>QEPC01009472.1:9720644-9767228 GCA_003113815.1 Sphenodon punctatus | reverse complement strand
GGGTCGTGTTAGTAGCAACTCTAATATAAATAACCCAACCTCTCTCATCTCACTGGGGTCCTAATCCAAGGTCTATTAGTTTCAAGGTCCTTTGGACCAGTCCCTGATACATGTAAAAGGAGATGTTGGCTTTCCTTTTGCAGGATACATCTTTAGGCATTTGGAAGGGTCACTCAGACAAGCTTCTTGCTGGCTTCAGACGTGTTTGCACCTACTGGAAGTCTTCAGTGACGTCTACTCTGGGCACCGGTATCAGCCGGTACCTACACCTAGCTACTCCTCAAACTAGAGGTGGAAGCCACAAAGTGGCTATGGGATGCACTGCTTTTTTTTTACAATCTCTTGCCATCAGGTGCAAAGACCTTTTTCTTTATGTTTCTTTAAGGTTCAGCTCCTTTTAAGGTTCGGTTTCCAAATGCTTTTATCTGAAGCAGATGGGAGTTGAAGCAGGTCAATTTAGAAGCCCTCATCTCCGCAGCAAGTGTCCCTTAAACTGAAATAATAGATGCACTCGCACTCTTGCTACGATCATCAACCCGCCCGCATCCAGGGTTCTCTCCCAGCATTCCAGCGCTCCGCGGGCTGACCTAGTTCTGCCTAACTTGCTAAATTCCCATAAATAAATAAAAATGCCATGGCTCCTGGGCTTGTCTAATTTCAGCCTTGTGCAGCAGGGGAGTCAAATGTTAACCCTTGGGTTGCCCAGTGGCTTAGAGGACATCTCTAACAACAAGAAGGCTATTATGGCTGACGTGCATGTTATTTGTCTGGTAGCCAGGGGTACCAGACTATGGCAACAGCACTGAAGTCTGAACCCCGGAAAAAGCTTCACCCACTGCTGCCAACAATCTGCCAGATCTAAAGGAACCACTTCTAGGTGGAAGACAGGAGCTCTCTCTCCATGGTTCAAGGATGGTCTGGTGGCTAAGGCAGGGATGGGGGGCTTGCAAACGGTGGTCCAAATCCAGCCAGTAGCTGGTTTTTATTTGGCCCCTTTCCAGTTCCTTGATCTGGTACATGGATCTAGTCAGAGGAGTAGCTAAGTTGGGCTCTGGTGCAGAAGACGGAATGTACACTCCTCCCCCCGAGGCCCTTGACAAGTCTTCAGTGGGTGCTAATCACCCATCTCCCTATGGGCACATTCCATATGGACGGGACCACCCAGGTTCTTGGTGCAGCTGCTATAAAATGGGGATAAAGTACTTCCCTGCCTTGCAAAGGTATTGTAAAAGATTGGTTACTGGAGCCCTCGGAGCCCCTGAGCTCAATGGCTCCCAATAGGCCTGTGAATCAGCACCAGTTCATAACCATGTTTTTGCCAATCCTCATCAGGGCTGGGTGTAAGATGGCTCCCCCGGTCTCAACTCTACAGGCCTCTGGGGAGAGCTCCAATGGGAGAAGAGCTGGAAGCATGCAGAAGGGCGGGACTTCCTCCCAGTCCTTCCGCCAATTAGGGCTCTGGGGAGATGGAGAGGCCTGTACCTCCTGTCTGTCCCTCCTTAGCCAATCAGAGCCTTGGAAGTAGGGCTGGCCTTCACCACACTGCTACCAAAAGGGAGAGAGTAGCTGCTAATGGTTCACAACTGAACACGGACAGCCTTCTCTTCCTCTGAATTAATAAAATGAGATTGCTAATACCAGGCAGCTTTTCTTCACTGAGCTTGAAGCAACCTTGCATGTTTTCCCTCCAAGCCTCAAAGTGCATCTCTTTCCTTTTGTTCTGTTGCTAATGAAGACTGACTTGCTAAGTATTGTTTAGTTGTACTGAACTATATATTCAGAGCCAGATCCAATTCCACGCCGGTCAGGTCCTCCCAGTGACCTCAATGTGTGCTGATTCGGGGCCTTTGGAAATGTCAGTTTCCGATCTACCAGGTGATCTGCTTACAGGCTACTTACCACCGTCTTTGTAGCAAAAAGATACTTGTCCCTGAGCTGGAAGTCTTCAACCTCTTCCAGAATTATTTCTTTGTTTTCCCGGGTTTGGAAGAAATCCGTGCTGCGGATGATAGTAGACAAGCCGGTAGGTTCGTGTCGTTCGATGTAAACGGTATTCGGCTTATCGTATGGTTCAATGCCCCTTATAAAGAAAAAAAAAAAAGACAATATATCATTACATGCCTCAATAGTTCGAGCTCTTCAGAAAACATCAGCTATTTAAATTAGAGTTCTACAACAAGAGATGAGCTCAAAGAGCAAAACGCAGAACCGGATTCGAAGTCTGATGTTCAGAGCTTGGTTTTCAGATCAGCCCTTGACTAAAAACAATGATCTGGATCTGGTTTTGGATTTTCAAGCAGTCATGCAAAAGAGCTGGCTGGGGGGAAAAAACTAGGGGATTTTTAAATTTATTTATTTTTTTAGTAAACTTGTTATTTCCCTTACTTCACTGAAACTCAAAACAGATTTTTAAAATTACCAATCATTGACTTGGTTGCAAACCAAGGGAGGGAAGAGCAGTGACAAAAACTATATTCTAAAAAAATTATTCCAAAAAATTGTAAATTTGCTTTGAGGTTTTCCTGTGAATTTCAAACTTTGGAAATTTTCTGAANAACTTTGGCTGAGCAGGAAGCAAACTGGAAGCCTTGAGAGAAAGGGCAAAGGGCTTTTCGGGGACCCCCTGGAATAATACTGGACACTTGGGGGTGGGGGGCTAGTGGTATCTGCCTGAAGAGGCATGTGCAGGAGATGCTAGCTCTTTCCCATCCAATCCACCTCAACCTGCGAGCCTATAAATAAACAGGTTTGTAAACACACTGTAAGTCTGTCTGTCTCTTTCCCCTAAAAAGGGGCCACTTTGGATAGAGCTCTTAAGTGCAAAGGCACAAAACCCCAGAAAAAAACAAACAGCTTATCTATATTCTGAAACGTGAAACCCCCTGCACCCTTGCCCCGCCAGCAGCATATCCAACAGCCGATGATGTTAACATCAGTAACGCTAAAAGAGGGGGGTGGGGGAAGAAACCCAACAGCAACTTTTTTTTGGGGGGGAGGCAACTCTAAATTGTGTCTGTGTTAATAAGCTGACATGGATCATAGAGAAAAAACCAGCTGAACCAGCTGTGGAGTTTATGCATTTTGAAAAGCAAGGGGAATGAGACCCTTTAAATGCACTGTTACCAGTGCCATCCCTAAGCTATTTAGCGCCAGTGCTAGCCCTCAGCACTGATGCATGGCACTGGTAACATTCGCTTCAAAACAACTTCTGTCAGAGCTACAGGACTAAACCAACTCAGGTTTATGATCCAAGTCTTGATTTGTTTTTGGTGTGTTTTTTTATAATAATTTTTTTTAAATAATAAATCCTCTCCTGGAACTAAATCCCCTTTCTTTTTACTTTAGAACTGCACTGTTTTGATAAAATAAATAAATTTATTAAATAAATAAAAGGGCAGTTTGGGGTTTAAAAAAATCATAGCCAACATTTTTCTTTTATTTAGGCAATGAAAATATGTATTTAGGCCCTTAATCAAATGACTTGATTCTCAAGGAAGAGCCTCTCCACACCTTCCATTTAAAACAAGAAAAGTTGAGGAGGTTTCAGGATTCCTCGAATGTGCCTGCTTTTATATTTAGGAGCCTAATTTTGAGTACCCAAATTTGTCAATTTTGGCCCACTTTAAAAAAAAAAAAAAAAAATGTTTATCAGGTCGCTTCCTCCTAAGTTTTCAGACTATTATTATTTCTCCCCAGCCTCTTTCTGACCTGACTCCGCCCCCTTTTCAAACACTGTGACATCACAACGCTCAGAAAGAAGCACAAGTCCGTGTCCCTTTTCTTAGTATCACTGTATCAATGTTTGGGAAAGGGCGTGGTCATCTCAGAAAAGGGTGGGGTGAAAAGAATTTCCAGTCCCCTGCCCTGTCCTCCTGAATTTAATTCTGCAGGCACCCTAGCTCACAACACCCCTGTGAGGCAGGCCATTATTGTTCCCATTTTACAGATGGTAAACAGGCTGAGAGAAAGGGCGCTTTCTCATGTTACATGGGGTGGGGGAACTTCTGCAATCGCAATCGCGGCTCTGTCACTGCAGGAATTAGCACACGTGAGAACGTGCTATTCTGCCTTTAAGCCGCAAGAATACTCGCGCATGACTGGTTCCCCCAATGCAGCTCTTACAAGGACAGAGGTTCTCGCGGCATAAAAGTGGAAAAGCACATTCTCACGTGCGCTAACTCCTGCAATAAGAGCCGTGATTTGGAAGTTTCCCACCCTTCCCATTGGTATGTGTGAGAGTGCCCAGAGTGGCTTGCCCAAGGCCATCCTATGAGTTCGTGGCTAAGAAGGGATTTCAATCGTAGTATTTCAGTTCCGGGTTCAACAATGTATTCACTAAGCTAGGCCAATATGATTACACATTCAAGGGGTTAAAAAGACTAGAGAAAGGAAAATTGGGCACTTACCTCCTGAATTTTCCTTCTACTGGAGGTCCTCTTAGACGGCCAGTCAACACAGCAGGGTAGATCCCCGCCACTACCAGTAGGAGGCAGACATGACCAGGGCTGATGCGGCAGCAGCTGTTACCGCGCCGCGATTCCATTCCGCCATTTCGGAATTGCCCGCGCCACACCACGGCTTTTCTGCGGACATTCCGCTAATTCCGCCAGCATTCTGCAAATTGCGGAATTGCTGAAACTGTCGGAAAACCGCTGTTCCGCTATTTTGTGGCACTGGCGGAATGGCGGAAGAAGCAAAAATGTCATGTTTCCGCTATTTTGCGAAGTCTGTGGAAGTAGCGGAATGAAATTAGCAGCACTGCGGAAGTAGCGGAATGAAACTAGCGGAATGAAAGCCACTGCCACGCCGTACCACTAATTGCGGAAACGCTGTTTCCGGTGGAAATAGCTACCGCTGCGACATTCCGCTGCAGCCCTACACATGACAACTTTTATGTCCATACTCAGGTGATCTTCATCCCATCTCCAGTATTCTCCAGCATTCTTCCACACTGCGAACACTCTACTATAGAAAAATATCAACTGTAAATAACAAGAAAACGTTAACTTTCCAAATTTGCCTTTATTGGACTAACCATATTTGCCCTTTTCGGGTGAAAATTTCTCCCTGGAGTCTATAATTCTAGTCTAGACCTCCGGGCAACTCCTTCCTACTCCTTAATCCTAGGGAAAATAAGGAGTCAAGGTCTCCCTCAGACCAAGTTCCCCTTTAACTACTGCAATCCTCCCAGAGTTCGTTTCACTCCGGGGGGTCTGGCCGTCCAGGAGGATCTCCAGTAGAAGGAAAATTCAGGAGGTAAGTGCCCAATTTTCCTTTCTCCCTGGAGGTCCTCCTGGATGGCCAGCCAACACAGTAGGGACGTACCCAAGCGGTGTCCCAATTTTCCAAACTAAGCTGATGGGTGGTTAGAGAAGAAAAGGAACCTACTCAGTATTTAGTAGTGTTGCAGGCAAACCCAAGGAGAGAATTCCTTAGATTACTGCCTGGAGCATGTCTCCCAAATGCAGCCTCGGCCGACTCATGGAGAGGAATCTTGTAATGCCTCGTGAATGAGTGGACCGACGACTATGCGGCAGCTCTGCAGATCTCTCCATAGGAGACTGAGTTCCTAAAGGCCTGAGAGGTGGCTGCTCCTCTGAGGGAGTGGGCAAAAATCCCCTCGGGAGGTGCTCTTGCCTGTGCCCTATATGCTTCTTTAATAGCTAAAGAGATCCAACATGCTATGACTGCCTTGGATGCCCTCTTGCCCTTGTTTTATGGGTTGTATGACACAAACAGCGCCGAAGACTTTCTGAAGAGGGCTGTACGGTCCAGGTAAATTTTGAGTGCTCTAGTGACGTCCAACTTATGCCACACCTTCTCCTGGGGGTGAACAGGATTGGGGCAAAACGAAGGTAGCACAATCTCCTGTTCCCTATGGAAGGGAGTGTTGACCTTTGTTAGAAAAGATGGGTCTAGTCTGAGGACTAGCGCTGAGTCCCTAAAGGAACACAGATTTGGTTCTATGGATAAGGCGCTTAATTCAGAGACCCTCCTGGCTGAAGTGATACCCACCAGAAAAGCGACTTTCAGGGACAAAAAGTATAAAGATATTTCCTTCAGGGGTTCAAAAGGTACCCCTGTCAGGGCCCGAAGGAGTAAATTTAGATCCTGAGAAGGGAAACGATGGGCCACCGGAGGGGACACCTCTCGCTGCCCTGATGAAGCGAATCACGTGAGGGTTTCTGGATACCTTGTGCCCTTTGACTGACCCTAGTACGCTACCTGTGGCCGCCACCTGTCTCTGTAGGGTATTAGGTTTCAGCCCCTTGGACAACCCCGCTTGGAGGAAATCCAGGACCACCTTTATGGTGGCCCTGGTTGGCCTCACACCCTTGCTTTCGCATCACCCCGCAAACGAAGCCCAGGTACTTTGGTAAATACGATTGGTTGCCCGGCGTCTAGACTGGCGCATAGTCTCCATGACCTGTTGGGAATAGCCTAATTTTTTAAGTGCCCTCCTTTCAATTTCTAGGCCGTTAGTTTGCGGGCTTGTGGATCGTTGTGGAGAATCGGGCCCTGGGACAGTATGTCCTGTCTGCATGGCAGCCTGAGAGGAGGAGCTGTCGCCATGTCTAGTACATCTGTGAACCATGGTCAGTAGGGAGTGATTAGAATAACTTCTGCTTCTTCTTTTCTGATCTTTGCCACTGTCCTGTGGATCAGTGGGAATGGTGGGAAGGCATAAAGAAGCTCCCGAGGCCACGTTAGATTCAACACGTCGAAAGCTGTCGCCCGTGGCTCTGGACAACGGGATAAGAAGCGTTTTGTTTTTGCGCTGATTGCAGAGGCGAAGAGGTCGATCAATGAGGTTCCCCAGGTGTCCACTATCCTCTTGAATGTTACCGGGTGCAGTGACCACTCTTCCGGGTTCACCCTCTTTCGGCTGAGCCAGTCGGCCTGTATATTCTTTTTCCCTTCTATGTGAATCGCTCTGATCGATCTTAGGTTGATTTCGGACCACCTGATGAGGGCTGAGGCTTGATGATGTAAGTTTTCCGATCGTAAGCCCCTCTGGTGGTTGATATACGCCTTCGCCACCGTGTTGTCCATATATATTAAAACATGCTTCCCTCGAATCCATGGGGCCAGCTTCCGTAGGGCTAGGTAGGCTGCCCTCAGCTCCAGCCAATTGATATGGTGCCTCTTTTCCCAACAGAGCCACTTGCCCTGGACGGATCTGCCTTGCACGTGTGCTCCCCACCCATGTAGGCTTGCCTCCGTGGTGATTGGGATTCTGGCAGGATCTGTGAGCGGGATCCCGGACTTGAACCTGTCTTCCTGTGTCCACCACCGGAATGATTTCTTGAGTGATTCTGTCACCGTCACCCAGGGGTTCCCCCCTTGTGTCAGGTGGTTCTGCCAAGGTCTCAAGAATCGCTGTAGCGATCTAGCGTGGAATCTGGCCCACCTTAGAATTTCCAGACAGGAAATCATACTGCCCAGCAGGCAGGCTAGCTCCTTGAGTCTGGACTTGTGGCTCCTGCTTATCTTCTTGATCAGGTTGAGCAATCCTTGTCATCTCTGGTGTGTCAATGAGAGTTTGTAGTTGAGCGTGTCCAGGATCACCCCCAGGTGTTCTAGGGACTGAGATGGTTCGCGGTGACACTTCTTGAAGTTGATTACGAACCCGTGTTCTTGTAGAAACTGTATGACTCTGTGCACGTCCCTCTTCGCTCGTTCGCAAGTCGGGGACCGGATTAGGATGTCGTCCAGGTATGGATGGATCTTTATTCCTTCCCCCCTTAGGCTCGCTATCAGCAGAATCAATACCTTGGCGAATGTCCTTGGAGAAGTGGCAAGACCAAAAGGGAGGGCCGTATATCGCCAGTGCTGTTGGTCGCATTGGAAACGGAGCCACCGCCTGTGGGCGGGGAGAATGGGTACGTGCAGGTATGCCTCCTTGAGGTCGAGTGACGTTAGCCACGCGCCCTGTGAAATCGCCACCCGTACAGATTGTAGGGTCTCCATTTTGAATGTCCTTGTCCTGATGAACTGATTTAGTCGTTTTAGGTCTAGCACGGCTCGCCACTCATCTGATTTCTTCGGTACCAGGAACAGGGTTGAGTATAATCCCATCCTCCGTTCGTGTGTCGGTACCTGCACGGTCACTCCGATGGACTGTAGTCTTTCTATTTCTGTTAGCATAGCTCGATGCTTTTGAGGGTTGCTGGGTCTTGGTGAGATAGTGAAGTAGCTTTGTGGGTATTGGTCGAATTCTATTGAGTACCCCTTCTGGACGGTTTGTAGCACCCAGGAATCAGAGGTGACTGTTGCCCACGTGTGAGCGAACTCCCGAAGCATGCTTCTGATTAAGGTCGGCCCGCCCCTTGGGTGTGCTTGGGTCGCTGGCCTGGGCCCTTCTGCTTATTCCACCTGGTCCTATACCTTTACTGGTTCCCTCTATTCGGGAAGAATGGGCGTCTGTTACCTGGTGGTTGTCGTGCTTTGAACGGACGAAAAAGCTTCTTCACAACACCCACGCTCTGCAGCGGTTGTTTTTTGGATTTGTCTGCTGCATCCGTCAAGACCTTGTCCAGGCAAACCCCAAAAAGATTTTCTCCCTGGAACTGGCCCCCTACCAGGGTGTTTTTGGCCGTGAGGTTCCCTCTCCACGATCGGAGTCAGAGTCGATGGAGATGTTTGACTCGCCGGCCAAGCTGCCGGGTTCCTGCCGTGGCCATCAGCGGCTTCCCCAACGAACGTCCTAAAATCGCGAGGAGGGGAAGCGTGGTGAGTTTTCGGGCGGTGACTAGCCCCGCTATGGGTGTCACCCCTAATGGGAGAGCGTCTCTGCGTGTCTATCCCCTATCCTCGCCAGCCCTTGCCACCTCGCCGGAGGAGGCGGGGGTGGGGGGGTGGCACTCTTACCAGGTGCTGTGTCGCGGCGGGGTTTTGGCCTGTTCTTGTACCAGCCATAGCGGGTTCAGTAGCCCAGCCATAGCGGGTTCAGTAGCCAGGCCCCAAAAGGGTGCTACTCCCTTAGTGGGCTCCCCGCCTGTAGGTGACCCCAGGAGGGGGGGCACCCTGGGGCTTAACCCTTAACCCCCTCCACATGAGGGAGGGGGCATAAACAGGGGTAGGAGTTGCTCCTCCCCTTCTTTTGAAGGCTGCAGTTCCTGCTTTTGTTCTTCAGGAAGGCAGCTCGCCTGCTTCCTACTCGTATGAAGGCAAACAACTGGAGATGGGATGATGATCCCCTGAGTATGGACATAAAAGTTGTCATGTCTGCCTCCTATTGGTAGTGGCGGGGATCTACCCTACTGTGTTGGCTGGCCGTCCAGGAGGACCTCCAAGGAGAACGTCTGCATATGAAACCCCACAAAATTCACAGCTTTTTCTGGCCATCCACACCTCCCTTTTTTTGTGGGGGGGTCGTGTTAGTAGCAACTCTAATATAAATAACCCAACCTCTCTCATCTCACTGGGGTCCTAATCCAAGGTCTATTAGTTTCAAGGTCCTTTGGACCAGTCCCTGATACATGTAAAAGGAGATGTTGGCTTTCCTTTTGCAGGATACGTCTTTAGGCATTTGGAAGGGTCACTCAGACAAGCTTCTTGCTGGCTTCAGACGTGTTTGCACCTACTGGAAGTCTTCAGTGACGTCTACTCTGGGCACCGGTATCAGCCGGTACCTACACCTAGCTACTCCTCAAACTAGAGGTGGAAGCCACAAAGTGGCTATGGGATGCACTGCTTTTTTTTTACAATCTCTTGCTATCAGGTGCAAAGACCTTTTTCTTTATGTTTCTTTAAGGTTCAGATCCTTTTAAGGTTCGGTTTCCAAATGCTTTTATCTGAAGCAGATGGGAGTTGAAGCAGGTCAATTTAGAAGCCCTCATCTCCGCAGCAAGTGTCCCTTAAACTGAAATAATAGATGCACTCGCACTCTTGCTACGATCATCAACCCGCCCGCATCCAGGGTTCTCTCCCAGCATTCCAGCGCTCCGCGGGCTGACCTAGTTCTGCCTAACTTGCTAAATTCCCATAAATAAATAAAAATGCCATGGCTCCTGGGCTTGTCTAATTTCAGCCTTGTGCAGCAGGGGAGTCAAATGTTAACCCTTGGGTTGCCCAGTGGCTTAGAGGACATCTCTAACAACAAGAAGGCTATTATGGCTGACGTGCATGTTATTTGTCTGGTAGCCAGGGGTACCAGACTATGGCAACAGCACTGAAGTCTGAACCCCGGAAAAAGCTTCACCCACTGCTGCCAACAATCTGCCAGATCTAAAGGAACCACTTCTAGGTGGAAGACAGGAGCTCTCTCTCCATGGTTCAAGGATGGTCTGGTGGCTAAGGCAGGGATGGGGGGCTTGCAAACGGTGGTCCAAATCCAGCCAGTAGCTGGTTTTTATTTGGCCCCTTTCCAGTTCCTTGATCTGGTACATGGATCTAGTCAGAGGAGTAGCTAAGTTGGGCTCTGGTGCAGAAGACGGAATGTACACTCCTCCCCCCGAGGCCCTTGACAAGTCTTCAGTGGGTGCTAATCACCCATCTCCCTATGGGCACATTCCATATGGACGGGACCACCCAGGTTCTTGGTGCAGCTGCTATAAAATGGGGATAAAGTACTTCCCTGCCTTGCAAAGGTATTGTAAAAGATTGGTTACTGGAGCCCTCGGAGCCCCTGAGCTCAATGGCTCCCAATAGGCCTGTGAATCAGCACCAGTTCATTACCATGTTTTTGCCAATCCTCATCAGGGCTGGGTGTAAGATGGCTCCCCCGGTCTCAACTCTACAGGCCTCTGGGGAGAGCTCCAATGGGAGAAGAGCTGGAAGCATGCAGAAGGGCGGGACTTCCTCCCAGTCCTTCCGCCAATTAGGGCTCTGGGGAGATGGAGAGGCCTGTACCTCCTGTCTGTCCCTCCTTAGCCAATCAGAGCCTTGGAAGTAGGGCTGGCCTTCACCACACTGCTACCAAAAGGGAGAGAGTAGCTGCTAATGGTTCACAACTGAACACTGACAGCCTTCTCTTCCTCTGAATTAATAAAATGAGATTGCTAATACCAGGCAGCTTTTCTTCACTGAGCTTGAAGCAACCTTGCATGTTTTCCCTCCAAGCCTCAAAGTGCATCTCTTTCCTTTTGTTCTGTTGCTAATGAAGACTGACTTGCTAAGTATTGTTTAGTTGTACTGAACTGTATATTCAGAGCCAGATCCAATTCCACGCCGGTCAGGTCCTCCCAGTGACCTCAATGTGTGCTGATTCGGGGCCTTTGGAAATGTCAGTTTCCGATCTACCAGGTGATCTGCTTACAGGCTACTTACCACCGTCTTTGTAGCAAAAAGATACTTGTCCCTGAGCTGGAAGTCTTCAACCTCTTCCAGAATTATTTCTTTGTTTTCCCGGGTTTGGAAGAAATCCGTGCTGCGGATGATAGTAGACAAGCCGGTAGGTTCGTGTCGTTCGATGTAAACGGTATTCGGCTTATCGTATGGTTCAATGCCCCTTATAAAGAAAAAAAAAAAAGACAATATATCATTACATGCCTCAATAGTTCGAGCTCTTCAGAAAACATCAGCTATTTAAATTAGAGTTCTACAACAAGAGATGAGCTCAAAGAGCAAAACGCAGAACCGGATTCGAAGTCTGATGTTCAGATCTTGGTTTTCAGATCAGCCCTTGACTAAAAACAATGATCTGGATCTGGTTTTGGATTTTCAAGCAGTCATGCAAAAGAGCTGGCTGGGGGGAAAAAACTAGGGGATTTTTAAATTTATTTTTTTTTAGTAAACTTGTTATTTCCCTTACTTCACTGAAACTCAAAACAGATTTTTAAAATTACCAATCATTGACTTGGTTGCAAACCAAGGGAGGGAAGAGCAGTGACAAAAACTATATGCTAAAAAAATTATTCCAAAAAATTGTAAATTTGCTTTGAGGTTTTCCTGTGAATTTCAAACTTTGGAAATTTTCTGAATAGCCCACAACCCCCGTTTAACTAGCTCTATTGAACTAACTCTAATGAATGCATAAAGAGGGGTGTTCAAGCCAGTGTCTCTGATTAACGTATAATCAATATATGTTACAAAAGTTCTTAAGTTTAAAATGTTAAAAAGAAGTTGCTGGTTAGAAACTCAAAGGTTCTATCACTAGAAAACAAAAATCATCACCAATAGTTTTTTAAAAACCCTCTGGAGCAGGGTGAGCTGGCCCTCCAAGGGTTAATGGGCTCAGCTCCCCTGCTAGCTAACTCTACTAGCTGTAGTATATGATTGGAGGATGACTGGGCAGCTGTACCTGGGAGGAGTCAGCTGACTAATTAGCGATAAAAGCCCATATTTCATGTGTGAGGAAGAGATGAGAGTTGGCAGGAAGGAGTCCCTCCAGGTCAAGAAAAAGCACCTCGAAGGGGATCCCTGGACCAAGGGCACAAAGGGTTTATATTTCTGTGAGTTTGGAAGAGATTTGTTTGTGTTTAAGAATAGCACAGACTGAATCCACTACCAGGAAAAGCCATCGGTGGAGCCCTATGGTAAACTAAGGCCCACAAAGCTCCTAGTGTGGTGTAGTGGACAAGGTGCGGGCATTGGGTCTGTGAACCCACGGTTCAAATCCTCCCCTAGCCATGAACTCATTGGGTAGCCTTGGGCAAGTCACAACCTTTTAGCCTCAGTTCCCCATCTGTAAAATGGGAATATGTGTGTGTCTGTGTTCCCCTCATTGTTGTCTATCCTAGATTGTAAGCCCACTGGGAAGGGACCTGTCTCTAAAACTCTGTGACTGTAAAGCACTTAGTAGAGTAGTGCTATAGAAATGAGTAGCAGTACAAAGCATTTAAGAGTTGCAAATAAAGGTGGTTTCCTATGGACAGCTGAGAGGCTTGCTTCAAGGGAAAGCTGAGGCAATGGGTGGGCTGGGGCAGGCCTGTCATACCCTCCTACAACTGTCCCCAGAGTCACAGAGAATTGGGCACTATTTATATTTTCCTAAGCCCGCTGAGGTTCAAGGAGCCAGAGAGGGGGGGAGGGGAAGAGGAGGAGACACCTTCCCAATTAAAGGGGATGGCTGAGCAGATTTTGCTGTAAAATGATCTTAAATAGATGCAAGTGTTTGGGGATCAAGGGGACCCTTATCAGCTCTGTTAAAATTCATGATCGGTCCATGTTCAGCCTCCACCCTGCATGCAATCTCTTTCCGCCTGTGATCTCTTTCATAAAGTGTCCCCCTCTGATCAACACAGCAGGTCTTGATTTTGATCATCTGCGGCAGCTGTCAAATAGCACCCATCAACTCCGCATGATGCTTTCGGATGGGAAGGGGGAAAAGAACACTACCCCCCACCCCCCCGCCCCAGACTTCCAGGGCCTGAGCATGGTTTACCTTAACTTACCTTTCGAAAGCTGCACAGCTCAGAGCTTAAAGCGGGGGTGGAGAATCTTTTCCCTTTGCAAACACAACTTTGCAAGGTAGTACAAGCTCCGAGGGCCACACAGGAGTTGGGGGACAGGGATGCTTCTAGGGTGTGCCCATACAGACCAGAGATCTATGCCGCATACCCTCACCTTTGCTCCCTTCCCAATTTGCTGCGAGCTACATTTGGCCCCTGGGCCTGAGGATCCCCACTCCTGGTTTAAAGCACTGATCTCATAACGGAAGCATCAGAAGCTCGGACTTCACTGTGGCCAGCCAAAAGCTTATTATGCTTAAACATCTGTCCGCCAGAAGCTGAGAATGGACAAGAGGAGAAAAATCACTCCTTAACTGTCCTGCAGCCCTATGATGCCTTGTAAGCTTGTCACCCCCCTGCCAAGCTCTTGATTGGCCACGGGTGACCCACAACCTGATTGGCCGGGGTCTCCTATATAGCTTCCTAGTTCACAGCAAACTTCTGTCCCAGCAATGAGACAGAGGTTCGCTCTACCAGATGTCTTGCCTCCTGACCCCAGCTGCTGCTGTCCACTTCCAGACACTGCTAGGACTGATTCCCTGGACTCTGACCCTACCTAGCTATTAGATGATGCCTCTTGCCTGTCCCCGTCGACCAGATGCCCAGTTTGCATGTTGCCCTGAGCTCCAACCCCTAGCTCTGTTCAGATTCTTGTCTTGGCCTAACTTCACCTCATGGCTGGGACCTGTATCACCCGGGTCTGACCCAAAATGGCTGTTCCTAGGCCAAGCTCGTGCTGCATGAATGCACAGGGCAGTTAGCCGGGTGGATCTGACAGAGACTGTATGTAAAGGAAAGCGCATGGAATGACATCGGGGGCGGGGAACCTTTTCCTCCCAGAGGCCACTTTAAAAATGAAAAGCAGCTCCGGCAATCGCATAGAAGTTGGGGATGGGGATGCTGATTATGGATCTGTGGCACTGTCCCCTGTCCTTCTGTGCATACCCTTAGCTCTGCTCCCTTACCTTGAGCTCACTCGTTCAGTGCTTGGATCCAGGGATTTCAATGTTTCAATTCAGTGCACAACTGGATCCAGGAAGTGAAAAGGGGTCAATAAACATTAGCTGTCAGCCACAGCTGGCCCCTACCCCTGAACTCCATGTTGGGTATCCAGCACTTGGCAAACTAGCACAACTCTTAAGGGTGGCCAGTTCAAACCTACCCTTAAGCCCAAGTTGACACGTTCTCTCCATGTAGTGCTATCCTGGTATCTAAACCCCAAAATAAAACAGAATGAACTGAAGTAACTCCAGCTTCCTCTGGAGTGCAGACGTGCATCCCTCGTAAACCACGCAGTTTTAAATTATGACTCCTGCTAAAATTGCGCTGGGATCTTCAATAGACTAGAAGTTCAAAGTGTGCCGGTTCTAACCACGTCGTGCATCTTATGACTGCACTAGGAATAAAATCCTGCCAGGGTTCAAATTCTGCCCTAGCCATAAAAACTCGCTGGGTGGCCTTGAGCAAATCGCAACCTCTCAGCCTCAGTTCCCCACCTGTAAAATGGGAGTGTGTGTGTGTCTGTCTGTCTCTCCCTGTGCTCCCCTCGCCCTTGGCCATCTTAGACTGTAAGTCCACTGGGGCAGGGACCTGTCTTTGAAAATCTGTGACTGTAAAAGTGCCGTGCACGCCTAGTAGTGCTATAGGAATAAGTAGCAGTAGTAGTAGGCTACTAGTTCAAAACCAACCCAGAAGGCAGGGGGAAACCTACTGGGTGCAGCCACATGAAATGGTACTGGCACGATTTGGGCAAACGTACCCCACATTTGGGCACCGTTGCCACACGATGCAGCGGCTCGGGTGCCTGGCAGCAGCCAGATGTTCACCCCGCCCCGTGGTGGGACAGGAAGCTGGCTGCTATGCCCTGCATCTTCCGAAAAAGGCTGGGGATGCAGGGTGCAGTAGCCTTACCCAAGGTGGGGTAAGGATGCTCAAATCGCGGTACTGCACCACTGTTCGCGGGCCTGGTCCCCTTCTGTCCCGCAGCGAGGTCCACCGCAAGACTTTGAGCGGCTGTCACCATTCATGTGCAGCCACATCACAGCCAGTGGGGAGCACTGTGGGCGGGGCAGGGCCAGGCCAGGCTCCCGCGCATGTGGCCGGCGCCTCATCCGACAGCAGCCTGCCCGCCTGGTTTCCCTGCAGGGGGTGGACTGTGTGACCTGTTCTCCACGCTGGCCCCGAGGTGTGGCAGGTGCAGGTACCTGCCCCGGGGTGCGCAGGGGATCAGTCCCGCCCAGCTCGTGTGGCTGCTGCACCCACTGAATCACCAGCCCAGTGATTTGCAACACCTTGATTTTCAGCATTGGGGGTGGTGCCAGTGTGGTTCAGTGGACAGTGTGCTGATCTCAGAGTCCTGAGTTCAAATTCTGGGCTCACTGGGTAGCCCTAGACGAGTCACTGTCTCCCAGAATATGCAAAGTGGGAATTAATGATATCAAGTCCGCACCCCAATGCTATCAACCACTAGTTCTGGGGATAAGGCAAGGACACACATCCTGATTTTGACCTAGAGAACTTAATACTGATCCTGGTTCTCCCTGCTTAGCTTATGAAAACCGAGAACCTCACAGGACACCATCTGACAGGCAAATCGTGGCTGGTTTTCTGTTGTTGCCTTTCGGTAATAAACTGCAACTGTCACAATCAAAGTCTTGGAGGACATCCAGTTCTGAGGAGATCACTATAGGGTCTGTATGGCCAGGGGTACAACAGAGTCAGGGTGTGCAGAAGGGACCAGTTTCGTTCTCATTTTGGATTTGTGTTCATTTCAAAAATGTAGTTATGTATTTGTTTCCATTTTTAATTTAACTTTGGTTTTAGTAATTTAAATTATGTTCCCATTATTTTCAATGGGCATCATATTGCAGGTCTTGTATTGGTTTAAACAGCCATTTTACTTTGTCTCTCTGACACTTTCCCATCCCCAAACTTGCAGACGGTGCCTCAGGGTGGCAGAATATCAGAGAGAGACCTGCACACATCAGGTGGGCACAGAAGCAGCAGACACTGGCAGGGGTCCACAGACCACAGGTCGAAAACCACAGCCATAGAGGGTGGCAGGCCTGAAGCCCGGAGAATCCTCACAGGCATTCGCGTCCCAGCAGGACTGCTTGCTTGGACTTTGCTGCAGGTTTTTTCCCCTTCTCTTTCACTTCTCATTATCGGCACTCAATAAAGTGTGTGAGAGAGACCAGCAGGCAGCAGACGGGCACTGAAGCAGCAGGCAGTGGTATTGGTGCCCCAGGTATGACAAGCTTCAACTTGCAGTGAGTGTCCCAGGAGGGCAGAATATGAGAGAGACTGGTGAGCACAGAAGCAGCAGGCACTGGCAGGCAGCAGGCAGGCAGCAGGCAGGCAGAGGAGCAGCAGGCACTGGGACTGGCACCCCAAGTATGACAGAGCTTCAGTTTGCAGCAAATGTTCCAGGAGGGCAGAATAAGAGAGAGAGACAGGCAGGCAGCAGGTGGGCACAGAAGTAGCAGGCACTGGAGGCACTCTCAGGGTGTTACATAAGCTCCCCAGTGCCCTTCACACTGTCGTCGCCTCCCCTCCCCCCACATTGGCACTGCAAAGGTGCTGACAGCATTGAAGAGAGCAGGGATGCCAATCATGTCTCTTGCCTGTTCTCCCCCTCCCACTACCTTTCCTGGAGTATTTCGCAGCCTCATAGGAGGCAGCCTACAGAGTCCAATGGGACAAATGAAAACTTGTTTTTAAAACAAAATTTGTTATATGTGTTTGTTTCAGTTAAATTAGTAACTAAAATGAATGTAGATAAATTCATTTTAGTTACTAATTTAACTAAAACAAATTGCACGAAAACAGAGTTTGGTTATTTCTAAGCCTGCCTCTCTCTGACCTTAGGGGAATAATATTATTATTTATTATTATTTATATAGTGCCATCCCCTGCTGCCGAATGGTGTCTGAAGCCCTTCACAACATCAATACAATAATGTCAAATCCATTTTAAAACAATGCATTAAAGAGAAGCAGTAGTGGATCCTCTAAAGCAGGAGGTGGGGACCTTTTCCCGCCCCCAGGGGCCACTTTGAAAATGTGTACAAGCTGCGAGGGCTACAGAGAAGTTAGGGGCAGGGGTGAACTCAGAAAGAGGAAGGTCCAGATCATGGATCTGTGCCAGGGATCCATGCTCTATCCGTATGCACATGCTCTCATCTCTGCTCCCTTACCCTGAGCTCAGTCTTTTAGTGCTTGGACGTAGGAACTGGGGCCAGGGGCCAAATCCAGGAACTGGAAAGGAGCCAATTAAAAACGAGCTGGGAGTCATATTTGGTCCCTGGGCCCGAGATTCTCCACCATTGGTCTAAAAGCACCTGGAGAATAAAGAAATCTTCAGGCACTTTTTGAAGGTGAGTAGGGAGGAACTGAGATGAATATCTAGAATATCTAGGAGTGAGTTCTGCGTTGATGAGGGGCCCGCCACAGCAAAGGCCCAGGAAGGAAGTGAAGAGACACAGGAAAGAAAAGGTGACCACAGTGTGTGACACTCACCAAGAAAATGATTTCACATGTTCCTGAATCATTATCCAGGTTTGGCCAAAATCATCTGATTTCCAGAGCTGCAAAACAAAAGTTCAGAAATAACAGGTCAGAGATGCTCTAAAAGAGCTATGAACTCAACGCCAAGAATCCCGACTTTCAGACAACTGATCTAGGCACAAGAGGAACTTTCTCCCTGCGTCATCACCAAGAGTGGTGCCAATCAGCTGGCTGACCGAGACAATAAGAACACAGGGGCTAATTCTAGCCCTTTCAAAGCATGTTGGTGGCATACAGGGATTGTAGGTGAGCCTCAAGGGGCTAGGAAAACCCAGCAGCTATGCAAGACTGATGTAAACATCTATCAATGTGGCAGGAGGGAGAGGTGCTATGGTAGAGAAAGGGGCGCATGCACCTGAACACTCAGCTCTAGACTGTTTCTAAGCTGTGCAAATGTAACCCAGGGAAGGTTATTTTCCATTAGAGAAGCCCTATGATTATCTTACAGCAGGAATCATTCCGGCCCATCGTAACAGCCCAAAGTCTGGGCAAAATGAAGACGATCACATGACCTCCATCACCCACACAAATCCCTAGATCAGCGGTGGCCAGACTAGCAGCGCATATGATCCAATTGATCCAAGTGTCAATCTCAGGCGATCTAACAAGACTTCTCCTTCTAGCCCTCCCGGGGGGGAGCTGATCCTGCTCTCCCCACTAGAGACAATCTCCAAGAGGCTGGTCCCTTCCCCCATAATAGAGCTGCACCAAATAATTTTTTAAAAAAAAAAAATCACGAGAATTTCTGAGTTTCCGAGGATTGGCTCCAAGTATTCAGCAGGTCCTCGGTAACTTGGTCGAAAACTCGATGCTGGGTACTCGGTAAAATACTCAGTAAAATAAAAACAAGTACAGAGTATTTTCCAAGTACCAAGTTCCCTTATATAGTACCAGGGAAAGCCCCATACGTTGACCATCCAAGGATTTACCCGAGTACCGGGCCAATTCCTCAGTTTCTCTGTAAAACCAAGTTGAATACCGAGATACTCAGTAAAAACCGAATAATTTCGAATACCGAGTTTCAACACTACCCCATACCATCAGCTACTGGAAACTAGCCTGTGATCTACTAGGAGATCATGCTCTACCACCCGACATCGTATCTCTCGGTTGACTCCTGGCAGAATACAGGCCATAAGGTTTACCATACAAATGAGACTAAATCACACGGATATTATTCTGAATTTATATCCTGCCCTTATCTAAAAGGACTCGTTTATTTATTTAATTGTTTTAACCCGCCCTTCCCTCAAAGGGCGCGTGACGGCTTACAAAAATTAAAATACAATATCAAAATACAATTAAGTCAGAATTACTCCCTACAAACAACCTCCCAAAGCTTTTCTTCCTTCCATTCCACAATACAATAACGCTTTAAAACATTCTTCATTTCCACCCCCCATGTGTCGCCCTAGGGAATTCCTCCCCTCCCCCCCCCTCACAAATCCATCCTCCCGTGCTCATACCCCCCTCCCAGGGGGACCACGGCATCCTCAACCCCACCTCCTTCCCCCTCCCCCCAATCCTCATTAGCTGAATAAATCTTTCTGAAAGAAAATTGAGTTTAAAGGATGGATGGATAAACAAATTAGATAGGCAGGTCTAAATCATCCAATTAATGCGCAAGGGTATGAGCCTTTTAAAAAATCGTTCCTTCCTTGCTTCCTGCTGGCTTACTTGTGGGCTGTATTTTGTGCCAAAGGAACAGCCTGACCCACAAAAACCAAATGCAAACACCCCCAACACAAAACTGCAAGCCTGTGTTACATGATCCAAAGGTCATTCCCAACTTTGCTGGCAGCAATGTTGTGTGAATTACACATGGTGCTGTCTCTGGATCTCACAGAGTGTGTTTGTGTGGGGGGTGGGGGAGAAGGAACTATGGAATCTTGATGCTGACAAAACCAAGAAAAATCAAATCTTCTCACCCTGTTGCATGGGAGCAGATAGATTTACATGGCCAAGGGGGCGGGGGTGGGAATATTCTGACTCCGTAGGCCAATCGCAGTGGTGAATAAATCTGCATGCTTCAGCCCTAGGGGGATAAACCCATCTCCCAATTATGACAAAGCGATATCAAAACACAGAAACCACATGATCCTGGTATGCGACCATACAAGACAAACATTACGACCCTGCCAAATTTCAAGCTGGCGGAGCTCACAGCCGTCTAGCCTGCCTGCTTCTTCTCAGCACATACTCCGATGAAAGCGCAGCGTCAACCATGGCCCTGCCTAAAGGAAACCAAACGCACGCTTCTCCACTAAAGGAGACCATTGTTTGTCCTCTCCTCTCTTGAACAACATTAGATTGAGAAGAACCAAGGGATGTTACCCGATGTCTCGAGAAGGAGCTGAGAAGACAGACCTCCTTAGTTTCCTGCCTTCGAGAAGAGCTGTGAAATGGGCCTACGCTAGCAATAACGAGTCCTCATGACTTCTTTCTTTTCAAAGCCATTTCTCTCTGCTCCTCATTATCATCCTCCTCATCATCATCAGGACCAGCCTTAGAATTTGTGGGGCCCAGGGTGGAGATAAAATGCCCTGGTGGCCCCTCCCCCGTGGCCCTGCCCCCTCAGGAACACGCTCCACAGGTACCCTGCTGGGTGGGAGAGGGGGGCCACTGTGTGGGCCCCAGAAGTAAAGAAAAGTGTGGGGCCTGGGGCAGTCATTCTGTGGTAAGGCCGGCCCTGGTTATTATTACGTACCTATGTACTACCATCAACATATCCGACACTGAACAATAATCAATTAGAGACAGATCCTTGCCCAGGGAAGGGAGATTGGGGACAGTGAAACACAGGGAGAGGCAGAGATACATTCATGAAATTGAGAAGTTACAAATGTATGCGCTTAGTTTTATCATCAAACACCCTGTAACAGACGCAGGAAGTGAAGTTGGACACCGCAGTGACACAGATACTGTATAAAGGCAATATAGTGTATGTAGTGGAGCCAGGTATAGGGCAATGTTTACGGAGCATAGCCCACCATCAACATCCTTTAAGTTACTTGCCCAGCACTGTAGGACTCTGAAAAGAAAGGCCAACAGCAATTCCTTGACACGCCTGCCCGATCACGACTCCTCACCTGTTTGTTAGGATGGGATCGATTGAAGCCCAAAACCAGATTGGGAATCCTGCTGTGAAGCAGCAGATCAGCTGGTCTGAACGGAATGGAGAAGCCTTGGATGCTGTTGCAAAAGTCAGTCGTGAGCCAGAGGTACGGGAAGGAGGCGTCCACAAAGATGTACTGGGGGCGGGGGAGAAAGCAACAGTCAGGCAGAGAGAATTGCTAAGAGTTACAAACTATAACAATGCAAGGTGAGCAAGACCGTAGGAGTATCTTTCTAGAGTAAGTAGATATGCTACTCCACAAGGGACTCAAACAGGGGTGGAGATGAGCTAGTTTGACAACCGACCAAGCTGGAACAAGGAAGGTGACGTTCTCTGTGTTCCCTAACCATGAAGCCGCTCAAACACCATGGGATGCAAAGATCCGCTCAAACGCTACTGGGCTCGGTGAGGCCCCTTTAAGAGTGCCAAGGTGCCAGCTGGCACAGGATTGGCTGGAGGACACAAGACAATCAGCTGGAGAACAGCTTGGCAAGGGCAGCCCTGAAGCAGGAGTGTGGCAAGATACTAGACCTTTAAGACCTGGCTTGAATGGACTTGGGGCTTGTTTGTACTATGGCTAGAGACTGTTTGCTGGTGTCAATGTACTTGAAGTAGAGACTGTGTACTGATTCCCTATTGGCATGTAATCCCTTGGGCCTGCTCCTGCACGGACTTGTCCAAGATACAGCTACCGTGTTATGTACTAGCTGGAGGTGCTATTGAATGGACTTGGGGGATGCTACTGTGTTGGACTGGAGTCTGGTTGCCTGGCCAGGAAGCCCTGATGATTGTTATGAACTATATATGGATGTAAATAAACTGTATAGCTAATTCCCCATGGTTGTGTGACTCTGGGGGCCCAGATCCTGCAGCCACTTACTCTTGAGTACCGTAGCCCTTTTACACTCACATTCTGCATACGAGAGAATGGGATGTAGGGGGAGTGCTTGTGAAGCCGACTAAATGACCAGCAAGGTTCACGGAAGCACACTCCAAAAAGTCCCAAGGCTTTGGTGTTCCGCTCTAGCTTAGTTTCACCTATGCCACGAGTGGACAAAACTCTCAACTCCAAGCAGCCATGCACCAAAATCTTCATATGGTTGAGAGTCACAGGCCACACGCATGTGCACAAAAACCTCTTCTGATTTGTGATTGGCTGGTGGAGCCGGGCCTCTGCCACTCTGGCTGCTGAGATTCTGAGGAGCAGCTGGGATTCAGCTGGTGAGACTTGGATGCAGTGAAGACAGACCCAGGACCAGTAAGGCAGCATGGGGTCCAGGTGGACCAGTCCTGGCTGAGAGCCTTGTTTGAGTTACCCAAGGGCCACATGCAGCTCCCAAGCCAGCTTGCCATCCCCAGCCCTAGGCCCAATTTTGCACGACAGCTACCGAAGGGTAGCCATTTCGAAGTCTGAGTCTTAAGCCAGGTGGCAGGCAAGCTGGTCACAGCGGCCAGAGCTGTTCATCCAGTGACCCCATTCATCATCCCCTTCTGAACCAACACACTTCATCTCCACAACACATCACAACGTGGCAGACGCCGGAGCTCTTTCCAAGCCCAGCCCGTCTGCCATCAACTCAGCCGGGAGTCTGTCCCCAGTCCACCCCCATTCACCACTGACAGAGATATATTAAATGAAGTGTATGGAATAGCATCTGTGCCTGCAAGAGAAACAAAAATGTGGGTGGGTGGGTGGGCGTGGGTGGTGTTGGTGTTTTCTTCTCCTGGAACTCACTCAGTCAATTTTCTTGATCAAACGCAATCTGTAATCCCCGAGAGACAAATGTTTTCTTCCTCCTGTAAATCCTGGAGATGTTCCCTGCAATGCTGAGCAACTCTTTTATTTATTTTTTATAAGGAACATTATGATAAAATAGCTATTTATATGTTGTTATTTATCATTCACCTGCAGTCTGCTGGGTGTGTTCCAGGCACACAGAAGAAGGAGAAACCTTGCACTGTTCAGTCTTAAAGGCCAAGAACCAACAGACAGACAGACAGGACTACACATAGAAGTCAGGGAAAGGGCAGACAAAGGGTGCAGCTGTAGTGACTCTGTCCCTGCAAGAGTTTGGAAACTGGGAGATCCAATGAAAAAAAACCGAGGGGAGGGTTTTTTTAGACTGTCGGGGAGAGAGTCGGTTGGGGATGGCGACAGTTGAGAGAGGTGGTCAGGAGAGAAAAGAAGGAGACTACGAAATGAAGCGCGAGGGAAAGGAACAGAACCTGTGGTACCGTTGTGGGAATAACCAGGGCTCAATATGGGAGCGGGGGGAAAGGAACTGGCAGCACCGACAACCATGACAGAAATCCAGAGAGAGCGAGCGAGACGGAAGAGCAGGAAAAGTGCAGCGAGGCCTGTTGCTGGAATACAAACGTTGTGGACAGATGGAGAGAGAAAGAAGGAGATGGTTTTCCCTTGCAGCTGACCCGGAGTGTCTAACCTTACTGAACAGTTGTACAAGAGCACTGCTGGTGAACTAGTGCAGGGGAATTGGGAGAAAACAGATATAATCTGAAGTTCATTTATGTTAATCTGTAGAAACTAAGTAGCTGTTGACTTTAGTCAGTGTAACATGTGGTAAGCACATTTCCTTATTGTGAAGCTGACCATTTTACTATGTTTATAAAGTACCCTTAATTAAGTTATCCCTGAGTTTGGGTTGCCTCTGTCTCTTCTCATAGTGAGAAAAAATAGTACCCTTTGCGGTCCCTCCACAGCCACACAAGACGCCCCGTGAAGTTTGCCCCTCCCTGGGCAAACGAGCCATGGGATGCAGTGGCTCGTGGCTCCAGGGGCTGCCAGATGTTCGCCTCGCCCCAGCATGAGACGAACATCTGCTTGCTCCGCGATGCGTCCTTGGAGAAATCCCGAGGACGTGTCGCGGAGCAGCCTTATCCCACGTGCGGTAAGGCCGTCCAGGGTGGAGCAAGCCCGTGTGGCCGGACACACTTCCCCTTCATGCTCGGGACAATCCTGTGAGACAATCGCAGCCATAGGACAGGAGTCCAGAGTTCCCAGGCTGCTGGGGAGAGGGGGAGCCCAGCGGAGCCCCATGCACACCCCTCTCCCCACCCTGACAAACAGCTGATCGGGAGGGGGGCCTAGAGGAGCGCCAGCGCCCTCTCCTCTGGGCCTCCCTCCCCCAATCAGCTGTTTGTCAGGGTGGGGAGAGGGATGCGCATGACTCCTCTGGACTCCCCTCCCCCCCATCAGCTGTCAGTCGGGTGGATGCGGGGGAGGGAAACCTGCACTCTCCCCCCAACAGACAGCTGATGTAGGGGAGCCTGGGAAGAGGGGGGGTGCCCTTCCCAGGCTCCCCTTCCCCATCAGCGATCAGGCAGGGGAGGAGAGCACATGCCCCTCCTCCACCCCCACCAGCTGCTGGTGTGCCTGGCTCCCTACGCTGGCCCCACAGTGCTGCGGGGCCAACTGCCCGCCACAGGGCGGCGCAGGAACCCAAGGCATGCAGTCACATGAGACGTTACCCTACTTTGGGCAGTCTTATCCCGCTTTCGGGAGTGGCTCATGTGGCCGGCAGCCGCCGGATATTCACCCCGCTTTGGGCAACCTTTGCTATGTCCTGTGTCCTCGGAAAAAGACCGGCGACGCAGGGCGCAGCAAGGTTGCCCGAAGTGGGATGAGGCTGCCCAAAGTGGGGTTGCTCGTGGGGCTGCCGGCCCCAAGTGTGGCGGCTGTAATTCGGGGATTGGGCCCGCCCCTGCTCATGTGGCAGCACCCAGGGACTCTTAACACACGTCAACAAGATCCATTCCAGCCAGCATGACAGGAAAGGGGTTTATAAAATGGCCTTAAAACTGGAGAGCGTAGGCCCAGGGGCTCAAACCCAGCTCACAGCTCTTTGTCCTTCCACTTCCTGGATCTGGACCATGGAACCAGTCTCTCCCTTCATACATTGGGGACGTACGCTTGGGGGAAGGGAGCAGAGATGAGGGCACGCACCCAAGGGAAGGGGATGGATCCATCATCTGGAGGGACCCTCCCATTCCTTCTCCCGTCCCGAGTATTTATTTTATTTCGTTATTTACCGTTTTCTATCCCGCCCCCTCCTGCTCACAGAGCAGCTTACAAAATGCATAAATAAAAACACACATAAAATATCATTAAAATGGTAAAAATAAGCTAAAAGGGCTGAACTCCCCCTCCCCAACCCTCCCTCTCCAAAGGCCCGGTGGACCAGCCAGGTCTTCGGAAAGAGGGGAGGTCCGGGGCCAGGCGGGCCTCCATCAGGAGTGAGTTCCACAGCCTGGGAGAGGCCACCGAGAATGCCCTCCCCATCGTCACCACCGGGCAACCCGGGGGACTTCGAATCGGGCGTCCCCGGCCGACCGCAGTACATCCCCTTCAGCACTCACAGAGCTTCTAATCATCTTCATAGCGGCCCACGGGAAGGAAAAGTTCCCCTAACCCCACAGGGTCAGGGTTTTATTTATTTCAGCCTCTTCACACCTTACCCGTTTGTTGTCGGCAGGGCTGTGATAGAACTGGGCAATCACCGCCTGGCTGCTATTCCCCGGGCCAAAGTTGAATTTCTCCGATATCTTTTTAAATGTTTTCCCATAATCATAAGACACGTAGACCTAAAAAAGAAGAGCTTCCATTAGTCGCAGTCTTCAGACAACAACAATCTGCTTACTTTGGAGGAATCCCACGGACGACACCGCTGTCCCCAGACCCACCGACTCTGGAACAGTTCCCCTGAAGAGTCTACACTCCTCAGACCATTTACTCGGATGTCGTCCCACTGAAAGCTTTACTCGGAAGTCAGCTGCTTGAGGTTTGCAGCTAATGTTACAAACATGAAGGGTCAGTTTTCCAATCTGTTGGTCTTTCTGCCCGTCTAGTTAAAGTACTGGTTAGGGTTGAAACTGGATCTTTGGGCGGACTCCATATCCAGGAAATCTGCCCGCTCTCCCGGTCTAGTGGGGATGGAGACCAGTCCTGTTCCACAGACCAGGACTGGCGCTCCGGCAGTATCATCTCGTGCAGGCACACTACACACAAAATATTTTAATTTTTTTTTGAGCCTGCGCAGAGGAAGAAGTTTGTGTAGGCTAGCGCACAGGCAGAGGATGGTGCTGTGGCCTCACCAGCACAGCAGCATCATGCATGTGTGCACTACACAAGATTCCTTCTTTGCGCATGCTCAGAAAGGTTTGATGTGTACTGTGCATGCACAAGAAGGCATTGAGCTACCGAGAGGGACCACCATCAAAACAGTCAGCAGATCCAATGCAATAAGAAATCCGCATCAGACTACCGCTGACCATTCCGGTTCCGTGGAGATTCTCCAAAAATGGAAAAGGAATGCTTTGTTTCAACCCAAGTACCGGTCTCTTTGGCAAGGCCACAAAGGTCTTTGCCTAAGATAACACTGTCCAGTGGCAGAATTGCCGTCACTTCCTAAGGAGGCTACTCCAGTCGGTATCCAGCCGGTAGACTGGACAAGCAGCCTTCATGCCAATCATAAACAATACAGGCAGCACAGAAAAATATAACCTTTCATATCCAGACCCTTCTTTATTCCGGACATACTGTATGCTCCTCCCAATATCTGGATGCCTCTCTAATCTGGACATAAGGCATGTCCTCTAAGATGTCTGGATATGGGTCAGAGGTGTGTTCTGTAGGATACCTGAATACTATTTGCCCACCTACGCACTGTTATGGAACGACTGGCTCAGGGGACCAACACTGGGAATGAAGATCAGATTTCCAGAAATGTTCAGGAACTCAGAACCAAAGTTGCATTTTCAAAAGGGCTCACGGGTCATTTAGCAGTTAGATTTTCAAAAGAGCTCAGCAAGCTGGACGCTTAGCTTACCCCTTCTGAAAAGCTGGCATTTATTTTGAAAATCTAGCCCTGCTTCTGAGCCCTGAAAATCCAACTCATGGTGATTTTCCCTTTTATTATATTATTATTATTATTAGGGATGGGACTCTTGCCAAGAACCAAGAGTGGCCGATAATGGCACTCTCAGTTCTAATCTGGCCAACAGTCTTCCGGGCTCGATTCAAAGGGTTGGTTTTGACCTATAAAGCCTTTCACGGTCTGGGCCCTGCCTACTTGCGAGATCGTCTCACTCCCCGGGCCCTAGACTGGCCCCTGCGGTCGTCCGGGGGTGCCACACTGGAGGTGCCCCGGATTTTCCAGGTGGGCGTGAAGAATAGGGCGTTCTCCGTGGCCGCGCCGCGTCTTTGGAATTCTCTCCCGGTGGGGGTCCGTCTGGCCCCGGACCTCCCAGCTTTCCGAAGGAGTTGTAAGACCTGGCTGTTCCGTCAGGCATTTGGCGAGGGAGGGGGGTGACGAGTGGGTAGGGGGTGCGGGTTGTTTTTTATTCTTTTCTTTTTTATTGATGTTTTACTATGTTTTATGATATTTTATTGTGTTTATTTTTGATGTTGTTAACCGCCCTGAGTTGCCTGTGGCAGGAGGGGCGGGGTATACATTTTTAAAATAAAATAAATAAATAATCTGATAATACCGATAATTCTCGGTATCGGCAATATCGGTTCTTTTGCACTGCATTTTTTCTCTGATTTTTAACGTTGCGGTTTTCCCCATTGAAGTCAATGGCGAAAGCCACAATGTTAAAGATCCAATACCGACAGCTACGATAGAAGCAATAAAGGGAGAACCGCTAAAACCGAGAACCGAGATTTTGCCCAAAGTTCCATCCCTTATGATTTATTCATTAATTTAATATTATATTATTGTTATTATTATTATTATTATTATCCTGTCTTATCCTCAATGACTCAGGGCAGCTCACAAGATATCAAAAAAGAAAATAAATAAATAAATAAATTTTATTTTTTATATAGGTCCCCCCATGGCACTCGGAGCCCTTCACATAGAACAATTTAGCACAATTAAGTAACATACAAAAACACCCTACTCCCCCATCATCTGCTCCAGACATAAGGGGCACATAAAAATATTGTGCTCCCCCCTCATATCCCCCATACATGCCTCAGCATTCCCCATCACCCCCCTCCAACAACTCCCAAGCTCATCCCCACATCCCTTCCATGCTCCCATGCACCCTGTACCCTACCCCCAGTGCAAGTGTGTGTGTGGGGGGGGGAGGGGGGAAATCTTGTTCTGCAGTTCAAGAGCTGTGACTCCTCTGCATTTCCTGTTTTCAGAGAAGACAAGAGTTGCTATTTCTCAAAATAAGCATGTTGCAATATTTCTAACTGGGAATATATACCTTAATGACGTTGTGCAGGCCCTCTGCAGGGCAGATCTGCATCCCCCTAGGATGGGTAACCGTAGTATCCCGGTACTGCTATATGCAGACGATATGGTCTTGATGTCCCAAACCAGCATTGGTTTGAGACGTGCCATGCAAGCCCTTGGGGCTTATTGCCAGGCAGAATTATTAATTATTAATTATGCTAAGACCAAGGTGCTGGTGGTTGGAAGTAGAAGGGAACAGAAAATCCAGCGCTGGGTAATTGGCTCCAACCCCATTGAGCAAGTACAATGCTTCAAATATTTGGGGGTGCTTTTTGCCTCCAATGGAAGCTGGAAAGCCCATTGGGTGGCTGTTCAAGCCTTAGCTAAGAAAACCTCCAAGGCCATAGTAAGATTTTTCTATGGAAAGGGTGGCAAACTGGTCCTTCCCGCATTACGTCTGTTCAGAGCAAAGGTCGTGGCCCAAATCCTGTATGTACTCCCTGTATGGGGTTTCTCATTTCTATCTGCCCTGGAATCAATCCAGAATGGCTTTCTGAGAGCTATTATGGGTGTGCCCAGAGAAACCCCGCAGGTAATCTTAAGAGCGGAGGCCTGCGTGCTCCCGCTTAGAACCCACGCCCTCCAGGCAATAGCAAACTTCTGGATTAAGACGGTTTTGTTTCCTCCGTCTGGGGAGTCATTGCTGACGCTAACCCTGGAGTGTGGGCTAGGGAGTATGTGGCTTAGAAGGGTCGAGTGTGAAATGCACTTGTTGGGCTTTACGGCAGAAAGCCTAAGCCAGTGCGGTGGGGCTGCGGCGAGACGACTCCTTAAAAGACGGATACTGGACCAATCCCTACAAGCTGAGAGGGAACGGATGGTGGCCCAAAAAATCGCCTTAACTTATGTACCCTATAAGGTGGAATCTATAGTTCCATATTATTTGTTTGTTTGGGACAACCCCGGGCTGTGGGGTGCTTTCCTTAAAATAAGGACCAATACGTTTGCCTCAGCGGTACGTGAAGGCCGATATAAGAAGGTCCCCTGGGCCCTTCGGATTTGCCCCATGTGTTCTCTGGGGGAAGTAGACACCATAGAACATATGATATTCCGCTGCCCGGCCTTAGTGGGACCCAGATGTAAATACTTGGGGAGGCTGGGGCCGTGGCAAGACCTCGCTGCTAAAGGCTTACAGTGGCTCCTCAATCCGGAGGACACTGCCCAAGCGAGGACTGTGGCATGGTTCGCTCTGGCTAGCCAAGGCATTCGTAGCCCCTATTTTACCCGCCCATAGCATCTGCTGGAACGCCCACACACTCGGGGCGGTTGGCCCGCTTATAGAAGACTAATGGATGGTGCAGGGGCTATGCTCTACCCCAAGTAGTTGAATTCGTCCCCCTTTTTTTTCCCCTGCGGGGCGAGGAGATAAATAGGAACAGTCGGTGGTCTTCTGTCCACCCTATTTTAAACTTCTACGGTGGAGCTATTTGTATTTTGTGAACGACAATAACCACAATTGTATATCTGCTGTATTTTAATTTATTTATTTATTTGAATGTGTTTGTTTGGTACAAGATTGTTATAGCCTGGGAGGCAAACAATAAAAAGTTTTGATTTTGAAACTGGGAATATAACAGAAAAGTCAAAGAGTGCAATTCCTTACCCATGAAAATCAATGGGAGTTTTGACATGGGGCTGATCCGCTGTCTTGCATTATCATCTAGCATCAGTACAAAGCAAATGTAAAAAAAGAGTATTAAAAAATAAAATAAAACCCATTATCCAGACACCTTTGGGGGCATGCTTTTTGTGCAGACCAGAAAGGTGTCTGGGTAAGGAGGAGAGGGGCTCTACTGTAACATAAACACTGTGAATTGGAGAGTTAAGGGGGTAGAATATACGACAAGAATAAGGAAAATTCAGATCAGACAGGTCCAGTGAGAGTGTTTGTACTGTAATCACGTGGTAGCATTCTGCACCTGTTTCGAATTGGTGTTACCCACAATGCAACAGTGCCCCCCCAACCTTGGAAAAGGTGATTTTTTTAAAAACGAATGGGACCCCACAGCACCACTTCAAAGGAAGCCCAAGTTAGATTAATTGAACATTATTACCAAGCAAATCCTCATGTAAAATAAGTCTGGAAGCATCTCTTGGCAGGTATTTGCCTATCATAAACCACAACAACTGGCATTGTTTTGCTTGCTCTAGCTGGCAAATACCTCAAAGAGAACAATGACTAAAGGCAACTTGGAGCACAAACACCCCTCTCGTCCTCCAGAAGCGCATTGTCAAGGGCAGTCACTCTATCATTCAGCAGGTACCAAAAAGATGCCAGTTTCCCATGGCTGGGAGCCAGTCTGTCTCCTTTGAGTTTTTTCACCAGCACAACCAGTCTGGTCCTTTCACCAGCACTACATTCGCTTAAACAAACGACTGTCAAGCACGTTAGAGCAGCCAAGCACCAACCTCTGCCCTGCAGACAGCACTGGGCCTCTAATACTGGGCTCTGTTCAAGCCAAAGGGATTTTGCCAATGACTTCAAACAGTGCCAGAATTTCACCCCCACGTTTTTTTAGAAACAGAATGAGTTTCAGACTGATGAGGACAGAATTGGACTGTCCGTACTGGACCAAATCATCCTCTTTTTGCTACAGTATTAACTGGCCAGCTTTCCCCGCTGCATCGCATAGAAAATGCCCTCAGGGGGTTAGTGGTTGTCGGAGTCAACTTGCCAAAAGGGAGGAGAGGCTCGAATCAAATCAGAAATCAGCACAGAGGTTTGGGGGGGGGGGGGGAGCGTCTCTGCAGATCTTGGGAGGATTCACTAGTTTCGGAAGTTGGTACGTCTGGTAACACCCTCTAAAAACAGCTGTCAAATGCCTTTCTTGTAGAATTGGGACTCAGCTTGCCTGTCTCACCGACAAAGAAGGGCTGAGTCAGTTCTGGCAGGATTTGAACCCGTGATGCCAAACTCCCAGTTGTGATCTACCCGAAGTCCGCACTGATCCACCACTCCCATGCAAAAAAGTGTTAGACAGAACAGCTCCAGACACGTCTCTTTACACAAAGGCATCAAAATCTTTCTCCCCAAACTGAAAAAAAGTCTGCACACTTACATCACTGTTTTTGGGCTTCATTAATGCCAGGCTGTCTCTAGCCAGGGCCACAATCACGTTGCTCTTTTCTCCTGCCCAGTGAACGACCATCTGGTTGTGCGAGTCATTCAGGCTCACCTGAAAAAGAGAGGTATACAAAAGGCATATAAAATGGGTCGGCCGGAGCAAATGCAAAGAGGAGGATGCAGGGATTGCCAGTTGGTTTCAGGGGACAGAGTTGTTGATCACATGGGATCATTTCTGTCAGGCACTCGGCCTTGAACCGGCATCCCTGGGGGGTGTTTCAGGGCAGCACCACCAGTCCTGGGGTGTGGCCTGGGAAATACTGTATATACTAGACCCTCCTTGCACCGGTTAAGCCACACACCCTAGCCTCCAGCCTTGCCCCACTGCTTCTCAGCTTCCTGATTGGCTGCCAGCCAGGATATAAGGCCACCTGGTAGCAACAGGAAGCTGAGAAGAACACCACTTCCTGTTCTTGTTCCTGTCTTCTGTGGATTCTGCCTGTAGCCTTGCTCCCCTGCCTCTGTGTTCCTCAGCCATTCCTCAGGGCCAAAATGAAGCAGTAACGGACCATGGCCCAGACCCTGCGGTCACAGAAGGTCACGCAGGGAAGCCAGGCCTGGCAGCCTCAGGACCAGTGCTCCAGCGGCCCCGGGATGGTGTCTTTTTTTTCCTTTCTGTGGGGCCCTATCCCCACCTGTGGCTCTCAGCCCTTCAGGGTGGCTGCTTCCTACTTACCTACTCTGGTGGGTTCTGCAGGAAGGGGTTAAAAAATGAATGAATAAATAAGTTAAATGATGACTATGAAAGATGGGGGGGGGGGGGAAGCACATTTTATTTTTGCCCTTGGCTCTGCACATTCTAAGGCCGGCCCTACAGTCCCTCTCAGTTCGAACCTGTGCCCTCATTCCTGGTCTCTGCCAGCTTGCTCCCAACTCTTTCTCTAGGCTTCCCACTCCAGCAGTGCTCCCTTGTTCCCCCCTTCCTGCCTTCTCATTCCCCACTCGTCGTGCGTCTATCTCCCCTAGACCTTCCCAGCCTCAAGCCTGACTCTTGGTCTCAATCATGACCCTGTGTCCCCACGGTGCCGTCTGCCCACATCCCGGAAGCCTGACACCCCCAAGTGTTTGAATGTAACCCCTGCTTATGCAGTGGTGCCCTGTTATTTTCTAGAGATTAAATCACAGACCCATTGTACTCCTCCTCTGCAGTCTGCTACCTCCAAGGAGCTCTGGAATCTTATGGCCAGTCTACACATAACTGGCAAAACATAGGCCTTCTTTTACACGGATGGGGGTGGGTGGGGGGATGGGGGTGTTGCCGCGGCGGGTGGCAACCTCTACCAACCGACACCCATCTCCACCCACGGAGCATCCTCCGTTCTGTTGGAGGGCTCCGTGGGTGGAGATGGGTGTAGGTTGGCACAAACACCCGTCGGCCGTGGCATTTACACAGGCACACACACCAATCCCCCCACCTACCGGCGGCCATTTACATGGACTGCCCCCTCCCCCACTGCACACCCACCCGAACACCGGGGGGGGGACGTGTAAAAATGGCCATAACCAGCCTCAAGTATGGGTTTTCAGCTATTCTGTCACTCGCCACTTTCTGAAGATTATTTCATCGCCATACAGCTGCTCATAACACTGGCATTAGACACAGTGACTATATCCCCGTACCCAACCAGGGACTGGAGCAGAGCGACCTTCAGTGTCTCATAGCGTTTCCCTATCTGAGAGACCGCCTTTCCTTCCATGCTCCACTGCGACCCCTGCGGTCAGCCCGGAGCGCTCTCTTGCAGGGACCGCCTGCTCGTCTTCGTACAGTGAGGACCCACAGAGAGGCGGTCTCGCTGCCGCTCCTACGTTATGGAACTCCCTTCCCCAGGAGGCCCGTCGGAGCCAGAGCCGGAGCATTTTCCGGAGGCAGCGCAAAACCTTTCTCTTTTTTTGCAAAGCATTTGGCAGACGGGGTTTGGGGTTGAAGTGGGAGGTTTGAGGGGTGAGGGTGGCTTGTTTGTTTTTCTCTCACAAGACAAGGCGTATATGTGTACACACTCCGTTGGGTACCAGTTTCAGTAACAATTTGCTGATACAAGAGCTACGGTTAGCCCAGCCCTTGGGTTCTGAAAACAGTAATAATCCATGTTTTTCGAAGCCGCTGTCACAGGCTCAGGGTAGCAGGGTGGCTACAGAGAAGGCCTTTCCCCTTTAATAATAATCTTTATATAGCACCCTCCTGCCATGGCACTCAGAGAGCCTTACATAAAACAATTTAACACAACTTTTAATCCTCACAACAATCCTGTGAGGTAGGTTAGGCTGAGAGAATATTGTGACTGGCCCCTGGGTCACCCAGTGAGTTTCTGGCTAAGGTGAGACTTGAATTTCCTCCCTCCCGGTCCCAGTACTGCGCACCTAGCCATTATGCCACACTGGCTCTCCTTTAAGAGGGGTGTGGGACTGGGCAGATGGCCCCTTTAAGAAGGTGCTGTCCCAGTGGGGAAGGGGGCAGCTGAGGTAACCACAGGCCAGGTACATGAAGAGAACAGAGAACAGGCACCTGACTGAAGGTGGACGATGGGAGTATGGCTCACTGGGGCCGGGTGGGAAAGAGAAGTCGGACCATCAGAGCCGCAGACAATCAGCCAAGGACTGTGGGGTTTGCAGCTGGGAGGGCTCATCCCAGAGCCGCTACTGGGACGGCCAGAGAGGCGGGGACACCGGCGGAGGCCAAAGGAGGGAGAAGCAGCTGGGAGCCGAAGAAGTCATCAGAAAAGCGGAGGCTCGACAGGAGGCTTGAGCTCAGGCCTTGTGCAAGGGAGCGCTGGCCCGTATCCCGCGGGAGACCAGAGGAGAAAGAGCTGGAGCCGGGACGAGTCAGGAGGCTTTCCCAACAAGGGAGATGAGCGGAAGAGAAGGCACAATAGTGACCCGCTGGCTGGGAGGCATTGGGCTCGCTCAGGAGAGGAGAACTTGGGGGGAACAACAGAGCACTAGGGCCAGCGTGAAGCCCTTGTACACTCAGTCTTACTAACTGAAGTTGACCTTCTCCAAGCGTCACGTCCCATGAATATCCATGTAGCCAAGAGGCTACCGGCAGACACCTGGGTTGTTGCTTTGGAAGGCTGGATGGTTCAGGCAACTGGTAGTGGGCCACAGTGAGCTCTAGGTTGGGCTCAAGCCCTGCTTTAGCTGCTACTGACTGTGATCTGGGACCACCAGGGGCCTAAAGTAGATGGTGCCTGTGTAATCCATGGAAGAAAAAAGAAAAGAAAAAAAAGCTATTAGTCCCTTTGTGGGTTGTCTCAGCCGAGATGCAAACAATCAAGGCTTCAAAGCTTGTGCTTAAGCTTTAAATCCCACTGATTTCAATGGCCTTACTTACACCTTAATATTAGCCATGTGCTGTGCGAGATTAGGGCCCTCCCGGTCTGTGACAACAGGAGCTCTCGCCCTCTCGCCGCACAGCAAGTCCCTAGGGGTTAGGGGGAAAGCCACATTCATAGGGTGGAGCAACGTATAGAAAAATGGAATGGGTTCTGCCAGGACAACCCCTGTTTCTTGCTAAAGCGGTCTTCTGTCTTCAGAGCTCTCGCTCCAGTGTCAAGCTTTTAAAGCAGGAGGGTTTTGCTGATGTCTTTTAAAAAGAGTATTTTGTCTACATTTAAAAAAAAGAAAACAAAACCCTTCCATTCAGATGCACCTACTCTACCAACACTGCTCCTCCTCCCACCCATCCCCTTCCCCACCGGATGCACAGAAGGGTTGGCCTCCTGCAGTCATTTCAGATGGCTGTCAACAAAGAGACCCAGAGGAGCTCTGATGCCCACTGAAAGGAAGAGAGGTTTGACAGACGAATAGGCTGCCATTCATCCAGAAAGAAAGTTTAGCAAGATGCAAACTGCAACCCTGTTGTGTAAATTCAAAACCACTCTCACTTTCACAAAAGCACCATTCTTAAGACATGGTCTTGCTCCCAGGAACTTCAACAGTGCAATACGGGGACCCTCTGTCTCCCAGTACCACGACCACAACAGTTGCACGGGCCCAAGAGACTGGCAGCGAGCAGTGGGTACTTTATCAACCGGGTGGCTGCAATCCTCAAATCCACGTTCTCTCCGGAACGGCCCCGCTGAAATCAAGCATCCATAAGCTCCCCCCTTGGTCACCTACAACTGGATTTTCAGATGACCTCGGAGACACTGATGGCATTTTCAGACAAGACACTCGAGTCACCACCCACCTCCCGCCCACTATACATGTTACAGGGCACCCATAGGGCAATGCTATAGCCCTGCAACATGTATACAGGGTGGGTGGGGAGTGGGTGGAGAATGTCTTGTCTGAAAACGCCTGCAGAGAGGTTCGTGGAAATGTTCAAGTCACCCTCTGAATGAACCTTTTTGTTTGTTTTATTTTGGTGCTATTACTTTAAGGAAACTTGTTTTTCAAGTCCTGAGGGAAAGGGTGTTGGTTTTGTGTTTAATGGGAACTGCAGGCTTCAGGGAATTGGAGAAGAGGAACTGAGAAGCTTGTTCACACAAGCAATTACTTTAACTTTGCTATTGTCCACGTTTACAGCAGAAGGCGATTCCCCTAGGGTCGTGTACTCCTCATTAAAGAGTACATCTGTGCAGCAGTAGAACCTCAGGGGTAAGTAAGGTGCAAACAGGGAAATAGAGTGTTTTTAAATGAGCAAGGAGATTGACTGGGGCTCCAAGTGTGACTACCGTGGCCCCAGGGGCAGCCGCCACACTCCTCCTGCCACAGACCACGGGCCGGCCTTTGCAAGTGACATGTTCCTGGCCAGTTCTTGTGACTTGCAAAAGCCACTTTCCCACGCACCGTGCCTATAAGCGGCAGACTCATCTGCTGGCGTGGCTGGCTGCTGCTGTTCATACGGGCGGGAGCTCCGTGGCCCCCTGTTGCCACGCATCCATTTGGCCTGCCCCGCACAGAGCAATTCCGATTTCTCGGCAGTGCTCCATACATGGCCATGAGTGGGTGTTCCACAGCTCACAGGAGTGCGTATCTGACCGCTCCACCTCTGGATGGGCGGTCGGATCCTTGGTTACTGGGTGACCCTTTGGGGTAGCATCTCCTTTGAAAACACCCAGAGTGTTCATTAAAGTGCAACGGTAGCACCGAACATGCCACTGTTCACACAATCATTACATTCCTAGGTAACCGGCTCTGGATAACCATTCTGCAAAGTATGAATGTTCAAGGATAGTGGTGGGAGGATTCATGGTACAGACCCATGATCTGGATCCTCTCCATCCCGAGCACACCCTTTAAAGTGCGTTTCACCCCGCTAAATCCTACCTAGCCCGCGGAACTTGAACTCATTTCCAAAGTGGCTCACGGGAAGGAAAAGACTTCTCACCCCTGCTTGAAAAAACGTCTCGCAACTAGAAAATAAGCCACTGCCATCCCCTTTGTTCAGTCTCTCTCTTAAAAGCTGCGCCAGGAAAAAAAAGAATGAAACAAAATTCAAAAACCTTCCCTTGTGCTCATGCAAAACAACAAACAACACACACACACACCCCAAAAAACAACCAGCTCCTGAGACTTTGCACCAGCGATGACAGCATCACATCCCCGTCATGTGACCAACTCCCCCGTGCATCCTGGTTGAGTCACTGCTTGTCAGGGAGAGCAAAACCCTGACAGGGATGAGCAAAGCCAGTGCAGCTTGCCAGAAAATGCCGGAGAGACTTGAGGTCAGTAAACAGCAGCAGATGCAAATGAAGAAAGCAACAGAATTGCAGGGCACTTAACGATTAACAGAGCCGGTGTGGGACGGTGCAGAGGAGAGCAGGAATCTAGGAACTTGGGAGGTCTCACTTCAGCCTTGATACTGGGACTTTTCCATTTTTTCGCATCTCAATCTCTCAAGACTCCCCTCAGACCTTTATGTACAAGCAATTATTAAAATGAGGTCTGGGAGCATTCATCCATTCATTGGTCCAATTACACAATGAGGCCATTGATCGCAGAATAAAAGAGACAGTGAAAAAAATGAAATTTAAAATGTTTGAAGCTATATTAAACAAAAGATAACACTGAAAATTGGTAAAAAAAAAAAAAGGTTAAAAAATAAATAAATAACCAAACTTAAAATAACTCAGCAACAACCAAAAAATGAAAGGAAAAAAAGAACTCTTTTGTGGCTAAATTGTATTGAGGTTCTGCAGTACTGAAAGAATTAATTAAATGGTCACTGAATCAAGTTAAAAGCAACACACTTAACTACAATTTTTGAATCAGTTGCCAGCACTAATTAAAGTACGATATAGATAAAGTCTGCCAGTGATGTTGGAAACAACGTAGGAGAAAGACCACAGCAGCAAAGAACAGATCCTAGAGCCTTTCAAATTATTTACAGCAGGGGTCTCAAAAGACGCACGGGCAGCCGGTTCATAAATAAATAACTCATGTCCAAAGAGATTAATTTGGAAGTTGGATTGTGCTTCCTCAGACAATTCAGACTTTATCAATTCACCATGAAAAATTGGAAGTTTACAGGCTACGCTTTGATGTTCTCCTTTTTGGCCATTCTGATGAGACTTCTACAAAACGAAGGCTTAAGACTCGTGTTAAACGGTAGACAACGGGTGCAGCCACATGAGCTGCCAGGGCCCGATCCCCACACAACCCCATGGCGGGCAAGTGTAGTTGCCACACTGCGGTACCAGCGCAGGGATCCGAGCCCCTTCATGGGGCAGCCAGTCCGCTGCCGGAGATCCCGCCATGGCCGGGGCAACCACACAGGTGGGCACCCAGCCCTGCCCACCTCCCTCCCTCGGCCCAACCAAATTACCTCCCTGGCCGTGATGTGGCAGTGAGTGACAGCACCCCCAGCTCAAAGCCCCGCCACGGAGCGCGCCGCATGGCAGGGTAGGAGGGGCCCCGGCGCAGGCAGCGTTACCCCATATGGGGTAAGGCTGCTACATGACGCATCATTGCCACGCATCAAAGGGAACATCTGGCAGGCACCAGGCACACGAGCCACTGCATCGTGTGGCACAGCTGCCCAGAGTGGGTTAAGGCTGCCCAAGGAGTGGTAGCCTACCCAGGGTGTCTTATGAGGTTGCACCCAATTTGGGACCTGGGAGACCCAGGCTCAAATTCCATCTTAGCCATAAACTCATTTGATGGCCATTGGCAAGTCACTCTCTCTCAGCTTCAATTCCCCATCTGTAAAATGGGAATAATAATTAGCCTCATCACCTTGTGAGGATGTACTAGATAGGGGCTGTAGAACACTGACAGTGCTATATCAGTGACTATTATTAATAATAATCTGAAATCACAAATGCCACCTTAATTCGGCTGTCAGAATCTACCCCTAGATAATACCTCACCTCACCGAGGTGTTGTGAGAGTTAGTTACTCTTCATAGCGCTATGAAATGGCTTCCTACAGATTCTCTATGGGCTTACCATTGGGGTATCATGGAAAATTTGAGGCTGTTAAAATATAGGTATTAGGCCATTTTTACACGGACAGGGGTGGATGGGTGTTCTGGCATGGTGGGTGGGTGTCCCTTTCTACATGGACACACGCACCTCGACCCAGCTCCACCGATGGGGCCTCCTCCGGGTTTCCGAAGGGCTCCGTGGGTGGAAGTGGGTGTTGCGCGGGAGCGCCCCCACCCATCGCCCGCGGTGTTCACACGGGCGAACACCGACCGCACACCCATCCCCCCACCCACCTCCAGCCGTTTACATGGATGCCCTCACCTTACCGGGGGGGGCGCCATGTAAAAACGGCCTTAGACACAGTATGCCGGATCTTGTTTTTGGTAGAATTTGTGGCGTTAATAGCGAGGGGATCTGGGATGAAGGCAGGATGGCAGCCAGCGCTACGATCCTCCGCAGAATACCCTACAACGCATTCACAGTTCGCACACACTGAAGTCACATTCACTTGAATGGGGATCACACGCAGGCTAACTGCTAGCACACATGGTATCCTAGGGAACCTTTTCCCTCCCACGGGGCCACTTTGAAAACTTGCACAAGCTCCGAGGGCCGCACAGAAGTTGGAGCAGAGGTGCTTAAGGGATGCACTCAAAGGAAGGAGGGCCCAAATCATGGATGTGAGCCATGGATCTGTCCCCTATCCTTGTGTGCCTGCCCTCAGCTCTGCTCCCTTCCCTTGAGCTCAGTTTTTCAGTGACTGGAGGTAAGAACTGGATCCAAGGGCCAGATCCAGGAAGCAGAAAGGGGCCACATGGGCCACATTTGGCCCCCGGGCCTGAGGTTCCCCGTCCCTGTGCTAAAGGATCGTGACCACCGGACAAAGTTATTTACACCCTGCTCTCTCTCTGGCTCTGGCAGAGCTTACTCTGACCCCAGGGAACCAGACTGTTGCCCCAGAAACCATAAAGGCTTTGAAGCAAATCCTGGTCCTGCCTCGCTGCACTCTGCGTGATCCTCTGTGCAGACAGTGCAGGTGCTAGCCCTCCACCCAGGCACGACCCCCATCCGTTTCGACCGCACTCCTGCCTGGACTGAGTTTTAATGCCAGCAGTATCCACACGAAGGAGCGTGCCCAAACTCCTGAGTGTGTTTGGGGTGGAGGGAAGGCAGCTGAGCCTCATTAGTGACTTCGATTACTCAGACCCCAAGCGACCTCGTTACCTTAAAAAAAGGGCCTTTTAAGATTGAGCCTCAGAAAGGGGGAGGGGTGTCTGCTTTTTAAAGATGGTTATGGTGTCACTTGAAGCTTGCGGTCGGAAGGAAAGGTCTCCATACATGGTGCGCTATTTTTTAAAAAGCCAAATGTCCTTTTCCACCTGAAAACCCCTGTGAATACTATCTGATCGACACTGGGCTTACACTATGGAGCGCTGTCTGTTTCTGCCTCTGTTCCTCCAAATCCTGATCCCCTGCTTGGCTTGGAGATGCCAATCTGTTGCTCAACAGTCTCATTATGGTCTCTCAAAACAGGATCTTACTTGACTCGGGGGATTAGTAATAGGATATTGAATCTTTCTCCTCTAAGGTTGCTGGTCTGAATCATGCTCCTCCAGAGGTTGGTAATGTCTGACGCTGTTATCTTTCGAATGGCTTATGTATGGTGAATTTTAAAGATACCTGTAAATCAAGGCTTCTGCTATCCCAGACGTTAATAACCTGCTTCTCCTTGAAGGGATGCTTTTCGCAGTTTAATATATATATATACTTAGCAACTCCCCAAATGCTCCTGCAATGTACGTGCCTCTTAATTGGGGAAATCTCCCCAGGNGCATATACATTTAAAAATAAAATAATAAATAATAATAATCGTTGTTTAGATATGTGGGATTTATTGGCTACAATGTAGCCTCTTACTCCTTAATTTGACTTTAAGGATGACTTAAACAGCCTGTTCAAAAGGTGGGGGACCTGAAAATATAGATGGCTGTAGGACTTATAATCAGAAACACTTATACGACTACTGATAAGCAATATCACTAAGCTGACCAAGAATCTCATTCTCTAGGTAGGCAAACAAGTTTTCCAGACTTCGTATCGTTGTGTCTGCAAAGGTAACGTAGAGAACTATATCAAGATGGACAAAAAGTCATTTCAGATCTACCTTCACCTATAAAGCTGTCTCTTATACACATCTAGATGTGTATAAGAGACAGTATATATACTTAGCAACTCCCCAAATGCTCCTGCAATGTACGTGCCTCTTAATTGGGGAAATCTCCCCAGGAACTATTTAGCCTAATGAGAGCAAAGGGCGATGGCGGCTGCTTAATCGAGACAGCATTAGCATAAATTCCACTTAATGGGGAAGTATTTGGTCTTTGCTGAGTGATTAGGTAGGCATGAAATATGCATGAAATTCTAATCTCGGGCCCTATGACAGAGGAGTTGCCAAAGAAAGTTCAGACGGGTGATTTAAAACAAAAACCTTTCGCTGTGTTTTGACTAACAGCAAGTATGGCACTATGGGGCTAGGGATTTTTTTTTCCACCTGTATTTTTTTTTTCAGCCCTGTCCTCTCTCAACTGAAACAGCTGATTAATAGGTGTGAAAATCTTCTGGGTTTACAGGTCCACAAGTAAGTTCTGGATGCATTCTTCACACACACGCTGCCTTGAGGCAGCCTAAAGTAGCCACAGCTGTAGACGTGAGGGGCTGCCATGGTAACCAAGTGACCAGAGCTACGTGGAGCAAAGCAGTTTACCAGGAGAACCTTTTACACACAAAAGTTCTGGGAGAAGTTCTACGCAGAAGTTCAAAGAGTCGGATGTTTAAGATCTGATCTATATCCGCCCAGCATCTGACTATCTTACCACATCTGGTCCTTGATTCCAACTCCACCTACACCCTGCACTGTACGAACTCGACAGCCTTCCTCAGATGCGATGATTTTACATTGCAGAGGCGGTGTAAGACTTTTCTATTTGAAAAGGCATTTGGAGGGTGGGGGAAGTGGTGTTGGACGGGTTTGTGAGAGGNCTGCCAGTTCCAAGGATTCTCCTTGGTATAAATTTTGGCTCCCGGGCCATGACAGCTGCAGATCTCTTTCCTCGACTTTGTCAACAACACACAGAAGAGCTTTTACCGGTCTGCATATTCAGTCTACGATGTCCACGGTACCTGGGGATCAATGATCCCAACAGGCTTTGTATATGTGGGACAAGGGATGTTGAGGATTTGAAACATTATTTATTGTTTTGTCCAATTTATGTGGACGAGCAGGCTCAACGGTTTAAGACACTTAATTCTTGTGGCTGAGAAGCTTCACTATCCTCTGTGTTTGCTTTGTTACTTACGGAATGATTCTAATGATGTGGTAACCAAAGCAGTAGCTGCATTTGCTGTTTCAGCTGCTAAATCTATGGGAATTATGGGTTCAGACTAAATCTGTCAATGTATAAGAATATTGTGTTTTTGGATAATGTTTTGTATCTTCTTTTTTATGTCATGGCCAGTTGGCTAGTACATTATTTAATAAATGAAATATGTGTTTACCCCGTGACCAAAGGACAGCAGCAGCCTGTTGAATTATCTGAAAATTGAAAATGTTAGCCCCAATCTAGATCTTTGACCTTTGTCAGAAATATTCATGGTATAAATGGCACTACCTGACCCCCTTGTTGGCAATTTGGGGGGGACAAAAAACCAAGGATCTGCTGGACCATGGCGATAAACCTCCAATACAACATTTCTACGTCCATCCTGTTCAAGTCCGAGATGGTTATTTTTTCTGATAGCCCTACTTTCTCTGCGAGCGGAGGACTTCACCCTAGACGAAGAGCCCTTGTGAGTGCTTTGCTCAACTCTAGACTCCATTTGAAGAAGTTACAAACCAGAGCATAAAACAGTGCTTAAAAAGAGACCGCCTTCTCCCTTAGGTTGCACTGTGATACCTAAGATCAGCCAGGGGCGCCACCTTCACTGCAACTTCCATCACTGCACTGAGTCCATAAAGCAAGGGCGTGAAGAGAGGTATTCCTGCTGTGACTACTCCGCAGCTCTGGAACTCCCTTCCCCTGGAGGTTCGCCAAAGCCCGAGTCTCTTCTGGAGGCAATGCAGGACCTATTTGTTTGGTCAGGCATTTAGCCGACACGGATAGGATCCTGGAAGTTGTTTTAATGGGAATTTTATATAGCTTACATTTTTATGGGTTTTGTGAAGGGGTGTTATATGCACACCCGCACAAAACCCGTAAAAATGTAAATTATATAAAATTCTCATTAAAACAACTGCCAGGATCCTATCCGGGCCTGCTACATGCCTGGCCAAGTAATTAGGTCCCAATAAATAAAGAGACTATAAATCCAAATAAATATATAGAAATGCATGTCTGGGATGATGCTTGACAAGGAACAGCTGCATTTGGTTCACTATGCCTCACTCACTGCATTTGTTCTGTTGTCAATTAGAATCTGACTCCAAGAATGAGGTGGGTGCCAGGAGTCCCTGCAACCAACTTTCTTAATAAAAAGACCGGGTAGTGAACGCGCTTGGCAGCAGCTGCCGTTTGCAACATCAAGCCCACACTCAATGACGGTGCCTGCATTAAGCATTCTGCCTTCTCTGTGTGCACCCTGGGAAGTTTGAAGCTTAAACAAACGCTGCTTTTTGCTCTCGGAAGAATGATGCAATTAAAACTGGTGATTCACAAAGCTCGTTGCTTTGTACTTCTAAGTCAGAAAAATAAAGGGCAAGGTCACCTCACACCGCTCTTTCTGTGTCAACATTTTTACTAACTGTCTTGACAAGTAAAACATCAGACCAAAAGGTACAAAAGTTACGCTTTAGCTTGTTAATTTGGCAAAATGAAGCATGGGAGCTTCACCGTCTTCTTTTATGTAGTTCAGAGCTTTCCCTCCAAGGGGCCACTCTGAAAATTCGCACAAACTCCGAGGATTGTGTAGACGTTGGGAGTGCTTATGGGGGTGCTAGGAAGAGGAGGGCCCAGATCATGGATCTGTCCCCTATCCTGGTGTCCATGCCCTCTGCTCTGCTCCCTTAACCTGAGCTCAGTTTCTCAGTGCTTGGGGGAAGGAACTGGATCCAGGGACCAAAACCAGGAAGTAGAAATACGGGGTCAAATAAAAACTAACTGGTTTCCCCATCCCTACCCTGGTCTGTCTGTAATTGTTTCATTGCAACAAATGGAAACCCTCTAGACAACACAATCATGAAAATAACCAGTATAGGATTTAAACCAGTTGTGGGCAACCTAAACTCATTAAAAAAAAAAAAACCACCCAGAGGTCACAAGACCTCATGATTAGGGCTACGTATTTTTCATGACAAATCTGTTTAAAAGTCATGACTTGGTCATGGAAAAAAATTTGAATAGTCATAGAAAAGTCATGGGTTTAAAAAAAAACAACTTTATTAGCTACATTTTTAAAATATATATATATATATATATATATATTCCTGAAGCAGGGGGGCAGCCCTTTAGATTGTAAGGCCCAGGGTATTTAAATGCGGGATAAACCCCTTAGATTGTAAACTCCAGGGTCCTATCCAAAGCCTATCAAAAACCTTTTAAAAGAAGGAGTGGCAGAGGGAAAGTTCTCAAATGGGGCAGGGTTGCTGCCTTGTAAACAAAGTTCTTCGAGATGGCTCCACACATTCTCACAACACCCTCCTTTCCAGCCCCATGGAATTTTCTTATATTCCTAGCAAGGACTGGAAGGAACTGTCATTTCGAGGGGGAGAGTGCTTTTTAAACTAGAGGAGCTCGAGACCATCACATGGAGCATGCCATGCACAACCCAGTTGTGAGAATGTTTAGAACTATCTCGGAGAACCTTCTTTACAAGGCAACAACCTTCTGATCGGATCGGCTGCTGCAGCACTACTAGCAGGCAAAGGTCTCAGCGGTCCCCGCCCCACCTCAAACAAGCGCTGCGGTTCTGGAAGGGAAAAACCAGAGTTTTCACGGCAGTCATGGGGAAAGGTAAAAAGTCACGAAGGGGGCAATATTTCACGAGAAACTTGGCCCCCATGACCACCGTGAAAAATACGTAGCCCTACTCGTGATTACCACAATCATGAGTAAGGCTATTATTTGGGCACGGAGGTCACTGATTCTGTTATTTTAAGAGATGTGCACAACTTCCATTAGAGTTGAAGGGGGCAGCTCTTCCGTTCCTGATCCAGCTGCCCTGCCACCACCAACAATAAGCTCTGCACACTGGGATGGGAGAGGTGCCTCCTGTAACTTGCTACCCATGCCCAAGGCAGCCTTGCCAATAAGCTCTGCCCTGGAACAGGGGTGGGAGAGGTGTCTCCTAGTTGGCTCCCCCCATCCAGCTTCTGCTCCTGTTCCCAGTCCTGCCACCGTTAAACTCCTCGCTGTATCAGAGGCGGAGCCGCCTAGAACGGCAAACTGAAGAGAGCGTCTCTCCTGCCCCTAATCCAGCTGCTGCCACCGCTTCTCCTACACACACACACACACCCCAATCCTCCTGCTGCCGCCGTTTCTCCTGAAAGTTGAAGGGGGCGCCTCTCCCGTCCCTGATCCTTCTGTCACCACCACTGCTGATAAACTCTGCAGCTGGATTGGGGGAGACTGGGGCGTGCGTGTACATTTCTGTAATTTACTGATTACTTCCTGCAACCTGTCGGTGACTTTCAATAAAAAAATAACTGTTCCAAAATCATAGCCCCAATCATGAACCAAAGTTCCCATCTGCTGCTGAGCTTGGCTGGTGAAGAGTGAGCAACTCCCAAAGCACTAACTGTGCAGGGAAGGGAGGAAGGCGTTGTGGGTGGGGCGGGAGGCTACATCATCTCATGAACACAGGACTGCAGTAGATCATATCACAATTGGTGTTTTCAGATGGACAAGAGCTGTTCATGGGGTGCACACCCGTGTCTGCTCACTGCCAGTCGTGCCTGAGTCCGGAAAAGACACATCCACCAGTTTCCAGGCCTGCAGTCTACACACACACCCCTCCCCACACACCCCCATAGGGTTGCGGGCTAGACATCCATAATGCTATGGTGTTGCCCGGGGTAATGGATAGCTGAAAGTAGAGCAGCAGCACCGGTCCACACATCAGACAAACAGCTTCTCCGCTCCGGAGTTTGGCCAGCCCGCACCACCATCGTTAACACTCCAGGTTATTCTGGAACACCACCAGCAGAACTTCCCCGGAACAGGCACAGCCTCTGCCTGCACATCTGGCAGCGTACCTTTAGACAGACAGGCCACCTGGGGTGAAGCAGGCTGGCACGGCCGCACTGGGGCAGCTCGTCCGTCTAAAAGCACCCAATGTGTGCCCAACTCAACAGTGGCAGAAGCCAGCATACTCTTGTTTGTGGTAACTGTTCTCTAGTGCCCCTACTAGCAACTAGGGATGGGCGAACGCGGTTCGGAGCGAACTCGGTCTGTTTGGACATCCAAACCAAACGTCTGAACCGAACTCTCAAACGATCGAACAGTTCAATTGTGTTCGGATGAGTTTGGATGAGTTCGGGGGCAGGAAAAACATCTTTCCAGGGCCGAAAATGAGGTTTTGGTTTCAATTTCGTTTCGGTTTCGCTATTTTTGAATGTTCGGCCAAACCGAACTTGGCTGAACGGAACCATCGAACCCACACTTGGGTTTCGAACCGAACATCCGAACCGCGTTCTGTTCGTTCACACACACACACACACACACACACACACACACACACACACACACACACACACACACACA
>QEPC01009472.1:9681366-9692689 GCA_003113815.1 Sphenodon punctatus | reverse complement strand
GGGAACGTCTTACTGTTGGGAGCTGGGAGTGAACAAAGGGGAATGGATTGCCCATTGTAACTGCTACTGCTGAAACCTCTCCTAAGCAACCGAGTGGCCACTGTCGGAGACAGGATGCTAGGCTTGATGGACCATTGGTCTGACTCAGTACGGTACTACTAATTTTCTTATGTTATGTTCTTATTTAAATCGCCGAGATGCATTTGCAGCCTTCCCCACCCCCGTTCCATCCCAGCCTCCCCCTTGACTCTGCTGAATTGACCCAGCACAATTCCCTCATGGGGTTCCCTTAATCCGTGTTTGCCTTGCCCCTTAGCAATACATTCACACAGGGGCTGATTTCCCTGCATTTCAACAGCCCCACCCCTTGTGCGAGATGGCAGAGATCAAGGGGTTGTCGAAAAAGCGGTGAGACATTCACACAACCGCTAGAGAGGGTTTGTGTCCCTCCCCACTCTAAAAAAGTGGTGTATGAATGGGCAGAGGCCATCCGGGAGCAGGGGAGCTGCGCCTTCCTGCTTAAAGGTCCAGAAACCCATCCAGCAACAAGGTATTGCTTTTCAATCAATGGCCTTTTTTTAAAACGAGACAGATCCCCCCACGCCAGCAGCTGCCCGTTTAAAAAAGGCCAGTATATCACAGACAGTGCTTCATTTAAAATATAGGTAACTTCACTGTTTCCCTCGCTCAGTCGGTCAACTAGCCAACTCCTTTGTTTTCTCTGAGCCACAGGGGAGCGAACAAGCTCAAACACAAACACTGGCAGGATGTGGGGGCAGGTGAGGCACCTGGTGAGACTTTGGGCTTTTTTGTTGGTGGTGTTGATTGCTTCCCCCACTGATTACAGTTTCAAGGTGACAGTTTACCTTGCAACGCCTGGTTCCCAGCCCCTATCATCGCTCGCATCCTTCTCCGCAGCAGGAGAAGGGCAAGGTGTTGTAGTTGTCTATGAAACTGTATATCCCACTGCCAGGGAGAGTGACTCAGTTATCCAGGCACAAGGAAAATAAAACCAGCCAATTAAAAAGAAAAGGGCATGAAACTCTTGTTTTAAATTCCACTGCCTCCTATTCAGGGCCTCCCCGTCCCAGGGGATGGCAGCACTGAGGGATCATAGAATCATAAGAGTTGGAAGGGACATAAGAGGCCATCTAGTCCCAACCCCCTGTTCAATGCAGGAAATCCACAGCGACAGCATCCCTGGCAGATGGCCGTCCAGCCTCTGTTTGAAAACCTCCAGCAAAGGAAAGTCAAATGGACTTTCCCCAAAAGCTTTCCCCAGAAGGCCAGACATCTGGGTTCTGGCTTCCTGTCCAGGCCTGCAGGTTTCTGTTCTCCACCCATCCACTGATTGGACAGGGAACTCCACCTGCAGTGCAAGCCCCAGACTGATCTTGCAATTGCACTGCATGGGAAGGGACACAAAAAACCTCCAGGGTAGCAAATTCCCTAGGGCTGGCCATATTTTCTGGCCCTTGTTCCTGTGACCTCTCTGACTCAGTCCCACATGTCAGACCACTACACAAGCCTTCCACCTAAGCTATCTAGAGGATCTGAATGAAAGCTATCAGGCTGCCAACTAGGAAGTGATGGAGTGCTGGAACCCAAGGTAAAAACAACATCACACTTTCCTAAAATAACCTCGTTATGCTCTTTAAAATATAGCAAGTGCCAGGGACCGTACAAAAAGCTAACAAGCTATTAGTTGGTGAAGTCAAATGGATAAAGCTGTATGACTTGGACCTGAGAGGCTTCAAATCCCATCCTAGTCATGAACTACTTGAATGGCCCTTGGGCAAGCTATTACCAGCCTCAGTTCCCCATCTGTAAAATGAGAATAAGTCACCTTCCTCACAGGGGTAGCAATTGTGAGGGTGAACTGACTGTGAGGGTGAACTGACTAAGGATTGTAAAGCACTTTGAAAACCAAAAGTGCCATATACATGATAAATAATACTATAATCAGAAAGCAGTGAAGCTAACTATCAGAAGACATGCCCTCCAATAGCAACTTCCCCTCGCACACGCACACACACACACACACACACACACACGCACTCTGCTCAGCAATCTTTTCCTGCTTCTAAGGCGTTGTCTAAAAAACCAGAAATGATGCGCAGTCTACTTCAAGATCGATATCGCTGTGTAAAACCCACAACTTCTTCTTTTTTTTTCTACTTCCGTTGGCCCCACAGTGGCTTTCATTTTCACCGAGGCACAGTGCGGGGCCCCCGCTCCCTCTCAGTGGGGCCCCAAACATGACCCCCCCTTTAAGGCTCTGCGGAGGATGCCGCTGAGGGGGTGGAGCCATGGAGGAGGGGGCGGGGTTACCCAGGCCCCTGCATTTAATCTTCACCCCGGGGCCCTGCAAATTCGAAGACTGGCCCTACGCCAACATTTGCTCCTGGGCCATAGTGACAACCTATTGGAAGCTTCTAAGCTGAATTCTCCCGTCTTAGCCGAGGGAGCGCCAGCAGCAAAAGACTAGGTAGGCGCGCTGAAGAAGCCATCGTTGGCTAGTTCCTGTGGCAAAACCTGACTCCTCTTGCCTGGCCAAAAAACCCACCTACTCTCTCAGCGGCTCTTATTCAAGGCCTGGGCAGCTCTTGAGATAAAAGCAGGGTTCAACAGGAAAGCCCAACAAAAGCCAATCATTTATTATTATTATTATTATTATTATTAGCAAACATTTATATAGCGCAGCAATGTACCTGGCGCTTTACAAAGTAATTGAGTAGACACGGTCCCTGCCCTAGGGCTTACAATCGGAGAGATTTATTGCAGAGATACCTAAATTATCATAATTTGGCTTATCTCATGCAGCCTCAGGGCAGCCTCTAGCAAGTACAAAGCAAGCTGCTTTGCGACACCCCATTCTGTGCCGGCGTAAAGGGTGTAAACAGGCGGACACGGAGGCTGCCTGCCCCTGGAGCTGCACCCCTGCGTCTACCCGCTTGCCGCTCCGCCTGGGTCCATTTTAGACCCTTCCCCCAACACACGAGAGTTGACACCTGTAGTGGTTTTTGCCCGACACTCCCATAGGCCAAAATAGAAGTGTCAGGTAAAAAAAACGACCGAAGGTGGTGACTCTACACGCGCCCCGATTGTGGGCGGATCGCCCGACGCTCTAGGCTGGCACCCGCAACTCTATGGTGTTACCCAGGGCAACAGCCGGCGGAAAGCAGAGCTGCCGCGTAGGTCTGCCAAGCAGATGGGCAGACGCTCCGCTCCAGGCCGCCGCCCACGGTTTGGCCGGCCTGCTCCGCCGGCAGTGCTGGAGCGCTGCAGGCAGGGCTGCCTCGGCTTCCACATCTGGCAGCGGGGCGCTTTTAAACGGAACCACCAGCCCGGGGGTGAAACTGGCTGGCACGGGCAGAACCGGAGCGGGGCCGTGGCTGTTTACAAAAGGGGGAGGAGGGTTGACAGCCTACTGCATAGGCAGTGAATTCTCTCCCAGATTTTAGCACGGATATGATCGACCCCATCTCATTTTGTCTCAAGACTATACAGAAAGAATCTCCTTTGCTTCCCCTCCCTCTAAAAGTATCGCTTTAAGGAAGGCAGATCCCATATCAGTCTTAGCCCACTGTAAAATGTAGCTTTGTTTGGGACGTCTTTATTTTTTATAAAAGAAGGATGGAGACAACAGATAGGAGGAAGATTATACAACCCACTGACAGGGGCAGGGGCCACTTTGAGAATGAGTACAAGCTCCGAGGACCGCAGAGAAGTTGGGAGCAGGGCTGCGCTCAGGAAGAGGAGGGTTCAGATCGTGGATCTGTCTCCTATTCTTGGGTGCATGCCCTCATCTCTGCTCCCTTACCCTGAGCCCAGGCTTTCAGTGCTTGGAGGTAGGATCTTCATCCAGGGAGTTTAGTCCCCGGGCCTGAGGTTCTCCACCCCTGGGCCAAACAAAAAACAGCCGTGGGTGTGAGGTTCTGCGCCCCCCCCCCTTTATTTACTACTATTTAAAGCACCAAATGCAGCCTGAATCGAAGGCACGTCCTGAGAGGGTTGAGGCATTTGTACTAATAAGTGGTTTGTGGGTCGCGGTCTACCCTGTTTTAAAGGGGCCAGGGCTGTGTGTTTGTCTCTGGTTTCAATGGAGGACATCCAAAGGCTTCTTACTTTTATTTTTTGGCACTCCCTCATGAAACCAAAGCACTAGTCTACTGCACTTTGTGCTACTGAACGAGCCCGGATTGTTTGGGTTAGAAACAACGTTTAAGGAGAGGGGGGTCTACGCTGAAAAACGTTGTGAAACAGTCTTTAAAACTAGTCTCTGGGCATTTTGACTGGACTGAACTCTCTCGAACCACCTAAACTTTGAACCTAAAGCAGGGGAGGGGAGTCTTTCTTTTTTTTTCTTTTCACGGGCCAGTTTGAAAATTAGGACATGCCCCACGGGCCGGATAGAAGCTGGGGGGTGCGGGGCTTGAGTCCCCAGCGGGAAGGCGCTGCTCAGCCCCTGCCAGACAAAACTCACAGGTCTGGGAGGTGTATCCTTAGTGTGCCAGACAAGGGCACGCATCCAGGGCCCCTGCCCTGGCACTAATGAATCCTGCCTGTACTAGGAAGCTCACCCGCATACCTGTCCCTCACCCACCCATCTCCACGCCAGAAGCAGCTTTACCAAGGAGTGTTTTCAGACAAGTGCATTACTCATCCACCCAGTAGTCACTGGTGAACCACTGGTTATCAGTGGGGTTTTCACACAAGCATGGCGGGTAGTGGGTGGGAACTGCGTGGGTGCCAGGTGGGGAGGCGATTGTCTGAAAACACCCCAAGAGAAACCCTGCCTGATTGTTCCCAAGCCTTGTGCCCCTGCTGCAACAAAACCTATGAGGAATGGGTGTGGGGCTGGTTTCCCTTCCTTAATTGCCCTTTCCCCAAAGGGTTTCTTTCCAAGGGCGTAGGTAGGGTGGAATGGGACCTCATGCAGAAGAGGCAATGCCCCCCCAACCTCCCCCACAGAAGCAAGGAGACCCTGGGCCTCATTACAGTTGTACTATCTGTTCCTATTATTGCTACCTCCTTGGTTCATTCCCCCGATAGGGGGCATGAGGGGATAACTGCCTGCCCCTCTTAGAGCCCTAACCCTGAGGGCACTCAAGACGGGCAGAAGTGGCTTGAGGGTCAGGGCTCCTGAGGAGGAGAATTTCTGGAGGATTTAAGGCATGCCCTCACCTGAGGAAACTATCAGCTGGGTGTCCCCGGCCTAAAACATCTACCTGGTCTGCATCCTCCTCTCGTCAAACGCTTAGCTTCACCTTTCTGCTTAAAGTTTAAAGCCAAGAGGTGAAACGCTGTGCGACCAAGAACACCATGTGTCCTTTTAAAACAGAGAATTCTCTCTCTTTTGGCACAACGTCTTGTGAACGTCGCTGCTGTAAAAAAAAAAAAAAAACTTGAACATCCAGCTCGCTGGATTGATACATCAAACCCGGCTGTCAAAAAGAACCTAAAGCAGAGCAGCTTTTAGAGCAATTACTCTATAGGGGTTTTTTTTGTTTTGTTTTTTAATCTAACTGCTCCCTCAGTCATGAAAAGAGACTCCACGAAATTAAACTGAGCGACTTGCTGCCACCGTAAGCAGTTTGGAGGGGACAAACTGCATCTCCTTCTCAAGCCTCCCTTGTCCTGTGGCATAGCTAGGTTTGATAGGGCCTTATGGCATGGCAAACGGCTGGGCCCCATACCAACCAGAATGGTGGGGGGGGGGGAAGACATGGGAGAGGACGCACCAGGGATGGGGAAGGCTGAGGTGGGGCATGGAAGAGGCCAGGGCATGTGGAGCAGTCATGCATGTGGGGCACTGGATCCTAAAATTGGATCCCCTGTACACTCTGTACGCTCCCTCCTCCCCCCCCAATCACTGACAGGCTCCTGGGTCACTAGGGAAGCCACAGGCATGAGACATGTTGAGGCACGTTGCTGTCTCAATTGAGTGGCCCTACTGGGGCCCCCCTGACAGCCTGAGCCCCGAATCAGTGCCCCCACATCCCCGTCCTTGCCCTCTCTTTTACTCCACCCACATCCCTACCTTCCCCATACATTATGGCTGAGGCATTTCAACGGTATCCGTTGTCCAAAGACTGTTGACATAATGGTAGCCCAGTCTCATAACAACATTACCCGGTGTGCAGGATAGCAAGGCTCCCTTGCCTTCGGTTGCAGGCACTCTGCAGTTGTGGACCTGCCAGTTACCTGGGCTACAGTCCCCAAAGGAAGGAAGGGAGAGCTCACACATGTGTGTGTGTGTTGTGTGCAGGAGGAGGCAGGATCCTAGATCTGAAGAGGGCAGGATGTACAACCCATCCAATTTGAAAAGAGTGCCTGCACCCGCTGTTGGGGAAGGGGGAGAATTGTTGCCTGCATTTGCTTGCTTGCAACAATCCCCTATATAAAGGGTCATGGGCCTGGCCACTGCCAGGGTGCATCGAACAGCAAGCACTGCCTTTGCAATGGGGGGGGATACGTTTCCCTCTCCAGTTGCATGCCACTGGGAAGGATGCATGCATGCCACTGGGAAGCAATCGCACATCACAGCACACACACACACATCCTCCTCCAATTCCATGTGCTGCTGCTTTCACAACTGATGGGGAGGTGTTGTTGATAGAGGGGGGGGGTCCCTAAAATATTGGGGGGGCACGATGCAAAGGAGGGGGGGAAGGGAATCAAGGCGAGGCTGTTGCCTAGCTGCTCACCTGGCCGTACACCTTGATGGGCTCTTGCTGCTCAGCGCCTCTCCTCTTCCTCCGCCGCTGCAGCCTCTCGTCTGCCCCGTCCGTCCCTGTGTCACCCCGGCTCCGATCGCCCCCCTGCAGCACCGCGAAGCCCCGATCCTGAAGCCGGGAAGCAACCCCCCCGTGCAACAGCAGGGTCCTAGAGGAGGCAGCCGGGCGAGGGCTCCAGGCGAGCCCCGGCAGCAGCAGCAAGGCTGCCACTGCCAAGCAGGGGAATCTCAGCTCCCCACAGCTGCTCCCTGTCGCCATGTTCCTCCTCCCGGTGCTGGGGCTGCTGCAAAGTGGGGCGCCGCCGCCAGGAGAGAATGTGCAATAGGAGCAAGCGGGCTGAGTCCTGCTGCACCCGGGCTGGCGCGAGCCGCTCCCGGCCGGGGCTGCACGCGCTAGCGTCCCCTGCTTCGCCCGGGAGCGCGTGGCTGGCTGGCTGGCTGGTGCACGCACCCGAACGCTTTGCAAGCCGGCCGCTTTGCCCCATCCGTGTGCCGCCCGTCACGTGGATTGGGCACACACACACACTTTAATCTTCTTTCCTCTCTCGCTTGACCCAGAAGAAGCCGGGCAGCCCCAGAAGCCCAATGGCTTGATGGATGCATTTGCACCGAAATTGCTAAGCTCTGGTGTTTCAAGCGGCTGCCCACCCCCAGATTTAGGGGTAGCGGGGGCAGGCTGCACATGAGTACACTTCAACTTGAGGCTGCCACCTCTGCGCCTTTTTAAGCAACGCTTATGAAAAATACAGGTTGCAGGGCCTGCAGCGTCAATGCAGAGCCTGCAACGTGTATTATTTTCTGTGTTCCTTAAAAATTCGTATAGGTGGCAACCCTACTTCAACTCCTTATTCCCAGGGAGGTTCTGGAGGAGGGGGGCGGGAAGTACAGTTTGGACATTGGGTGTTTTCAGACATGACGCTAACCCCAATTTAACCACACTTGAACATTTCTTATGCATGTTGCAGGGCTGTATTGGTGCCCTACGCAGCCCTGCAACATGCATAAGAAATGTTTTAAGTGTGGTTAAACGGGTTAGCGTCATGTCTGAAAACACCCATTGTCATTTCAAAATGAACCTCTGCATTTGCAGATTAGGGGCAATGGGGTGTATTTGAAAATCCGGGACACTTGAGAGGTATGCCCATAAGGGAACTTCTGGAGAGTTTGGGAGGGGGGTGTATAAATTGGACACTGACATTTCAAAATCAACCCTCTGCCTTTGTGCATTTGCAAATTTTGGACTATGGCTGTATTTGGGAGGATGTAGGCTGCACATTTCTGTTCCTCAAACTCCCATAAGGAAAGTTTTGGAGAGTTTGGGGTGGGGGTATATAAATTGGACAATGGCATTTCAGAAATAACCTCTGCGTTTGTATTTCCCTGCTGTCATTTGCATTTACTAGTAGTCATTTTGTAGTTACATTATGTTCAAAAGCACACAAAATGTTTTACAAACTTACTTGCGAAATCCTTAACCAGTTTGCAGTCAATGACAATGCTCCCACTGATTTCAGTGGAGTGTCTGATAGGTTAGTTTTCTCACCTTAAGGGATCACAATTTATTGAAACGTCATGCAATACCATTGAGAAGCAGGTTCACGGTCTGGGCCCCTCGTACCTCAGGGACCGCCTCGCCCTCCGCGCCCCAGAGCGGCTCCTTCGGTCTGCCGGGGGTACCTTCTTGGAGGTCCCCCGTGTTAAGCGGGGGGGCACGATGGAGAGGGCATTCTCGGTGGTCAGGTCACGCCTTTGGAACTCCCTTCCGGAGGAAGCTCGCCTGGCCCCCAGCCTGTTGACATTCCGGCGAAGTTGCAAAACCTGGCTGTTCGCCCAGGCCTTTGGGGAGGGTGGGAGGATGCTGTTTTTATTGTTGGAAGCCGCCCCGGGCTGCTTGCAGGAGGGGCGGGGTATAAATTTATAAAATAAATAAATTAAATAAATAAGTATCTGATTGGGCCTCAGGAACTACAAACTCCAAGCAAGGGTCTAATGTGTGACTTTGCAGTTTGCACTCATCTCTTGAATTATCAGAAGTAGTGACTGATGGGGGTGGGGGCAGGATTTCCATTTTTAGTGGCTCCTTGGGATAATTTGCCCCTGATTCCCCAGAGTGTGAAGTGCTTCCAATCCCCAAGGAAGTCAGTTGGATTTAGGCACATTCTCCCTCGCTGCCCCCATGCCTGGAACTCTCTCCCTACCCACATCCGCCTTGCCCCCTCCCTCTGCTCCTTCAAATCCCTCCTCAAGACCTACTTTTTCCTCACCGCCTTTCCCAATGTCTGCTAGTCATTTCCCATATACTTACGGTCTGCCCTCCTCTGCAGACTGCTGCAACCAACCTGATTGTAATCAAGCCAAGCACACGCACCTGAGACTTCGCATCCGCCTGAATGTTTGTTTGTCTTCTCCCCTGTCTCTCCCACTGTCCCCTCTCCCTGTCTCCCCCTCTTTGTCTTTTAGATTGTAAGCCACAGGCAGGGACCGCATCTATTTCTATGTTCTGTACAGCACCAGGCACATGGCTGCCTCTATATAAATGTTTATAATAATAATATTAATAATAATAATAATTAATACCACTCAGTATGTGGAAATCAGAAAATTTCCACATACTGCGCATGTGCAGCGTGTGAGGAAATTTCCACCTCTAGAAATCAGGGTGGGGCATCAAAAACGAGGTATGCAAAAGTAAAGGCATCTTTGGATGGAGGATCACAAACCAATGCCTGCTCTTAAAAACTTGGCTCCGGCTGTTTGCATATTTAATTTTTCTGCCTGTCAATGAGGGATACTTTAGCTACCACCTGGAGCGTTTGAGAGAATTTGTTCCACAATGTTTGTAAAGACTCAAGTGCCAAAAGCTTTGTATAAACAGCAAAGGTCACTTTGAACCAGCAATGGATTGTCTACGTAAAAATGTAGCTAATTATTTCTTGAAACCCAGCTGCCCCCAGCTTGCGATCTCTATTCAAATTTCACTGCACACAGCCATTTTCAGGAGCCTGGAACATAGACTTTCTGTACCTCATCACCCCCCCAGGGACGGTGTAGCTGATGTAGCTTACCCCGTAACCAACCAAGGTCGGTATGGACACATCTTCCTCTGTCTACATCATGGGATTTTCCCAAAGAACGCCATGCCATTCACGACGCTCCTACTCCACATCACAGATACATTATCCGTGCATTACGTGCATCATGGTGAAAGAGCTTTGCCATCGGAAATGGAGAAAATTGAGTATGGGAGCATCATACCAGATAATATCAGATGCAGCAAGAGTAGACCTAGACTAGACCAGTCTAACTAGGTTTTTAAAAGGATTGGATAAGTTCTTAGAGGATAGGGCCATAAATGGCTATTAATCAAGTTGGTTGGGGGACTTATTTATTATTATTGTTGTTATAATAATAATAATAATAAATTTGTTTATATAGCACAAGCAAGGTGCCTAACATTAAATAATCATGACTAGAAATAGGCCTCTGCCCCGAGCAGCCTAAACTCTGTAATGGACAAGAGGAGTCAAGGGAAGGGGCACATAGGATGGAACAGGGATACATATATTCACAAAGCGGAGAAGTTCCAGGTTCACATGCTTAGCTTAGTTACAAAGGAGGAGGGGGAACCAAAAGGTTGGAGCGATAAATTAATCTAATATTATTTCATTTTTTTTCCAACCCAGGTTTCTAATTTATCTAGATAGTTTTGTCTTCTCAACCTAGCTTCCAAATTTTTGCAACCCCTCCCAACCCAGCATTTCCAATCTCCATTAGGGCTGAAATGAGCAGTTAAATTGCTGCTTGCAACAAATTTTGCCATATTGGGAACCGGGATCGATTTCCCAACCGTTTCCCAATACCGATGCAATTTCGATTTCCCAACCGTTTCCCAATACCGATGCAATTTCGATTTTCCAACCGTTTCCCAATACCGATGCAATTTTGACTTCCCAACCGTTTCCCAATACCGATGCAATTTTTCGCAATACTGCAAGGTACTGTCCAAATTTACCAACTTAATGCTTATCGTTCACCACATACCATTCATTTACCGCTTACCGCATTGCCGAGGGTACCATTTTAATTCCAGGTCTGTTGTTTCCACATTTCTGAGCCAATCACTGTAGGAATAGCCTACCACTTAACCTCCCCCTAGTGCCTCCAGTCAGAATTGTTGTTCTATGTTGTTCCCTTTGCTTTGCCCAATCTGCAACTGGCTTGCAGATTTGTAAAGGAATCTGTATACCAGCCAGAGAGACAATGAAGTACAAGGTAAAATGGAGTGCAAGATATGGAGTATTGTGTTGGTATTACTTCTCAGGATTTGAAATGGACAGCAAAGTGGTAAATGACAAAGCAGTAAATGGGATCCTGGTAAGCAGAAAGTTGGTATATTGAAAAATGAAATGTTGCTCGAGAGGGAGGGTTTCAGTGAGGGAGATGGGTGGGTGGGTGGGTGTTGAGTGTTAGGATGGGGTTTCTTTTGTTTATTTTTTTAATAATTGGATTTATTGTTTATTGCAGCACCCAGAAATCCCCCAGCAGGCATTGCAGCGCCCAAAAGCCCCCAGCAGGCATTGCAGC
>QEPC01009472.1:9614663-9630863 GCA_003113815.1 Sphenodon punctatus | reverse complement strand
AACCATGGTCAATACCCACATGGGGCCAAAGCACCCTGAACGTCTGTTAAGCGGCCGCCAGATGTTCACCACTGTCGATTCCCACATGGGGTCAATTTCAACCACGCTTCCGGGGCTCCCCGCCAGACAATCGCCGCAAGCGTGGTCAAAGAGATTCCCGGCGGGAACCAACAAAAAGTAACATCTGGCCGGCAACCATGGCCCCGAATCCCCGGCGGGATTCCGGGCCGTGGTCAAATCGGGTGGGCGCTGTGGCCGCATTTGCCGCGGCGCCCGCCCATCTCCCCAAAGGGGGGGTGGTGGGGGAGCGTGGGGGGGCGGGGCCATGCGGCCGCACATTGTGTCACGCGGCCCCACCCCCTCCCCGATTCCCCGCCGGGATCAGCCAGCACGTCTGTTGAATGTGCCGGAGTGATCCCGGCTGGGAATCATTTGGGTGATTCCAGGATGTGGCGAATGTCACCCTGTCTCGTCTGAAATCACCCAATGTCTCCAGGTTTCGTCCTTGAAGAAAGTGGCAATTCTAGTTCCGGCATGGCAATGTCCAAACTGTTGTGCCACATGGTAAACTGAGGGTATGGCAGTGGGATGGTGCAGCAATCCGATTGCAAACCGGACCCCTCATGAAATTACCCCAGGGTCCTTTCCATGGGGATTTTTTTTGGAAAGGATATCTGAAAGCGCTCTTCGTTAATGGTTCGGTTCTTGGAAACCCAAGAGTGGGATTACTATTACTAGGTAACTATGGCTGAAATTCCCTGTGTACAAGAGCTATCTAGACTCTCGGGAGGGGCAGACTACGATCTACATAACTTAAAGTCCATATGGCAAGGTTGCACAGAGAGGTGGTCTCGATGGCTGCTCCACTGCTCTGGAACTCCCTTCCCCAGGACGTTTGGCAAAGACCAAGCCAGAGCATTTTAATTTTTTTAGGCAAATTGACACCTATTTGTTTAGCCAGGCATTTAGTGGGTGGGGTAGGGACAGGGGAGCTGTTTTTAGTCTATCATTTTAAGGGATTGACTTTATACATTACCCACTCTGAGCCTTCGGGGAAGGGCAGGTTAGAAATCCTAATGAACAAAGTAGAAGAGCTGGAGTTTTGAAACCTAAGACCATCAATGCCCCTGATGCTACACCTCTTGTTGAATGGCTTTGGTAGGCAAATGCAGAACCTTCCTCTGCAGCCAAAGGACTGATATATATTAGTCTGCCCGACAGGCTGCGGGAGCTTTCTGTCTCAGCAGCGGCATAATTGGTGGGTTAAGAACAGAAAATGAACTCAGGCTGGCAGCCGGCGGGGTGTGATGGGACTGGCTCATACATCTAATGGTACTTTCTGAGCTGTTCATTTAGCTGCGGTGCCGACAGCTAGTCTTTTGGAGTCAAAGGTCCAGAATCCAATTTCCTCCATCTTCCCTTGTTGCTTTAGGGATGGACTGATTGGGTTGTCTGGGTAAACTCATGATCTTCTGCAGCAAGAGCCCTATTAAGTCTCTTTTCTAACTTAAACATCTTGCAGTGAACAAAGGGGAGCTGCCCAAACTAGGCATGTTCTGATTTTCTCTCTGTCTCCTTACATAACGGCACAAGCCCCCTCTTAAAGTCCAAACAGACTAGTCTTTTTAACGCGATGGGCTGCAACGAAGGAGCAATTCATGATTTGGGCGACTGGGAATAAGGCAATTTAGGGTGTTGCTAGATGTAACATTAGGCCATTCGTTGTCAGAATTAACACCGAAACGGATACCAAAATTATTAGCCATGGTTAATATTAGGAATGAGCATCCAGAGGGAATTATGGATCTAGATCCATAATACAGTTCGGATTCTTAATTCCAGATTTAATTACAGATCCGTATCTAAATCCATTAAAACATTTTAAAAGAATTTTAAAAATAAAAAAACACAAAACATTGTGCATGTGCATGATGGCTACCAGACCATTCTGCGCATGCACGAGCTTTTTCTAAATGATCGCAGCACCCCCACCACCATTTTGGAAAAGAGCATCCAATCTGTGCAAAATGGCCACTGCACATGTGCGGACTGGCTGCCCTTTTCCAAAATGGCGGTGACACTGGGTATTTTCAGACGTTACGAGATCGCAGTGAACCACAGTGAACCATAGTCAATCCTGCGGCGGGGCCAAAGAGCCTGGAACGTCTGTTCGGCGGCCGCCAGATGTTCACCACAGTCAATACCCACATGGGGTCAAAATCAACCACGCTTCCGGACTTTCAGCCCGGACCATCTCCGAAAGCGTGGTCAAAGAGATTCCCAGCGGGAAACCAAAAAAAGTAACGTCTGGACAGCAACCACCTGCCGGAATCAAACAAAATGATTCCCAGCCGGGGACAAAGCATGCAACGTCGTTGCCAGGCAACCAGCAACAATACAGGCCGGGGAGGGAGATTTAAAGGGCACACGGCAGCAGCCGGGACGAGTCACCCTGGTGTCTTCCGGGTGCTTTGACCATGGCCCGGCCTGGGATTGGCGTAACGTCTGTTGCGCTGCCCTGGGCCGTGGTCTGCCAGTCCGATTCCCTGCCATGGTCCCGCTCCCGTCACGTCTGTTTGGGGCCTCTCTTGCCCACGGGGGGTGGTTAGCCGGTTCGCCACCGCTGGGAATCCACTGTGGTGAATCGAGCGCCCGTAATGTCTGAAATCACCCTCTGCCACCACCATTTTGGAAAAGGCTGAACATGCACCGAATGGTCTGGTGGCTATTTTTCACATGTGTACTTATTTTATTTATTTATTTAAACCGCTGCAAAGGGGGTGTTGCAGTTTGGTACAATTAATCCATAGCTGTCCATTACAAGTAGTTACCGATTTAATCTGAATCCGAATGCCCATCCCTAGTTAATATCTGGTATTCTAGTTAGTTTGGTGGTTACCTTGTAACGAATTGGTTACCGTGGAGGATAACTGCCAAACTGAATACCAGAATTAACTCTTTCCCGTTGAGCTCCCCTCTTTCCGCAGACAGTGTAAGACCTGGCTGTTCCACCGGGCCTTTGCTGAGGGAGATGGGAGGGGCGGGTTGGGTTAGGGAGGGGCTCTGTTTGGGTATTGGGTTTTTTAATTAATAATGTTGATTTTAAATGGTTTTTATTATATGTTTTTAGAATGTTGTTAGCTGCCCCGAGATGCTTGTAAGCAGGAGGGGGCGGCATATAAATTTAATTATAAATAAATAAATAAAATTACCACAAATGTTAACCATTTACTGCATTACCATTTACCGCATAACTAAGCCAGGCTTTCAGGGAGTCATGATCAAACAGTAATGTAATAAATGGTAATTCGGTGGTATCTGCTGCATTCTAACTGGATGCCATTTGGTATCTGACCAGATACTGGATAACAGCAGATACTCGTTTCAACTCTAGTCAAAATTTAACACACATTGGCCATTATGTTTGGTGGTTGCAAAACCCAGATCCCGTGATATGCTTACCATGGGTTATATTTCCAAAAATTATGAGGCTGGACAATCTGTAGTTGACACTTGCACATAGCCACTGTTACGTGTAGTTTAGTTCACTGTCCCACTGCCAGTCTGTTGTAATCTGAGAGGCCCCCCCCCCCCCAACATGTTATCATCCAAACTCCAGTTGGTGGGAGGAGGGTGGAGACGATGGTCTGGTCCCCTCTGGAACACAACCACAAGAACATCTGTGGGAATCGGGACTACTGAATCAGGATATTTCAACCTGCCATAGATTGTCATTAATCTAGTAACACCCTTAGATTCCATGCCTGGTTCTGATTTGGTAAGCGATCTTCAGTAAATCAAAAACTGTTCCAGTGTCTCGGTTTTCCTATCTGAAAAATGGGGATGCTTTTATGATGTGCTTTTAAGATCTATGGGTATTTTCAGACGCGACGGGGCGGCATTCGCCCCATCACGGAAACAACCCTTAGATTTCCCGCCGGGATCACTCCGGCACGGTCAACAGACGTGCTGGGGGATCCCGGCGGGGAATCAGGGAGGGGGCGGGGCAGTGCAGCACAACGTGCGGCCGCACGCCCCCCGGCCCCCCCCACGCTCCCCCACCGCCCGCCCTCTGGGGAGACGGGCGGGCGCCGCGGCCAATGCGGCTGCAGCGCCCGCCCGAAATGACCGTGATCGCCGTCCAGACGTGATGGGCCCCTTCATCCCCACCAGGAATCTCATTCACCACGCTATCAGCGCCAGCCCCGCCGGTCCAGCCGATCGCGTGGTGAATGAGATTCCTGGCGGGGATTGAGCGTGGTTAACATCTGGGGGGGAACTTCCTGTTCCCCAAAAGATGTTATGGGACCATTCCCCACCACAGGGAATTGACTGTGGTTGAGCGTGATCTTGTAACATCTGAAAATAACCTATGAGAGGGGTGGGGAACCGATAGCTCATCGATCATCCAGATCCAGCCCGTGGCTTTTTGTTTGTTTGTTAATTTATCGCTTTTTCAATTCATGGATCAGATCCATTGATCCAGTTCCTATCCCTCAAGGACCAAAAGAATGAGCTCAGCGGAAGGGAGCAGAGATGAGGGCATGCACTCGAGCACAAAGGATGGAAACATGGCATGATCTGAATCCTTCCCTTCCTACACACCCCCCTCAAGCACCCCGCCCACGCTAGGGCTGCCAGACCGGTACATTTTTAGAGGACACTCATGAGGAATACAGCTTGCAGAGCTCCACTGGAGCTCTACATAAATGTCCTCTAAAATGTTTCATATATGGCAAACCACCCCACCCCAACTACTCTCTGGCCTACAAAGCTCACTCTGCTTTTCACATTGCCCATGGGAGGGAGAAGGTTCCCCACCCCTGATCAATGGATTAAATGATCTGCACTTCAGAGTGTTATGGCTTATTTGGAGTTCCGTTGATAAATACTCCTGACAAGGTCAGTAATCCTTTGTAGACATTTTTATATAAACAGCTACCCACTTGGGTATAGACCAGTGTATCCCACCCCTTTGGACTAAATTTCCCGCACCCCTTTCATTTTTAAAAAAATGCATGTTTGATATTCTTCTTGTTGTTAGGTTAGCTTGTTATTTTAAAACATAATTTTGTAATTAAAGTCAGACTCACAAAGGAATCAAATTATCTAAGCAGAGGCATAGCTATCATACGTGCAGCCAGTGCAAGCACAAGTTGGACCCAGAATGCATGTGTACACCGGAGTGGAGTGCCTCAGCAGGGGGCCCATTCCCCCCTAGCTATGCCCCAGTATTCATTCATTCACTCATTCATTCATATTTCTGACTTCCACACATGGCCTGTGGCAGAACCACAAAAGTCCGTCAACCTCACTTTGGAGGGGGAAAAAATATGCTATAAACCGTTGTGCTGATCCACCCGTCAATCCTTTCCCTTGCCTATAATGCCTTCTATTGATGTATGTATAACCACCTATAAAGCATGCTGCTACTTGGGTTTATAAAATGCTCATCTATAATTTATCAACTCTTTATAAACCATTTATTAATTGAGTCTGCAAAAGCTGGCCATTATTTCTATAACCACATTGTAAGTCACTGGGGTTGCGTGTTCGGGTACCAAACAGCACAATAAAGCCTTTTACTGAAGTGTTTAGGTACCACAATAGAAATAAGAAAGTGAGGGGAAGCTCTTTTTACAAAGCAGATATCAGGAATTTTATGCAGGAACATAAAATGGCTGAAAATCAATGTCATATTTTTTCGGACTTCTGCACAAAGTTTGGTTGTCATGTCAGTCCCAAATGTAAGAGATGGAGACAAAGTGGCCGATCCTAAACCCTTCCACACGTATGCATCCACAATTTGTGCGCAGTTTGTGCACATGTTATAGTCAAAAGAAAAATCAAGTGGCTACAAAAATTATTTTTTAATAATAAACTATATAAAACAGTTAAAAATATGAAAACAATATATACCAAATACTGTCAATATAAACCGACAATATACTCCAAAAGCCCCCAAATTCACAATATGAAATACATGAGCCCTACGCCCATTTTCTCACCCCCTCAGTCTGTTGGGTTGAGACAATGGGTATTTTCAGACGTGACGGAGCCAATTGACCCCATCACGAAACCAATTTGTTGATCCCCCTCCGGGGCCACCGCGTCACGGCCCAACAGACGTGCTGGGGGCTCCCGGCGGGGAATCGGGGAGGGGGCGGGGCCGCGCGGCGCAACGTATGGTCGCATGGCTCCGCCCCCCCAAGCTCCCCTGCCGCCCGCCCTCTGGGGAGACGGGCGGGCACCGTGGCCAATGCAGCCGCAGCGCCCACCCGAATTGACCACGGACCGGAATCCCTGCGGGGATTCTGGGCCGTGGCCGCCGTCCAGACGTGATGGCTCAGTTCATCGCGGCAGGGAATCGCCTTCACCACGTGATCACCGCCAGCCCCGCTGGTTCGGCCAATCGCGTGGTGAATGTGATTCCCCACTGCGATTGACCGTGGTGAATATCGGGGGGGGGGGACATCCGTTCCCCCCATCAGACGTTACATGGTCACAACCACCACAGAGAATTGACTGTGGTTAACTGTGATCTCGTAACGTCTGAAAATACCCAATGACTAATGATTGAGAGCTTTGCTCCTCAAAGAGGTTTTGGAATTTGATGTTCTTGAACAAATTGGCATTCTTCCACGTGTATTTGTGGTTGTTGAAAAAGATACATTTCATATATATACATCTCGCGTATATGCCCCTGAAGAAGGGTTCATTAACCCAAAACGTGTAGGGCTTATTTATTCAGAAGCCCTATAGTGCCCTATAGAAGCTCTATAGAACCCCTACCCAGCCCCCACTCGTGTGTCCCCCGCCACACTATCGTATCAGTGACAGTTACCAGTCACCTATGGGAACAACGTGGAACAGCCATTCTGATTGGAGGCACTGGAGTGGAGGTTATGGGGCACTGCTAGGAGGTTAAATGGTGGGCTTAGCTATTCACACAACGATTGGCTCAGAAAGACGGAAACAATGAACCCAAAAGTCAATGGTACCCCCAGCAATGCAGTACGTGATAAATGAACAGTACGCAGTCAGTAGTAAACAAAGACTCAGTACATCGTGATGGTATCTCATGCTATTGCGAGAATCAAGAAATTCTATCGTATCGGGAATTCCTTGGGACATTGACTCCGCTTCCCAATATGGTGAAATTACTCACAAGCAGCAATTTAGCTGCTTCTTTCAGCCCTACCCTACTCCATAGCAATCCTCTGCTGCTTGTCTTGACAAACCTTCAGTTGTATCCGTTAGCAAGTGTCTACTCCACAAGCTGTGTCTTTCATGTAGACCAAGGCCGCTTTTATACGAGGCGCTGAAAAGCGCCTCCTGAGTCCTGCGTTGAAAGAGAAGCCGCGTGGGGAGTGTTTCCATGGTCCCCGCGCTGCCGGAAGTGACGTGCTTCCCATTGTCGGCAGCGGAATAGAAGAACCACAGATCCGGGGGCCAAATGAAGCCCAGGGGCCTAGATCTAATTCCTACCCCCAAGCACTGGAAGACTGAGCTCAGGGGAAGGGAGCAGAGAGGAGGGCAAGCGCACAAGGCTAGAGGACAGATCCATGATCTGGCCCCTCCTCTTCTGAATGTACGCCCAATCCCAACCTTTATGCAGCCTTTGAAGTTTGTACTCATTTTCAAAGTGGCCCCTGGTGTCGACTGATCAAAGATCAAGGGGCAGCTTCCCTTCCGTCAGTGCCCAGTTTGTCCAGCAAGCACAGGACCTTTTATGCACCCTTCATGGTGGACAGGTCACTGTGGCAAAGGAGTATCTGAGAAGCCAGGGGATTCAAACCAGTGCCTTTGGCAGCTCTGAGACAGTGGCGAACTTGGCAGCTCCAACGTAGTGCCTTGTCTTGAGCCGGCCCAGCAGTCCCTCCAAGCCCCTTGTTGGTTGCTGAGACCAAACCTCTCACTCTCACCCCCCACGGGTTTCAGAGGAGGGCGACAAAGATGGTATGGGGTTCTGGAAACCAAGTTCTGTGGGGGAAGGTTGAAGGAGCTGGGTATGTTTAGCCTAGAGAAGAGAAGACTAAGGGGAGACAGGATAGCTGTCTTCTGTAACCGGAAGGGCTGTCGCAGAGAGGATGGCGAAGAATTGTTCTCTCTTGCCTCTGAAGGCAAGACTAGAAATAACGGACTCAAATTACAAGAAAGCAAATTTCAGTTAAACGTTAGGAAGAACTTCCTAACGGTAAGAGCTGTTCGACAGTGCAACAAATTGCCTGTTGAGGCGGTGGGCTCTCCTTCGCTGGAGGTTTTCAAACAGAGGCTGGACAGCAGACAACCATCAGTCGGGGATGCTGTAGCCGTGGATTTCCTGCATTGAGCAGGGGGTTGGACTAGATGGCCTCTGATGCACCCTCCAGCTCTGTGATTCTATGGTCCCGGATTGGCCGTTGCCCCTTTATAACGACCACCCTGCTCCTATATGAAGCAACTTACGTCAGTTCCAGAATGTCAGCGCCTCCTTGTTGCTAGCTCGCTGTTAGGGACCTGCACTGAACCCTTGTGTTTCTGCCCTGAAACGGCTCTGAGTGCCTTGCCCTATACTTGGGGCTGTGTCTGACCAGGACCTGATCCTTGAGTAACTTGTAGACCCTAGGCTATCTGCTTCCTAGGGATGGGGGTTGAGGTGAAATTAGGGATTTGGATTACTTTGAAACTGAAATTCTCATCCCCCGTGCTACTAGGCAAGGAACACAGATGCTACTGGCCCAGTGTTTTGTGGTCAAGGAGAAGGGGTAAAGAGTCCCCCTTTCCTAATAGAATCCCTCCCCCCCCTTACAACTACCTGTCTTTGCCCCCTATTCAGTGGGTGTGGCAAGGCTGTTGAGGGCACTGGCTCATGTCCCAATTATGAGCCCCCTCTCCCCACCTTGGGCTAGGGGATGGCATTTTCGGCCCTCCCAAGCCTCCAGGCTAGCTTCAGCTTCCCCCCACAAAAGTTGTAGTCCTACCCTGTCTCCCAGTGAGGCGCCAGCCCCACTGGGAAGGATGTTTTACGAGTGGGCAACTGACAAGGCCAGCACGCCACCTCCACGTGCTGTGAAAACTTCCTTCCTGGTGGGGTCCTTTGGAAGCAGCCTGAGTGCTGCTAGGAAATTTTCAGAGTGGGTTGGGCAGGGGGCGGGGGGGAAGAGTGTTGGGTTTGGTCCCTCCCCCGACCACTCTGAAAATTTCTGAGAAATGCTCAAACTGCGGCATCCAGAGCCATGATAGCTAATTCACCTTGCTTCTTCCTCCACCCACAGAAGGAGAGAGCATATTGCTCCCGTGCTAAAGGAACTTAAACACATTTCCCTCTTGCAAGCAGCTAATGGGCTTTTCTGGCCAGTGCAACTGGGGTGTTATTCAAATTACTGACTACAGCTCTCTGCCCTACCCAGTGTCATAAAGCAGGAAAGGCTAGATAATTGTAATGTGTCCCCTTCTGGCCTTAAAAATCTATGGAAATGGCACAAGGATTTGGCTGGGGAAAATAACCTTCCCTGAGTCAAATTCAGGTAATGATTTTCCTCTCTTTAATGGCCCCGGAGGCATCCCCCGTGATAGCTCGGCTGTGAGCTTGGAGAGGAGATGATTAAAAAGCCGCTCTTTAGCTGTCTTGCGATCTCCAAGGTCACCGGCTAGTTTCTCCGTTCTCCTTTCAAGGCGTCAACGTTGGAGAAGCTGCATTGTGGATCTGGAGGGAGGGGAAGGTTGGTTTGCTTTTCCTTCTCATTAAGATTGAAGATTGCCCTTGACTGAACATCCCTCCCTCCAGGAGCATCCTTAGGCACGTGTGAACATGGCAGCTGCCATAGTTCTGTGCTAGGAATGGGCCCATGGGTGCCAGGAAGGTGGGGGCGGGGGGGACAATGGGGTGGTTTCACCTCCCTGGCTCCTGCCTGATCCCATTCATGCTGAGTGCTGTGACATCATGAGGCTCAAAAAAGGGGTGTGGTCATTTCAAAAAGGGGCAGGATAAAACACTTCTCCCACCCCTACCCTGCCTCCCAAATGTCGTTCTCTCAGTGTCCTTGGTAGGGCTGAAACTTGCCCTTGCAAAGCTTGAAAATCTCCATGAGACCTGGGTTCTCGCTGAGATTTTCAAGACTAAGAATGAAGTGAGAATTGGCCAATCCTCGACCCATTCTTGCAAGATTCTCAGGAGACAGAAAGACAGCTCTGTGCATGTCCAAAATGGCTGCCCAAAATGGCTGCCGTGGCCCATTCTGCACATGTACAGCCCCCCAGCAGCCATTTTGCACATGAGCAGAGTGTTTTAACAGTTTCAAGTATCTCATGAGATTCTCGAGAACCCTCTGTGCATGTGCAAAATGGCCACTCGGGAGAATATGCATGCGCAGAATGGCCACGACGGCAATTTGGCACATGTGCAAAGCATTTTTTTGATGTTTCTTGAGACTCTTGCTAGATTCTTGAGAACCTTTGTGAGAAAGTGCGAGGTCTCGTGAGAATGGAAGTCCATTCTCGTTTCACCCGTAGTTCTTGGAGGGGCCCCGGCTCCGGTGGGAGGGTGAAGCGGAAGCATCTCCTCCACTGAAGTACCTGCCCCAGGAGCAGGGCAACCAGGGGTGACTGCTCCGGGCCCCGCTATTTTGTCTACTTCAGACACCCTGCTTTGGCCCCTGTTTTCACCAGGGCGTGGTGTGGGGTGTCCACTCCTTCCAGGGCTGGCACAAGAATACTTGCTGCTGTTGGCAGTCTCAGGCAGCCACTACCCCTACCCCTAACGCAAAGGGTACATGACATCTGGAAGGGGGCAGGAGACGCAGCCCCTTCAACCTACCACCCGATGCGGCTCTTACCCCAATACAGTGTGGAGCTTAGTAGCAGCGGCAGCAGGATTCCCCTTGATCCTGCTGCCACCGCCACTAGACCCCACACTAGGTCGGGGGAAGGGGTGCCTCTCCCCCCCCCTCCCCAGTGTGGCGCTTTTAGCAGCAGTGGGACAACTGGATGGGGAGCAAGAGTGCCGCCGTCTTCAAGTTACTGCTCCAGGCAGCAGCCTTGGCCTAATGGTAGCGTCGGTCCTGACTTCTTCCCAGTGGGGCTCCAAACACAAACACATCTAGACCCTGCATAGGGTGTCCCCAAGGGGGCAGGGCCACAGAGGAGAGGGTGGGGCCACTAGGGACCTCACATTTTATCTTTGCCCTGGGCCTGGTAATCCTAAGGTCAGCCCTGCCCAGAAGGCACACCCAGGAACTGCCCTGAGGAGGAGCATTAACGATGCGGGTGCTTCTCCCATCCCTCAGCCACAGCGGTGGCGGTGAGAAGTTCTACCACCACCTTGGAGGCTCTTGCTGGGGCCACACACACCCCACTGCTAGGAGGCTCCAGTTGGGTGAGCGTGGCCCCAGCAGGAGCCTCAGGGGTGTCTCCAGGATTCCACCTCACCACTGCTGTCGAGGAAGAGTAGCACTACGTCCCAACACTGGCTTCTGTTGGGCCCTGTCCCTTTGTCTCCAGGGCTCCAACTCCTCCCTCTTCGCCTCTGGCCCTGCCTTTTCTCAGGCTCAGCCTGAGGGGCCCTGCCAAGCTCTCTGATGGCACCCACCCACAATCTGGCCCTGTGCTAGAAGGAACTCCAGTAGACAAGGGTGCTGTCAGATTTGGTTTGGGGGACAGGGACACTTCATCCCCCCTCCTTTCTGCTGTGACCGTGCCCCCTTTCCGAGTTTCATGATGTCATGATGCTTGAAATGGGCAGGGCCAGGTGGGAGCCAGGGGGACGTAATTTCACCTCCTTGCATCCTCTCCTGGCATCCATGTCAATAGAATCTCTGAATACACTGTCCTAGAGGTAAAAGGAATATCCAACATGAATGCAGTATCCGTAGGATTCAGGCACTCCAATCCGAATTCACTAGATCAGGTATGTGGCCTGCTCCGCTGTCGGATGTTGTTCAGTTTGATCCGATCATTCCTTTGTCCAGTTCAGTCATCATTTGTAGGGATGGGTGAACAGAACAGAGTTTGGAAATTCGGTTCGGTTTGAAATTCGAGTTCGGTTCGGAAGTTCGGTTCGGTCAACCGAACAGACCGAGTTCGGTTCGAACTCTGAACTTCCGAACCGCGTTTGCCCATCCCTAATCATTTGGTCTGGTTCATTTCTTCTGGCCTGGTCATGTTCCGTTTGGTTGTTTTCGGACTGGTTTGGCCCAAACATGCCTTTGATCTGTTTTGGTCGTTTCCCCTCCCCTGTCCTACATGTCTTTATCACAGGGGAAGCCAGCAGGACCAAAGACGCTGGAAACACTCTGAAACCAACTGAAAACAAACTTGGCCAGGCCTGACTTGAACCCCAACACCCCGAACAGAACATCATAAACCAAACCCTGAACCAAATCTCCGCAAACCAGACCAACCCCTGAACTGAACAGGATATGAACCAAACCTCACTGGAGCTCCACTCTGAAGTGGACATTCAGTTACTGATGCGATCAAGAGAATAACAACCTTGAGTAAGAGATTTACCCAACATCCCCTTCTCCTGTTTAACTAAGCTAAGCACGTGCATCTGCAAACTCTCAACTTCACAAATGTATCTTCCACTCTCCCCTCCCTTGACTCTCCTAGATTATATAAACCTCACGAGGAAGGAACCCTGGCTATATGCAACGATTGTTATGCACCTGATAGCTGGCACTATATTTATTATTATTATTATTATTATTATTATTACTTAATAATTAATAATTCATTTCAGTATTTGTTTTATCTCTGCGCGACCCACAACCCTCTGCTAGGATCTATCACAGTCTCTGTAATTTTGTAGAGGGCCCTCAAATTCCTGAAGGACACTTCTGCCTCCCACTGGGACTTGTGAAAACCTCCCCAGAGTGTCCGGCTCCTGTAGCTCACATGGAAGACGAGCCGGTATAGAAGCGTGGGCCTTACTGGGGCATTGTATCTATGTTGTGCTTGTAGCAGCTGGTAGGAATTTAAAAAGCATCACGTCGTAAAATATTTATTCCTGCTGAGTTTGAAAGATGTTTCCTCTGCTCTCAAGCTGTGGTTGCAGTGAGGGACATGGAGGTGGCTGGGACCTTAGACTTCTAGAAATGAAAGGGATGGAAAGAGACTATCAGGCCACAAGTTGCCTTCCTGTCTGGTCCCACCTGCCAGAGGACATCGCAGCAGCTAGCGAGACCTACCAAGACAGCAAGGTCCCCAAGCATCTGCCTGCCTTCCCTTCTTCTCAAAGCAGCATCTGCCCACAGCTGTTCCTGGGCATGTCCATGTAAAATGCTTTCTGACACCAAATAGAGCTGAAGCAGGAAAGTTATCTCTTTGATTGGACCAACGCCAGTGGGTAGAGGTAAGCGAGCTTTCCGACCTCACGGGGGTCCTTCGTCAGGCAGGTCCGGGGTTACAAAACGAAGAAACAAAGCCAGNGGAAATGTGTGTTTGAAAATTGATTTTGCCCCTTTTAAACAGGCTGGTTTTTTTCAAGAGAGGCTTGTACTTTTTGGAGTTCCTTAGGTATATGACAAGATAATGAAACGGGACCCGGACGGCTTGTTGCAAGTGGAAGACATTGCTACCTATAGGAGAGAAGAGGCCAGTATTATTGCCTCTCTAGAGGCATAGCTGGGTTGGAACAGGCCCTGGGGTCGTGGATGAAATACCCCTCGCCTCTCGAGTCTCGTCTCAGTGACTGGGCAGGGGCATCGCCATCAGAGGTGCAGCAGGTGGCGCCGCATTGGCGGCCATGAGTCGAGGGGGAGGGGGCACACGCATGTCGAGTGCAGGTGCACACTGGAGTGGAATGCCCCAACAGGGGCCCATTCCATCTTCTGCCCCCATTCTCACCTAGCTACGCCCCTGTGGCAGGGAATGCCGCTCCCCACCTCTCTAGACAGGCTCATGGGCCTCAGTGCAGCGATACCACTGGTTTCTATTGCAGCCCTTGTGAATCTCGACAACAGCAGGGAAGCCACATGGACCCGGAGCCAGTTCTTTCTTTCTTTCTTTCTTTCTTTCTTTCTTTCATATCCCGCCCCCTCCCGTCAGGGTCAGCTCACAACAACTACATTTTAAGATCATAAAACAGTAAATACAATAAAAAACATAGACAAAGAGGGAAACTAAAACCAATTAAATAAGGTAAGAACAGTCAAACTAACCCCCTTCGACCCTACTACCCACTCCCTTCCCCAAAGGCCTGGACAATCAGCCATGTCTTACAGGCCTGGCGGAAGGCCAGCAGACCCAGGGCCAGTTGAGCTTCCTCCAGGAGGGAGTTCCACAGCCGCGATGCGACCACCGGAAATGCCCTCTCCATTATGGCCCCCCGGCTAACCCAGGCGACCTCCAAGAAGGCGCCCCCAGTGGACCGCAAGGATCGTCCCAGGACCCGAGGAGTGAGGGGATCTCTCAGATAGGAGGGGTCTTGAGGGAATATATTGTCATAATTGAAGTCCATAGCAAAGAAACATTAATTTGACGCAGCTTTAGAAAGACATGCTATATCCAGATACCATCAATGGAGTGGAAAGGTTATCTTCTAAAATTCTTCTCCCAGTGTAGCACATATATCTATCTCTGATCTCATCTGTTTTGAAGTGGGCAGATTCCAACATGAATCCCATAAACCCTAAAAGATAGTGCACTGATGTTGGCAGGAAAGATGCAGATAAGTTAGGCTGGCTGTGTGAGGTTTTAGCGGCACATCGCTGTTCCTACAAGGAGAAGCATGGCATAAATAGCACTTCTTCATTATCTCCATTCTTGGGAGTGTACATAGACCTACATAGCAAGCTACCACAAAGGAGGAAGTGTTGGGGATTGCTAGGACAACAGAGGACTCAGACAGGAATGTACTTACCTTCCTCCAGTTCAGAGGAGCAGTCCATGCGGCAGGAGTTTTCCCCCGCACTAGTGCTGAAATCAGTAACTGCCAATAGTCAGTGTCCAGGTTGGATCTGTGGGTATCCACCAATATCCAGAGATGTCTGTATAGCAAATGATGTCTGGTTAGCGATCGGCAGATTATCTGGTTAACTCAATTACCGATTTACCGTGATACCACATATTACCATTTACCCATAAATCAGTCCCTACTTCCTCCCTTCCTCCACCCAGACTTAGTTTTAGAGCAGAGGTGGGGGACCTCAGGCCCAGGGACCAAATGCAACCTGCTGCTAGTTTTTATGGGGTCCCAGTCCAATTCCTGGATCTGGCCGCTAGATCCAGTTCCTACCTCCAGCCACTGAAAAACTGAGCTCAGAGTAAGGGAGCCTCTGCATGCACGCAAATATAAGGGTGAGGGCAGGCACGCAAATATAGGGGGTAGATCCACGGCACAGATCCATGATATGAGCTCTCTTTTTCTTGAGTACAGTTCTTAAGCATCTTTGCCCCCAATTTCTATGTACTAATATAAATATATATTTATATAGTACTAATTTTCAAAGAGGACTCAGAATGGAGAAGGTTCCCCACCCCTGTTTTAGAGTAATAAATTTGGGTGGGCATCATGGATTCATATTAATCCATAACTGCTTGCAATAGACAGTTACAGATTAATCCATATCAATCCTACCAAAGCGCAACAGGTGAGTTGCAGTTCAGTTATAAATCTATTAAATAAAAAAACCAATAACCACGCATGCTTGAAATGGCCACCGGACTGTTATGCGCCGCCATTTTGGAAAAGGGCAGCCAATCTGCACATGTGCAGTGGCCATTTTGCCCACGTGCAGACCTGCTGCCCTTTCCCAAAATGGTGGTGATGCTGCTGCAGCCACCATTTTGGAGAAGGCCGCCCATGCACAGAATGGTCTGATAGACATTTTGCACATGCACGGTTAATTAAATCCAAAATACAGGTCCATTTCCATAATCCGGGATTTCCTCCGGGTGCCCATCTCTAGTAGTAGTGGTAACATGCAGTAATGCAGTGAACAGTAATGTGGTAAGCTGGTTAACTTTTGCAGTATTGTCCAGTAATCTAATTAGGCAGTGAACCGCCATGGTAACTGGTTAGTGACCAAATAACCGACAAACTATCTGGAAATACTGGATATTTGCTATAGATAATTTTTTTGCTATCTGGTTTCAGCTCTTCTCTCCACTTGAACCCTACTTGTTTCAAGTATAGTAAGTAAGTAACTTTATTAAAGTTGTTAGCCACATGGCCATTACAACACAAATTCACATATATAATGAGCATAGATAACTCCC
>QEPC01009472.1:9592653-9606425 GCA_003113815.1 Sphenodon punctatus | reverse complement strand
GTCTCCTGACGGGGGCGGGTCGCAGGGAGCACATGACACCAGTGCTCCGGGCTCTGCACTGGCTGCCTATAAAGCACCGGGCCAGGCTCAAGGTGCTGGTTTTAACCTTTAAAGCCCTTCACAGCCTAGGCCCTGCCTATCTGCGGGATCGCCTCACTCCCCATGTACCCGTGCGACCCTTGCGAAACATTACCCTGAGTACCTTATTAGGCCATTGCATTCTAAGGCAAGTTGTTGAAATTGCGTAATATAGTCTAGCATTTTTCCTTTTACTTGTTGGAGATTTAATATCAAAGTTTCTGCATCTTGGGTACGATGGGGGTGATCAAACAAAAAGGTAAATTCTTTTAGAAACTCTTCATAATTAGCTAACAGGGGACTATCTCCTTTTAATAAGGTTGTGGCCCATTCCAAGGCGGTACCACCTAGATTACCTATCACGAAGGCTACCTTTAACTTATCTGTGGTATAGGTGGTGGGTTGGAGAGTAAAAGTAAGGCAGCACAGGGCCAAAAACCCTTGAAAGGTCCTTCTGTCGCCGGAATCCCCACGTTAGGCCCCAACGCTAGGTCCTCGGCCGGCAGCATCCCCGCTGGAGGCCCTGCATCCCGCTCCCCTGAAGGGGGCAGGGCTGGTCTGTGACAGGGCCCTCCCCGGAACCTCCGTGGAGCGTCCTGTTGGGGTTGGGGGCCCCTCCGGGCAGCGGGGCTGACACATAGGGTGTCTTTAGACATAACGCTGTTCGGTGTTCTGTAACACAGTGTACTACCATTACAGTGTTTAGATGTACCATCAACACAGTGTTCACACACCAAACATTGATTAAACTGTAAAGACCTGGCAGTTGTTTACTTCCAGTGTTTGGGGTGAACACTGTGTTGACGGTAGGTCTAAACACTGTAACGGTAGGACACTGTGTTACAGAACACTGAACAACGTTATGTCTAAAGACACCCATAAGGGTTAGCCTACCAAAACAAAGTCCCAGGTTGGCTAACATCAGCACGCCTTAGCTCCTCGTATCAGGCTTCATGTTTAGATCCAGGTCTCCTTCCTTCAGGAAACTTCCAGGGCTCTAGGCAGCCTCTCAGGAGATACGTCCTCTCTGCTGGTCAGCAGCAGACTGCCCTCCTTCTTCCTGGCTGGCTCTGTTTTATAGTGCAAACCATGTCCACCAACTTCCGCTTCCTGTTGGTGGCCATCTTAGGTGGTCCTCAGAAAGCACCATCTTGTGCATCCCTTATAGGTATAACAACATTATTGTGGCACCACTCTGACACAATCATATCCAATGATTTTGTCCACTTAGAAACAGGCCCGAAGAAGATATGAAACAAAATTTGTTTCTACATCCTTGATATTAATTTCATTTTTATGAAATTTCTGTTTGTTTTGTTATTTCAGTTCCCATCCCAATCATCCATGTCATTGGCCATCCAGTCCTCCTCCTTACATACCGTCAACACAGTGTTCACACCAAACACTGATTAAACTGTCAAGACCTGGCAGTTGTTTACTTCCAGTGTTTGGGGTGAACACTGTGTTAAACTCTAAGGGAGACCTCCTGTGGCCTAAATCTCAAACTTGTAACTTACGCCCTGCCCCAATGTCCGGGTTTCCCCGGGCCGGGTTGTTTGTACCTATACCCCTTTGTTGGGGTTAAACAAGGGTGAGGGCACCGTTACCTACTGCTTGGCACATGGTCCTCCCAGTGGGTCCAGCCGTTCGCCTCTCACCCTTGTGCAGACCATACATTGGGCCGCACTGTACGGCTATGCATAGCCTGCCCATCTCTTAGGGAGATGTTTTCTAACCATCTTATGCTAACTCTTTTAACCTTTAATTATCTTTAATTCAGCCCACCGCCAACAGTGCGACATTTCTGACCTACCACCCGCAAACTGCTCCATCGCCCCCCAGGACCGAATCAGCAGGTCACTTCGGGAAAGGCAAAAACCCCCTCACCTTCCATTTGCCAATTGGGCTCGGGGAAAATTCCTTTCTGGTCCTAATTGGTATTGATCTATAAGACCCTTCACGGTCTGTACCCTCGTACCTCAGGGACCGCCTCGCCCTCCGCATCTCACAGCGGCTTCTTCAGTCTGCCGGGGGTGCCTTCTTGGAGGTCTCCCCCCCCCGTGTTAAGCGAGGGGCCACAATGAAGAGGGCATTCTCGGTGGCCATGCTGTGCCTTTGGAATTCCCTCCCAGAGGAAGGTTGCCTGGCCCCAAGCCTTTTAACATTTCGCCGAGTTTACCAGGAGAACCTTTTACACACAAAAGTTGTGGAAGAAGTTTCACTCGGAAGTTCAAAAATACGGATGTTTAAGATCTGGGTGAGTGATTTAGACAGACAAAAAGTTCAGGATGTAACAGCAAACATCCAGGAGAAATGTGTGTTTAAAAACATCCATTCACTCTGAGTTCAAACCTGATTGCTCCAAGAAGCTGTTTGCATATTTCTAAAACTGATGAGGTTTTTTGGGTTGGTTTCCCCCCCCCCCCCCAATACCACTGCCAAATGTTTTAGGCTCATTCATCGTATAAATACACATTCATGCGCTTTTAGAAATGTATGTTCTAATCCAGTTAGACTGTGGTGGCTTGATTATCCTACTACTTACATATGGAGGGTACTTTGTGAAATTACATGTTGTTTATCCAGTAGACCTCAATTGCACTCTGTGGATTCCCGGGTATTAAAAATCTGCCCCATAAATAGAGCAGTGTTTTGGAATCCTGTCAATAATTCTACAGAGTCCAGGACACATGAATTATGCAGAGTACCGGGCTCCATCACTGCACTTACTTTGCATGCCTAGCAGTCCCGATGACCTTAGTAAGAAGTTGCTTTTGTAAATGCAGCATTCGTTCTTCCAAACATCATTAACTTGCTTGTTTTAAGAATTTTTTCTCTCTCTCTAAATACCCAAAGGCATCAGCACACATTATACACTCATTAGATGTAAAATTTCAGTATTGAGAAATGAGCCATATTCTGTTATTAAAGCATTGCCATGCATCAAGTTGCAGAACGATCTTTTGCATCCCTCTAGCTTTGAATCAAAAACAAAAACTGGGGGGCTGACTTGCTCTGGAGTGGAGAACAGTAGTGAGGAACAGTGTTCTGTCACTCCAAGGTTCAGATCAATGTTAGCAGAAACTTTCCTGCCACTTGGCAGATGTTCAAAGGCCTCTCAAAGAGGAGTTTCGCTTTCCTGTTCTGAGTGGACAGGTAGGTAGCGCTGAAACATTTTTTTTTCTCGCAAGAATCTTGCGAGAATCGAGAATCCTTATTGAGATCCCAGTACGAGAATCAAATAAATTCTTGCGAGAATCAAATCTATTCTCATTTCAGCCCTGGTTTCAACCCCAGTTCAAATCAGTCTGTGACCTGAAGATTTCATAACCCAAAGAGGCAGTTGAAGAATAGGAGGGGGAACAGGTTTGTCTAATCATCCTCACCCCACACTAAAACATAACTTTTTTTCCTTTTAATCGCAAAACCATACGCTTTTAGCCTGAATAAATTTTTATCACCCAGGGGGTTTTTTAGATGAGGGGATGGGGAATTCGCGGGTTAAAACAACTCCCGCAATTCCCCTCCAGACACATGAGATAGTGGGCGTGCTTTAACGCACAGCCCCCTTGCACAAGTGATGGAGGAGAGGAGAGGGGCCCCCCAGCAACATACTTTCCCCCAACTCCCCGACAAACAGCTGATGGGGGAGGGGGCCCAGAGAAGCACGTGCTTTCCCTGGCTCTACGACAAACAGCCGATGGAGGGAGGGGATCTGAAGCAGTGCGCATGCGCACTATCCCCAGCTCTCCTGACAAACAGCTGATGGGGCCCGACGAGGAGAGTGCATGCTGCTCCAGACCCCCTTCCCTATCAGAAACCTGCAGGACCTAAACATGCAGATTAGTAAAACCTCCCCTATCAAAGTTCTACTAATCCGAGAGTTTTTGTGCACTGCTCCCGGGAGAAGGGTTTAAACATGCAGGTAATTTGTGTGTTTACTTGCAGTCTCCCAGGACTGTGTCACATCTACACCCCCCCACCCTCAGTTTTAGGCTCTAATTTTTCAAAGCGGAACAATCCAGCACAGCGGAAACCCACACAGCAAGAGCCCGTGACGGGTTTACCCTCATCATAAGGTACAGAATTTCCAACCATTGACACAGATGGGCTTTTGTACATATATACCAGAAATGTAAGTCTTATTAGGCAACTTGTGGGCGTTTAGGCTATAGGGCACCCCAAAATACCCCAAAAGGACCTTCAACTTACGTCATAAGGTGCATGGTTGAAACTTGTGCCATTTTGTTCAGAAATGTGTCCTGATACATAAAATAAAAAATCTAACAGAGTTATTGTGGGCCAAACCCAAATCAGACCCTCTCAAAGTGCCCCCACCCCAAATACCATCCATTTACATCACTGGGTTCATGCCAAAAAAACAATGCTAATTTGTGTGGAAATCTGGCCTAATATAATAAAATTAATTCTGCCAGTGGATTGGGGGGAGGGGTCTCCCCCTCCAATCTGACATCCTTTCCCATTAAGTTCCAGTGAAGTTTATTTATAATACTTGACTCCTTGGTGCAGCAAGTCTTTCCCTTCTTTCTCATTTTCCCTTTTCCCTGCACCCTCCCCCTTTTCTTGGGGAATTCTGTACGGTTGAGTGGGAGAAGGGGAAGGGGGAGAAATGGGTTAGTTTAATGTGCTGTAAAACTTGAAAATTCATTAAAAGCTCTTCATGGAAAAAAATTAAAAATAAAATGTGTACAGCAACTGCTTTACTGCTCTGTAACTCACCTCAGCCCAGTCAGGTTTCCTTACTTCCCACTTCTTGTTTGCAACAGGCCGACTAGTGATGGGCTGGTGGTGTTGTGTTTTTGGGGAGGAACCAATTGAGGGTTAGTCCACTTCCTTCTCTTGCTTGGACCCCAATATTCTTCCTCTTCCCGCATAGTACAGCTTCCAGCCCTGTTAATTATAGTTAATAAACAGAGAGAGATGCATTGCTTTCCCAACAAACTGCCAAGGCCAGTCTAGTTAAAGCCAGTAAACTTGAAACGCCCATAACTCTTGTTGAAACTGATGGAAGCAGTATGGTTGTGCTGTCCGCATCTTTAACATGATGCATGCAGAAGCCTTACATTCTTCCATTACTCTCCTGGAGTACTGCGTTCTGTTTTGTCATCGGCATTTCAAGAAGGATGTTGACAAATTGGAAGAGGATTCAGAGGCGACCAATGAGGACGATCAGGAGTCTCAAATACAAGTCATATGAGGAAAGGTTGATGGCACAAGGCTACGACTGAAGCAGATTCTTTTGGCAAATTACCGTATCCGATCCAGGTCCAACAAAGCAGAGGTCCACCACAACCTGGTTCTCAATCCATTGGAGATCTGTTGGGATTAGTTTGGTTTGTTATTTTGGTATATGGGTTCGACACACATGTGTAATAGCCTAAATGTAATACTGAAATGACCATAATGACAAAACCAAAATTGGGGTTATGGATTCAGAATGCCCCAAATAACGAATTTGCGGAGATCTGTCACAGAAATGAAAATGTGTTGTATTTCCGCATGCCATTCCTAAAACAGGGACAAACTCGGTGGTTATTAATGATTAATGATTAATTATTAATTATTAGCAGGTGTTTTTATAGTGCTATCAATGTACCTGGTACTTTACAAAGTAATTAAATAGACACGGTTCCTGCCCTAAGGCTTACAATCTGAGAGATGGGGGGGAGTGGAGACGAAGGAAGGGGAACAGAGGGAGAGACAAGGGGTGACACGGGGATGCGAGGTCCTAGGTGCACGCGCTTGGCTTGGTTACATCGAGAATGATGGCTGGCTGGTCCATGTGGTGAGGATATGAGTACACAGACCTCAGGTAACAGATTGTACTGGATGGAAGGTATCAGCAGGAGTTAGGAGAGGGGAGCGAGGAGTCGGGGAGGGCAGAGCAGAAGAGGTGGGTCTTGAGGAGGGATTTGAAGGTATGAAGGGAGGGGGCCAGAAGGATGTGGGCAGGGAGGGAGTTTCAGGCATGGGGGGCAGCTACGGAGAAGGGACAAAGGCGGTTAGGAGACCAGGGGAGGCATGGGAGGCGAGAGAGGGGACAGAGGAGGAGCGGAGTTCCCATGGTCTTTATTTAACCAATCTCTACCGTGTGTGTGTGTCTCTCTCTCTCTCAAGGGTCATGCAGCTCCTGTCTGCTTGATACCATACACGATAGGCTCTTAGCCTTTCCCCAGTCTAGGCAACTCCCAATCGCTTCTCACACAGCCCCCCGGTTTACCAAATGTTCCCAGCTATTTCCAGCAGTCTCCTTAGTTTCTAGGGCGCAAGCCAGGTAACAACTTCTGGCCACTGCAAACCCCTGGCCCAGGCAATTTCTCTGAGCCCATTGGAGGTAAGCTTCCACCTCTTTCCCCAGTCTCTGGTCAGCCGACACAGTCTTCTGGTTTAGCTCTCCCTGAAATTCTTCTTTGCAGATTCCCACTCTGCTGTTCTCCCTTGACTGGCCACAATCACATCCAACTCAGCTGGATTTTATTAAGCGCTATCCTGCCCAATTTGCAGTGCCTGCACCTTTGTTGGCACAATTTACATGCATGCGTCAACTGTCTTCTTAAAGGCCTCATAGCCCACTATGGCTCTAGGCTGCCGCAGTAGATGTTTGCCTCCCAATGGCAAATGGCAGCACTGCTTGCCTGAAGTGACTTGCCTATCATCTGTGCGTGGAACAGAACCAAGGCGTCCTAGCAATTTCTTCATTCTGTGCTCATCACTGGATTGACACAACCGAGAGGCAGAGCGACTTCATTAAACATTTGCTGTAGATAAAGATCCTGCTTTGAATTTTGAATAACTTAATTTAGACTGTATCCAGAAAGCATTTCAATTATTATTCTGTTCAAAAGCCTCCTTGAATACCTGCATTTTCTTCCCCAAGCTGCCAGTCATGAATTGTACCATACATAATGCTATGCTCTTCGGTTAGGACATTTTAGGGAAGATAAGGTCTTGTGTGATTTACTGTTTGCCTCGGGTGCCATTTCTTCATTGTAGAGGATAGGATGTGTTTTATAAAAAGTAGTTGCCATTGCCAAAGAGTGACAGGGATCAGATTATTTTAATAACCTGGAAATTACTGGAGATTATTTTACTGGGATTTTTAATGTGAATGGGAAATGTTGGTGACGGGAATTGGGAGGCAGGGGACGGGAGTCTGGGTACAGCCATGAGTCCTCTGAAAGAAGGGAAGGCTAGGCCTTGGGGAGAAAGTGGGGATGGTGGGAAGGGACTTCCTGGTTGAGAGGAGAATTCAGCATGACATCTGAAACTAAATTGTCCATTTCTGAATGACATGAATTCTTGTCTTTTGGGGAACTGTGCCAAATGTCTGCTCTGTTTTTCGTGTTTGGGAACCTTTTGCCCATTTGCTTCTTTTTGGTATTTCTATCCGCGAACAGAAATGGAAGGCTTTAAGTCGCTCCCACCTGAACATCATTTCCAGTGTGGTGAAAAGCCGGCCTGTTTCACAAGGGAGCTCAGCTAGCCTAGGGGAGAAATTTCATTTTTGACCGAATTTCCAATTCCTATGGAAACCAGTCGTTGGATCCATTCTGGCGAAACATGGAGAGAACAAACGTTCCATTTCCGTTTCTCCAAAATCGGTTGGGGGAAAAAATGGCTGCTGCCATTTTGTTCTACGGCATGCACCGTATGTATGTATGCAGCCATTTCGCGCAAGTGCAAATCATTTGATCAGAATTGCAACCGCCACTCAGATTTTGCAGAAACTTTCTGTGGAACCAGACTGGCCCATTCAAACCACTGCTCCTTACTTAGGCTAGCTGGTAGCTGTACGACAAGGTTCCTCTCTCTCAGGATTCTTCAGTTCATGACCTAGATACCCCTCCGACTCATGTTTCCTCTGTGAGTTAAAAGGACTCAATTAACCCTTTCTTGGCAGGTCCCGCTTATTGCAGAGTTAGCTTTCTGTTAAATAACACGCAGCAGAAGTTTCTTGAAAACAGAACTTTACTAAGAACTCATAAGACATGCTTCCGTACTGTACAAACTGCATGGGACAAGATGGAGGCCAGAGAGAGGAGAAGAGAGGAGACAAGGAGGGGGGGGAAACTGTTTCATCCCCTGACCCTCCCCCTACTGGACAGTCCCCATATTAAGCTTGCAGGGCTTGCAATGGGCTTTTACTTGTGACTGTTGCACAACCCAACACCCCTTCTCAACAGTCACTAGTCAAACCCACTAGGAACATTCTTCTTAATAACTTGCGATGGCGTTCCCCTGCTAGTGGCTTCGTGAATACATCCTCTGTCATATCCTCTGTAGGACAGTATTGCAGATCAATGAGTCCTTGTTCCTGTGAGTCTTTGAGGAAATGATATTTAACATCAATGTGCTTGGTTCTTGGGTTGATTCTTTCTGTTTTCACCAGCGCTATACATCCTTGGTTGTCTTCCAGGATCGGCGTGGGTCTGTCCAATTTTTGTCCCAGATCATTCAGAAGCTATCAAACCAGATAACTTTGTGGCTGGTGTGTGCCGCTGACATGTACTCTGCCTCCGTTGAGGAAAGTGTCACAGAGGCTTCTTTCCTACTGCACCGGCTGATACGGAAGTTGCTGGGAGCCGTAGCTTGAGGTGCACAGTCCTTTTCAGGTACCGTAAAACCCTCTTCACTGCATTCCAATCCCTTTGGGTTGGGGCTGAGACTTGTCTACACAGTATACCTATTGCCACCGCAATGTCAGGCCTTGTGATCGTGGCAATGTACAAGAGCTTTCCTATCACCTTTCTGTATTGCTTATTGTCTGGCAGCAATAAGCTTGGTTCTTTGATCTCCTTTGGGTAGCTGGTTTCCATAGGGGTATTTGCTGCCTTCGCACCCCCCATACTGAAACTTTCTATCATCTCTTCTATTGCCTGTCTTTCGTTGAGAAGATAGCTTCTGTCGTCTTCTCTTTCAATTTGTATTCCAAGGTAGTGCGTTATGTTACCCAGGTCCTTAGTTTCAAAGTCCTAGTTTAGAGCTCTCATTATTTCGCACTCGTTCCCTTCTTGCTCAAAGCATACGATAAGGTCATTGACATAAATTACTACAAAGATCCACCTGCCCCTAGTCTCTTTGTGTATAAGCAGGGATCAGCTTTGCTCCTGATAAAATTTTCCCTCATGAGCACCTTGTTTATTTTAGTGTTTCACGCTCTGGTGGCCTACTTAAGCCCATATATGCTTTTGTGCAGTTTGCATACAAGATCCAGCCTTTCAGCATCTGCAAACCCCAGTGGCTGGTCCATATAAATATCTTCCTTCAACTCACCATTTAGGAACACTGTTTTCACATCCATATGCTTGACTTGATGCATTCCTCTTCCGGCAGCTATACTTAACAATGTTCTGATTGTAGTGCGCTTAACTACAGGTGCAAATGTTTCATCGTAGTGTTCTCCGTACTTCTGGGAGTATCCTTTCATGACAAGTCAGACCTTGTACCATTCAATATTTCCCTGCGCATTATACTTTATTTTAAATGTCCATTTACAACCTATAGTCTTTCTCCCTGTGGGCAGTGGAGTAAGGGTCCACGTCGCGTTGTCCTGCATGGACTTTACTTCTTCTTCAGTCACACTTACCCATTTTTCTGCTTCCCCTTCTGACCGCTGCGAGATGTCCTCCCAGGATGCTGGCTCTGACAATTTACTGGTGCTGACTTTGTAGTACAGACGAGTGTGGGTAATGCCTTTGCTAGACCTCGTCGAGTGCCTTGGCTCAGCATCAGCAGCCAGCTGTGTCTGTTCCTGCACTTCTGTTACCTTTGTGCCGATTTTGACCATTTGTTCAGAGGATTGCTCCCTTTCAGTGGTTTCATCCGTGGTTGATTGTTCTCCTTCACCTGGACCTTGGAGAGTCATCACACTATCACTTGAGTTTTCCACAAGTTTTCCACAGTTTTTCACAGAGTTTTCCACAGAGTTTTCCACAAAGTTTTCCACTGTTACTAATGGTTATTCTGTCTGTGCGTGGATCCAAGATCCTGTAGCCTTTGGAATGCTCATGTATCCTACGAGGATGCCTTCCACTGCTCTGTTTTGAAGCTTGGTACATTTCTCCTCTGGGATATATACATATGTCTTACTTCCAAGGTTTTTGACCATGCCACAGTTCATATGGAGTTTTCCTCACTGTTCTAGAATACAGTCAATTTTGTAGGTAGGTAGCAGCAACTGCTGCTTCACCCCAGTATCTTTCTGGTAGTCCAGAGTCTGTTAACATGCATCTAACCATTTTGGTTAGCGTTCTGTCTTTCCTTTCAGCTGTTCCGTTCTGTTCGGGTGTATATGGCACTGTCTTTTGGTGCTCAATTCCATGGTGTCTCAGGAAGTCCTCCACTTCCTTTCCTGTGAACTCACCTCCATTGTCAGTCCGCAGTGGGTTTGGTCTGCACTGGAACTTGTTGTTCGTCATGGTCACATAGTCCTGAAGTTTTCCAAATACTTCATCTTTACCCTTCATGACGTACGTGATCGTGTACCTTGAATAGTTGTCAGTGAAGGTTACCATATACTGGTTGCCTCCTGGTGTGGGAACCTACATTGGGCCACAGATGTCACTGTGTACAAGATCAAGCGGTTTCGTGGCTCTATTCTGACTCTTCTTAGGAAGTGTAGCCCCTGTGGGTTTGGTTTTGATGCAACAGTTGCATTTCGTGATCACAGGACACGTTGATACCTTAAGGTCTTTGGTCAACTGCTGTCTGTGCATTTCCTTGATGCTGTCTGGGTGTCTATGTCCCATGCGTCTATGCCACAGGTGAATGCAGTCATCGTGTGGTTTGTGCACAGTGAGCTTCACCTGTTCTTTCACTGTGCTCAGATGGTACAGGTGCTCATCTGCAGTAGCTCTGGCCAGTACTTTTGTTCCACTTTAAATTGTGAATTCCTCTCCCTGGAAATGGATGGTGAACCCCCTTGCTGCCAGGTGCCTTACAGACAGGAATCACCCTTCTAAGTTGGGCACATAGAGCACATCTTTCAGGGGTATGGTCAGTGTGCCTCCCTGTGACTGGTTGCAGTACAGGAATCCTTGTCCAATTCCTTCCCCGTTGATGCTTCTCCCATCTGCAAGGTAGATCCTTTCTTTACTGCTCAGATCCAGCCCTGTGAAGAATCCTTTATTGCTAGTCATGTGTCTCGTTGCCCCAGAGTCTACACATCAATTTTGGGATGAGCTGTCTTGCGTTGCTCTGAAGCACCCAATCCATTGTTGAGCAACTGTGTTGCTGTTTGTGACTTTAGCCCTCTGCTTAGGTGTTCAAGGAGACAGTTTCTGCTGTTCTGATTTCCATATATAGCAGTCTTTCTTTAAATGTCCTTCCTTTTTGCACCTGAAGCATACTCTAGTTTCCCTCTTAGGAGCTTTGTCTGAGGTTTTCAGTGCAGTCTCATTACCCTGCTTTTGATCATTCTGCAGTTTCTCCTTTCTGTGATGCAATTCATCCACAAGTCTACCTTTAACAAATTCCAGCTTCAGTTCAGCCTCTGACCTTGTCTCCAGGGCATTGATGAGGGCACTGTAAGATTCAGGCAGGCTGCAGAGGAGTAGGGCTACCACATGGCTGTCCTTTATATCTTCCCCAATGCTGTGCAGCTGTGCCACTGCTTCCAACATGGCATTTATATGCTCCTGCATTTCATTTTCTTTGCCAAGCCTCTTTTTGTATAGTTTCCTCAGTAGAAACAGTTTACTATTCAGGCTAGTTCTCTCATGCAAGTTTTACAATGCATTCCACATGCCTCTTGCTGTGGTCTCACTTCTTATATGGATTAGCTGGTCATCTTCTACCAATAAACTTATTGTAGCCTTTGCTAACCTGTCCTTTTTATCCCATTCCTCGTGATTTGCTGCTGGTCTGTTCGTGGTAATCACCTCCCATAGATCATCTTTAGACAGCAGCATTTCCACTTTAAACTTTCACAATTGGTAGTTTACATTGTTCAGCTTTCCTACTGAAAGTCTGAGCTCTGAGCTGCTTGCCATACTTGCTTCCCTCCTTTTCCCCTTCTGGGATTTAGGCCTTCTTACTCATAGTCAGTAGTTATGCCTCTCTGTCTGGGAGTTTTCTTTCACAGTCTGCACTCCTTCTGAGCTGCTTCTTGTCTTCAAAATTGCCTTGAAGATGTCCTGGGTCCAGAACCTATTGTAGAGTTAGCTTTCTGTTGAATAACACACAGCAGAAGTTTCTTCAAAACAGAACTTTTGTCAGCGCACCCCGAAAGACAACACAGAGACAGTAGTTTGGATAAAACTGGCCGCACTCTTTATTGAAACATAATCTAGGCCGGTGGGAATTGCACTAGGCAATTTGGATCCAGTATGCAAAACAAGTCATTTGCTTGTCAACCTGTTGACAAGGTGCTGTCCCAGATGTACCCTCTGGTTATAGCCCTAAAATTCCAAACCAAGTCTCCGCTTCAAACCGCACTCTGGCAAAGGCCAAAGGGGACATGGCCTCTGCGGGCAGGAGTAAGGATCAAGTGTCCATGAGGTGTAGGACAGTACATGTTCTTACCACAACAGCATCCACCCAAATCCCAGGGCTGCCAGGCCAGGTGCATGCCGTCCCTGCATTACAACAGGCCTGACCTCCCCATCTCATAAGGAGATGACTCTTATTTACACATATTCAACACTCTGCCCCATACTGGACCCCTGCCACCCAGGGGGAGTTGAGTCCCCAAACCCCCCGGCCCCCACCACCTAGACCTATCATTAGCCCATTTAAAATTGCCTAACCACAGACAAGTACAGTGTCATGCCGTCAGGTGACAAATGCACCCACATCCTCCAAATACAGCTCCGGCTGAGTGTGTTTAATTCCCTCGTGTTCTATACACACGCCTCCCAGCCCTGACCACCACCTACTGATCTCCCTATTTATCTGCCTCCACACCCTGTCAACCTTCCCAGGATGCCAAGCCCTATCCCACCTCATTCTAGGTATTAGCTTTGTCCAGCCTATTAATGCCCCAGGGAATTCCTGCCACAATTTCAACAAATCCTGTTTCATTTCTATCACTAATTGCACCCCTTTTTTTTCCAGGTATGTCATTCTCCTCAAGGTGAATGAGTATTATACGTGGTGAAGGGGTTCTGGCCTGGTTCATCAAGGTGGGCAGAAGTTGCCCCATCGCATACCACCTTTGCCAAGCCATTTAATGGTGGCTCAACCATAAAGCCCGAGCTGTGGACTCCTGCAGACCATCTGTGCCACTTGTGCCGCATGGCGTACAAAGCTGTGCCCGACAATCCACACCTCCTCTTTATCCATCGCCACCAAAGGGGGTCCTGAAGAAATAAGAAAACATATTACTATCACAATTGATTCCTGACATAGAACTGATAAGCCCTTGACCTCCACCTACCTATTGCCCTTATCTCTTGCTCAGGCAGTCCAGCAGAAGCAGCCGTCAGGCAGCTCCTATGTGGAAAGAGTGGGATCCGAAGCTACCAGTGGGTAAACCCAAATGGGCTAGGGTCACCTGGAGCACCTGTGTAAACTGGTACCTAGTAAGAAACACCCCACTGCTATGCCTGAAAAGTGGGCCTGAAAAGGAAAGGCAAATACTCAGATATTCTCTCAACTGTAGCACCGGGCAAATGTCAGGATAAGTTGACCTATACAACGTGATTCGCAATCCCGTGCCCCGCTGATCGGTCTTC
>QEPC01009472.1:9562228-9592209 GCA_003113815.1 Sphenodon punctatus | reverse complement strand
GCCAAAAGCCTGATGGAACAGCCAGGTCTTACATACACGCCGGAACAGCAGGAGAGTGGGATGAGAGCCAACCGAGCCTCCTCCGGGAGCGAATTCCACAGCACGGGGGCAGCCACTGAAAAAGATCTAACATCGGTGGCCACCCGCCTCGCCCAGGGAACCTCCAAAAAGGCTCCCACGGACGATCTCAAGGGTCGCACGGGCACATGGGGAGTGAGGCAGTCCCACAGATAAGCAGGGCCCAGGCTGTGAAGGGCTTTAAAGGTTAAAACCAGCACCTTGAACCTGGCCCGGTGCTTTATAGGCAGCCAGTGCAGAGCCCAGAGCACCAGTGTCATGTGCTTCCTGCAACCCGCCCCTGTGAGGACACGGGCCGCGGCATTCTGCACCAGCTGCAGCCTCCGGACCAGCTTCTTGGGCAGCCCCACATAGAGCGCATTACAGCTTTCCTGTTCCCAACTCTCTAACAAACACAGCATGTAAAACCCACCATCTGGAGAGGGGAAACCCATTAACCTATTAGTAAACTGTAATGCTGATACCCTACCACTAATAGTCCCAGACGCTAGGCAGCACCTTCTCAGTGCCATGGCATAGCAGAGTACCTCTGGCTCATTTATAGGGAAACCTGTTTGCCACATGAGACACTCTGAAATCCTGAAACTCCTGGAACGCCCTGAGATAAGCCAGAAGGGTTCTGGGAGACAACGCACCCTGCACAGTGATGCGAAGTTCTACGATCCAAGGCTCCACATGCCTTGGGGTAAGGGGTCCAGTTCGGGTCTGGCTTCCGGTGCTAGTGCTCAAAAACAGTCCATCTGGAACAGAGATAAAGCATCAGCAATACCGTTATCCAAACTGGGAACATGCCAAGCCATAAAGAGTACGTTCACCTTAAGGCGCTGCAATACAAATGCTCTTACCAAGCCCATTATTCGTGGGGATCGTGAGGACAAAGCATTAACCACGTGCACCACTGCCATGTTGTCACACCAGAAAGTCAAGGACTGGTTGAAAAATTCGTCCGGCCACAAGACGACCGCGAGTACAATTGGGAATAACTCCAAGAAAGTCAAATCCCTGATGTTCCCTTTTCCCCTCCAGTCAGTAGGCCACGGGGCAGCACACCGTCTCCCTTTAAAATAGACACTACACCTCAAACCTCCTGCTGCGTCAGAGTGTACTTGAAGCTCTGCTCGCAAAAGCCTGCTCGCCCGCCAGAAACTAACCCCATTAAACGCAGACAAAAATTCCATCCATACCCTCATATCAGCCCTCATGTCTGCCGTCACCCTAATGTGATGGTGCTGGGGGGGAAAAGGGGGAGGAACCTGTTCATCTGGCATACAAACGGGACAGAAATGCCCGCCCGGGGGCAATCACCCTGCAAGCGAAGTTAAGACTACCCAACAACGACTGTAAAAATTGGACAGCAACTTTCTTGGCATTCATGCAGTGTGACAACGTATTTCTAAGGCATTCAAGTTTGTCAGCTGGGAGGCACGACAACATGCGTACTGTATCCACTTCAGTACCCAGATAAGTCAAGCATGTTGAGGGGCCTTCCGTTTTTTTCCGGGACTAGAGGGATACCAAGCTCATCCGCCATCTCCTGAAATTTTGACATCAGGCACTCACATTCATGTGAGCCAGGGGCGCCAATCAATAAACAATTATCAAGATATTTTGATACCTCCACCCCCTCCTATGCGTTGCCTGAAAATCTACTCGATTAATGAGCTAAAATGCTCAGCAACTGAGCAAGATATAGCGCAGCCCATTGGCATTGCGATCCACGTCAAATTTACCCTCGAAGTGAAATCCCAATAGCTGGACACTCGCTGGGTGGACCAGAAGTAGGCGAAAGGCTGACTTAACGTCACATTTTGCCAACAATGCCCCCTTTCCTTTTGCTTTGATCCTTTCTATTGCCTTGTCAAAAGGGGTATATTTGATTGTCGTCAGTTCCTTGGGGATGGCGTCATTCACTGATTTCCCTCTCGGGTGAGATAAGTGGTGTATTAACCTGAATTCACCCGGTGCTTTCTTTGGGACAACCCCCAATGGTGATATTACCATACCCAGGATGGGGGTGGGGGGATAGAAAAGGGCCAGACACTCTACCCTCCCGAACCTCTTCCTTAATTTTTTCTCTGACTACCCACGCCATGCCTATCACTGACTTAAGGTTGTGAACCACCTTACCGGCCCCTACTGGACTGGCTGGTATAATAAAACCAAACTGAAAACCCTTCACCACATAAGACACCTCCTCTCTGTTCGGATGACCCTCCAATGCCTTTTCCAAATGCCTAATTTTGATTGGGGTTGGCCTCCTTAAGGTTACCCCCACTGGATGATCCCACTTGCTGAGGTTTTCCACCTCCTCCCCTGGGGCCGTTCTTTCCCCCGCCATTTCTCGCCCAAGTTCTATAACAGCAATTGGCACCATGCCCACCGTTACAGTTGGTACACGTGTGTCTAAAACGGCAATTTTGTCTGGTGCATCTACCTACTCTATTAAACTCCCAGCACACACCAATCCCCCAACCAGAGTCTCGCCTCGCCTCACCTCGCCTCTAAAATTCTCATTACTGCTCACTGCCCCCCCCCCCACGTACAAGAGGGTGGCCACTGTCAGCTCGTGGGCCATTGGACATATCGACCATAAAGTCGAGCCATAAATCCTGGGCATGAATGTCGCAGCGGAGGTTTGTGGTGAAAGCTGCCCGATGGCGAAAAGCCTTGTCGTAATGAGGCCACGCACCCCTAAGCCCTGTCCCATATGCCCGGCGAATAATATCAGCGTATTTGAGTAGATCCACACCTCTCTCGGGATAAGTTGACATGACTACCCCCATATAAATGGCATAGGCCGCATTCCAATTAGCCCAATCGTGCTCGGCCTTGGGCCTCTTGAAACATTCCTTATCCTTGCCCTCTACCGTCTCCAGGATAGGGTCACTAAACAAAAGGGCGAATATGTCAATGTATTCGCCCTTCAGAATCTTTTCTTTGGTGGCCGGGAGCAAATGCTCCCCTAGCGGTGCAGATACCTCTGAGTATCCCCCACCACTCGGGGGAAGGGGACGCTGCATAACCTGTTCCCCTATCTGTTGCGCTACCCCCTGCTGCTCCCAGACCCGACAAGCCTCCTGTTCGCCCCTTCCTAAAGAAGCAACTCTCCCTAAGGAATTGTCATTACTGAGCTAAGAAAAATTGACTGGAGGAGTGGCCGCAGAGTGGAGCAACGGGGTCATCTGCATCCAAGCTCCGTTCCACCACACCACCTGAGGCGAATGGGGAGGGGGCCTCGCGGTATCGCCTCCCGAAGGGGGGCACCTGACTGCTCTACTATATCTGAAATCAGCTGTACCCCGGGTTTGGTGTGCAGTGTCATTTCGCCAGCTACTCACTGCGGACGTCGTCTCCCTCTGCGGTGGGAGTGTCGGCCCGGAAAACGTGGGGCTGCCCCTGACCTGACTGCTGATGCGGGTAACCAACATCACTAACATACTCACCGTAAGACCATGGGTCAACCTCCCCGTCATGCCATGATCCAGGCTGGTCCTGGCCTTGCTGCTGACGATCGGCCAACTCCCTCAACTCAGCCTCCAATGTCTGTAGCCGATGCCACATCTCAGGGTCTGCAGGCTCCTGGTCCCTTTCACTTTCATCCCGTCTCGCTCTCTGTGCCGGTGGCGAAGAAGACCTAGCAAAAGAGACATGATGGCTCTGGCCGGCAGGGGGCACGCTGCCACCCCACGATACCGGCAATCCCACTCCCCCTGGGTAGCGGGTGTGCAGGATGCAGTTCCCCCCAAAGGTCTCTCACATCCCAAAAACCTCACCCACCGGGGGAGGGATACCTAGAAGTGGGGCCCCTCCCTGCCCCAAAACTGGGCCCCCGCTACCCTGAGTAGCACAGAAAGCAAGGCTCCTGTCCACCCCCTGACCCCCCTCTGTAGCATACCGGGCTGGGGGAGTAATATTTTGGTCACTTCTGCGGGGTAACTCGGGGGTGTGTGTGTGAAGCCTCTTCCATGGGGCGTGGCCCCGTGTGGGGTTGCTCCGAAGGAGACAAGGAGATGGGAGGACCATCCATAGCATTATCCCCCCTCACGTCCCCCGTGTCATTATGGGTGGGCAAAGCCCATTCACCCCTACCCCCCTGGGCACCCTCTATTCACACCGCCCTGGAGCCCAAACCTGCCTGGTGATGCGGGTCCTGTTGACTCATGCTCTGAGCCAGGGCCTCACAAGCCTGTACCGCAGGGCCTCTTGTAGGAGGTGGAGGGGGGTTCATAATCCCTCCTCTCCGGGTTCCCCCACCTTGGCCTCCCTTACCTTGTTTTACCTTGTTAACGGCACCCCCATTCTTTCTCTGTCCCATCCCGTACCCAGCGAAATCCCCAAACCACCACTCACCCTTGCACTAATGACTGGTCCCAACAGTCAAAGGCTTGGGGGGGTGGGGTGAGTTGTAGTTTAATGCCATTAATAAATGGTCCCAACAGCTAAAGGCTTTCAGGTGGTGGTGGTGGTGGGTTATCCCACTAATAAATGGTCACGCTAAAGGTTTTTCGGGGGAGGGGGGGCAATGTGTGTGTGATTTAACTCCTGTCCAAAAATTTTTTACTCCGTGCCGATGCCCCGGCTGCGGAGCCCCCACCCCTAGGTCTTATCTCCTACCCTCTGATGCAGCCCCAGATGCGAGCTCCTCCTACCCCTAACGCAAGCCCTGTGCTGTGCCTGATCCCTTCTCCAGGGCTTTTCCCATTCTCCAGCTGCTGCTGCTTTCCCCTCTACGCGCCGGTCCGAAATGGCGTCTACCACGTGGGAGCGCCAGGAGCAACCCCCCCTAGCGAGGGTTGGACGCGCTGCCCATACAACCACCCCCCCCTCGTCTCCACGCTGCGTAACCCGCAGCCGCGGGGGAGGGGGGACCGGGAAGAGAAACGCCTTGGGCAGCCCACGTGCGTCACGACGCAGAATGGCTAGAGCCAAGTGGAAGCATCAGCCAGCCGTACTCTTTCCTGCGAAAGGTGGGGGGCGACAAAAGTGCCGTCGCTGCTATATCAGCGACGCTGGCAGCTGCATACTAAGAGCTCAGAAGACATGTTTCCATACTGTACAGACTGCATGGGACAAGAGAGAGGAGAAGAGAGGAGACAAGGGGTGGGGGGCACTGTTTCATCCCCTAACCCTCCCCCTACTGGACAAGCCCCATATTAAGCTTGAAGGGCTTGCAATGGGCTTTTACTTGTGACCGTTGCACAATCCAACACGCTAACAGAGTGGGGTGTTTCAAGTGAGCGTTCCCAGCCTTTTAGCCCAGGGCTATTATTCATTTTACAAGAAAACAATTAGTTTAATCAATCTTAACTGTCCCTCGAGTGCTCTGAATTTTCTATCCGCACTTTAGTTTCTCGCTGCTTGAGTAAAGGGCTGTGAATTAACAAGCACTAGTTTACAAGAAAAACTCCCAACAAGGTTCTTCTCTTCTGCCCTGTAAAGCTCTCTGGGTTTTGTTTTTCTTCAAAAGGTCAAAGAGTCTCTCTGGCTAGCCTTCCCCTTCGTCAAGTATGAAACCCCTTAATAATTAAAGACGTTTTCTACACACCCGGCAGCACGGTCATGTACAATGCCAGCTGTGAGTAACAAACAGCAAAGCTATCTGGTAGGGGACTCCCCAAGGTTCTCGGGTTACGAAATCAGTTCAGTCTATCAGCCTAGGAAGGTGTTCCTTGGAGTTCAACTGTTTAACTCTCCTCCTTGGATTGCTGGCTTCATTATGGTAGGTGCAATCTCCTCTCTCCCGAGCACGAAAGGATAATTAATTAACAACCAAAGTTTTGGATATCTAATCGGTTAACCGATGGGCAACTGCTTACCGCAGCAATTAACTCATTAGCCAAAATACCAATTAATACCACTTTCCCATTACCACATAATCAATTTACGGCACAGCTGACTTACTGTTTCTGTGTTCTGCCATTTACAGTTAACTTCCAGACCAATAGCAAAGTTGCATCCAGAAGATTTGAACCATGGGAAACTGAATTAAACTTGAAACCAGGGTTTGGGGGATTAACAGAAAAGGAATTATGGGTAAAGGGAAGTCGCCAATAACAGTGGAGTGGATGGGAAATGGAATGGGACAACATGGTCATTAGAAGGTTGATTTCCTGGGACAAAAACCCCATAAATAAGTATTTTAAGAAGAAACATTGAATACATTTTTTATTTTTTTTAAATGGAACAAGAAATAGTTCCATCATCTTCTGACAATTTTTCGCAACTTCTGGTCCTGGAAAAATACTTCTAGTTCCAATTTTAAAAAAAACACCTTTTTATTAAATGTTTCTTTTAAAAATACTTATTTATGGGGGTTTTGTCCCAGGAAATCAACTTGCCAGTCCTGGAAAGTCAACTTCCTGTCCTGGGATACTACTTCCGGTAACTTTGCACCAATTTTTGGTTTTCCAACTTGATAGACCGATTGGTATACCGATATACCATTTGGTAAATCAAAAAATCAGTACTGGAAGTACCTGATCTGGGGATTTTCCAGGTACCAAATTGGTACTCAAGTAATCTGTTGGGTATCTGATGTGGTACCCAAGAAATCAGGTATTACCTGCAGGTACTAAATTTGGTACTTGTTCCAGCTCTAAGTTGGAGTAATATTATGAGGTATATTATTAACCAATCCTGCTTTATGGAGCAGCCTTAGAATAGTCAGGCATTGGGGCAGAAAGGACAGGTCGCGCTCGTAGGGTGGTAGGAGAGGGATCAGAGGTGAGATGGAAAGTAGTAACCCTAAGAGGAAGTACTTGCACTGGGAGCCCTACAATGACCACTGCTGCCACTGCACTCCTGAGGGATCCTGGGAGTCCTACTCTGACTGCTGCTGCTAGTCCTGAGGGGCCCTGGAAGCCCCACAATGACCTCTGTGGTCACTCCAGGGGCTCCAGAAGCCCCATAATGGCCACCTCTGTGATTCCTGAGGGGCCTTGGAAGCCCTACAGTGGTCACTGTTGCCCCTCCTGAGGGGCCCTGGAAGCCCTACAATGGTCACTGTTGCCCCTCCTGAGGGGGCCCAGAAGCCCTGCAACTGTTGCCACTGCCACTCCTGAAAGGTCCTGGAAGCCCCCCAGTGGCACCGTTGCCTCTCCTGAAGGTCCCTGGGAGTCCCACAATGGTCATTGCTGCCACTCCTGAGGGGCCCCATGAACTTCGCAATGGCTTGGCTGCCACTGCCACTCCCGAGGCCCCCCGGAAGCCCTACAATGGTCGCTGTTGCCCCTCCTGAGGGGGCCCGGGAGCCCTGCAATTGTCACCACGGCCACTCCTGAAAGGTCCTGGGAGCCCGCCAGTGGCCACTTCCACCTCTCTTGAAAGACCCTGCAATGGTTGCCACTGCCACTCCTGAGGGGCCTCAGGAACTCCATCACTCCTGCCTGCCACTGCTCCTGAGACTCATGACAGGTGTTGGGATCCCAGGGTCTATTGGGTCAAGGCTCTAGGGACTCTGCTTCTGGCAGGGTCCCCACATAGTGTGTGGCCCAACACATCTGCCCTGCCCTAAGGCCAGCCTTGCCGACCCTAGAGTAATGTCATGCTCAGTCACCAGCAGCTAAGGTCTACGTCTGGCTTCCAATCATAATTCTGGGCATTCAAATAATTTGTCTGTGTGTACAGTTAATTATATCTCTACATTAAGTATCCCAACTTGGAACGACATCAGTTTTCTTTTTTGTTCTGTAGAGCGGGGATATTTTCCTACCTCCCAGAAGTGCTGTAAGGCCGAACAGATGTGTCTCTTGCCTTTGAGATGATCAAGTCTGTGGCATTACAGAAGGAGAAAATATTACCATTATCCAGAATCCCAATTTTTACCTATTGTTGAACCATGAACCAAATGAGAAGAACATCTGAGTTCCAGTTTAGTAACATAAGACACAAATATCCTAGGGGAGATCGCTGACCCCACAAGCTCCTTCATCCTTCAGACCCCATGTAATAAGGGGAAGAACCTTCTTTTTTGGCCCCTGCAACAATGCCCTTACCCCCCAGATCAGATGTGATCAGACTGTGGCTTTAGCCCTCAAAAATGCATAGGAATCTCCCTTCAGCCTGTGAGCAGAAGAGAGAGGCGCTTGGAATATGTGCTAACCGGAACAATCATCTCTTGAAATTCTTTTACCAGGAACCAGAAATGTAACCCTCGAGCAAACATTTCTTTAAATCTTCAGTTCCTGTCTGCAGGCTGGCTCCCCGCCACACAAGGAGAGTTCTGTGACTGGGTTAATGTTCTCAGCACATCCCTGAATCTGCTGCCTCTGGAGTTTGCTCTCGTGTATTCTCAAAGGGGGGGGGGGGGATTTAATAAGGGAATCTTGTGTTTCTAAATGCTCATTTGCTTGCCCCAGTTGAGAGCAACAACCACAGAGTAATTATGTACCCAGCCCCTTGTACAGAATGCAAGATAAATTAGAAGAAAATGAATGAATGAATGAATGAATGAAAGGAAGGGAGCTATTGGGTATAATGAGATTTCAATCCATTCTGCAAGTATATATATTTCCCCCTAAATCCTGCAATCAGGAAATTCAGATTCTGCATGGAGAATAAATTATGCAAATTAACTCAATCTTGCAAATTATGCACATTTGGAATGCTAATGAATTTCTGTCAAGTCCAGCCCAATGAAGTTGCCACAAAGTGGTTGGTGTCAGTCCCTGCTAATACAGCAACCATCTTTTGGGCAGAAGGGATTAAGGTTGCCATCTCCCTCTGGGCTTTCACCTGGACAGAGTGGGGTCACATCAGTGGGTCGGGGCCAATGTTGTCATGCCCCTTTCTGACGTAACCCTGCACCTTACAGAACTTTGTGACGTCACGATGTTCTGCAGAGGGCAGGGTAACACTGGGCATTTTTACACACACCTTAAAGTTCTGGACTTTTCAATCTTCTGGGTTTACAAATCCACAAGTGAGTTCTGGATGCATTTTTCACACACACACTGCCCTGAGGCAGCCTAAAGTAGATGCAGCTGTAGACATGAGGGGCTGCCATGGAAACCAAGTGGCCACAGCTGCCTGGAATAAAGCAGTTTACCAGGAGAACGTTTTACACACACAAGTTCTGCCTGAAGTTCAAAGAGCCGGATGTTTAAGATCTGGGTGAGTGATTTAGACACACAGAAAGTTCCAGATGTAACAGCAAACATGCAGGAGAAATGTGTGTGTAAAAACACCCATTGGAAGGAGGCGGGGCTAGTTGGCTGCCACTTCCATTTTTGATATAACCTCCCCCCATACGGAGCATCACAGCATCGTGAGACTCCATAGGGGTGGGATCGGAAAGGGGGCAGGGAATTCCCTGTGGCCTTTCCCCTTTCCAATGTGGCCACATCCCAACCTTCATTTTTTCTGTTACTGAGGAAAAGGTCTGGCTAACCTGGAGAGACAGGAGTTTCAGGCTGCAACAGCCCGGAGAGTGGCAACCCTCCTTCAACCCTGCTGGCAAAGAGTTGGCTGTGGGGAAATCACAACCAGGTCATCAACATTTACAAACAGTCCCCCAGCTTCTCTCAAGATCATTGACACTGCCAGAGACTGAAGACCACTTGGCTGTTGCGTTGCGTCATTTAATATGGTCCCTCAGACCCCAGCCTGAAACCCACTAGCCTATCGGGGACCACTTGGCAATGGTGGCAAACCCACTGCTCTCAAATTGGAACTTTGTGGAGCTGGGCTTAAAAAAGGGTTGGACAATTTTCTGGAGGATAATTCTCCATTAGCAGCTATTAACTGGGGAGGTTGGGGGAATGTCACCTCTTACTTTCCGGAGCTGGGTGTGAACAACAGGGAACAAATCACCCCATTGGGACCTGTTGAGTTCCCCAGAGACCGAGATTGGCCACTGCCGGAGACAGGTGCTGGGATCAATGGACCATTCGAATAGCTGACCTAAAAGGTCTTTTTTGTGTTTAGTTGTATTTTATCGAAACTCAAATGCAAAGCCTTAGACAGAACTATATCCTACAGCTAACTGAAACTGTTAAATGAATAAAATCATTATTTTTCTCTACCCTTTCTTATTGCAATTTTGGTAAATATTAGGATTGTTGAGCCGTGCTACTGTCGTTGCCCTTATAGTCCAAGCTAATAGAGACTGGCATTATTGTTATTTTAATCAAGAGGATCTGAGTTCTATTCCTGTGGCTGCCACATCATTCTAAGTGACAGGGAAATGACACCCAAGGCCACCGGAGGTTTGCTATGTGATATTCGTTTGATGGGCTGTCATTTCTCACGGCAGGCTGAAAGGAGGGTATGTTCCATTCTGTTTTCCCTGTAGCGGGCTGAGTTTTCAATCAGAGCATCCTTTAGTGGAGGCTCAGAAGTAGCTCAGAGCAACCGCCTTGATGAATTAGATGGCCTGGCCGGTGCACTCCTTTGTGTTGTTATGTTCCATAATAATCTATTCGCTTCTGTTGTACAAAGCCAGTGAGTGCGGTAAGAACTGCCAATCCCGTTCTGCACAGGAGCGAGAGGATTTCTCTGACACTCCAAAATTGCTCAAGCCAAACTCTCATGGACAATAAAACCAGCCAGACTCCTTGACTGCTGTCATAACATTTGAGTGAGTTATGGCGTTTGCGGTAGCTGCTCTTTATTGCTGTTTGTGAAGAGTTCTCATGGAATTGGCAAAGTCATGCTGTTTGCAGGACCGGGCTGAGAGATTCATTCAAAACACCAGGCTAATCGGTCCCACACCATCATGGTGTAGAGAACTCATCTCCTCGTGGTTTCATTGGGGCTGGCAGGGGTGAAAGACAGCTCTCTGCCTATGAGGAGTTATTCATCTGTGGAAGATAATCGGCTATGATTCTCGCACTAAGGCCACATACCCGTGTACCTGGGCCAAACTCACGGTGGGGTATCTGACAGTGGGGAATCTCATGAATGTGACCGTGGGGTGAAAAAAATGTCATCAGCCGGATCCCCCAGTGTTTTCTCTCACGAATGAGAGGGTTGGATTTTGAGCCCTATCATTCATGAGAGAAAACACTGTCGGACCTGGCTGATGATTATTTTTTTTAGCCCCGCGCCCATGTTCGGAGATAAACATGAGATTCCCCGCCGTCCGATTCCCCGCTGGGAGTTTCCCGGGCCCAGGTATGTGGGCGAGTGGCCTAGTTCAAAGCTAGGCCTACGAATATTGAGCTTTCAGCGAGAAGGGCCCTGAGCTGCTGTTTTACCGGAGGGTGTGGGATAAAAGTGTCTCGCAATAAAATAAATAAAAGGGGAGTGATATGCTTCCAACCGTCAGTGGTTCAAGAATGGTCCCTCCTGATCCTTTACCCTTGCTGACTAGTGTCATCTCATCTCCATTGGCTTCAAAGGGAACGCCTGGGTGAGTCAGAATTATTCAGAGACAGGCTTTTGGAGAGGCTCCATCTCACTAAAGCACTGACATGAAGCCAAGAAAGGAGGGGGGGGAAGTAACTCCTGCCCCCGAGTGCTGCTCTCTCCCTTGACCAGTTGTTCTCAGCTGGTCCCTGTGTTCCCTTCACTGGTGGGCTGTGATCGGCTGGTGGGTCTTGGGAGGGTTTTAGGTGGGTTGCAGAGGCGGCAGCAGCTGAGGCTGCCCCGGGGATGGGGCGGGAGGGGACATGCACCAACGCTCACTCTGGAAATCTCCCTCTCAGTCGTTTCTCAAGGCTTGAGGGGGCAGCTGGTGTAGGGCCATCCCCACCTCCCAGCCAGTGGGGGAGCTTGAGTTCCGTCTGGGGCTCTGGAAGGAGAAGAGGCTGCTCTTGGTATCTTTCTTGGCCCCACACAGCCTGCTACAGCTGAGCTGAGCAACGACTACTCCCACAGGGGACTTGGAGACAGCCCTGGATCCGGGCCGTCATGTAGGGTTATCATAGATGCAAAGTTTTAGAGGCTGTTTATGAGAAATGCAAGTTGCAGGGCTGCACTGGAGCCAATGCAACCCTGCAACCTGTATTTCTCATAGGTGCCCTCTAAAATGTGCATATATGGCAATCCTACTGCTGGGTCTTATGTGTCCAGCCCAGGAGGGGGCTGGATTTACTCAGGTGGGACCTGGAATATTTTTATTTTTTTTTAAAGTCTTGGTGGATCTTCCCCCCAGCAAGGGTGAGACCCACAGCTCTATGCAGATCACAGAAGGGATCTAAGAGATAATCTAGTCCAACCCTTGCTCAATGCAGGAAATCCACAGCGACAGCATCCCTGGCAGATGGGCAGTCCAGCCTCTGTTTGAAAACCTCCAGCGAAGGAGCGCCCGCCACCTTGCCAGCTCTGGGAACTGTGCCGCGTAGCGACGAACCAGTGGGCTTATTCCAAATGCCCAGCTCCTAGCGCAGGCCTGTGCCAAAGTCTGAGCTGTTCCCAGTTCACTGCAAGCAGCTTGGTACAAAACGAAAGCACCCCCATTCCTCCATTCAGAGCCGGTCTTAGGCAGGGACGATAGGGGCGGTTGCCCCAGACCCAGCACTTGAGAAGGGAGCTGCTCCCATCACCACTTATCCTGAGGGGCCCCAGAATCCCCTACAACATGACTACCATCCCTGTGGGGCCCTGCCACCGCTCCGCGAGGTTTATGGTGAGTCTCCCGGCAGCAGCAGGAGCTCCTGGGTCCCCCAGGGCTTAGCAGGAGGAGGGTAGCTGGATTGGGCTGGAGCAGGGAGCTACGGCTCAGCAGCCAGGAAGGAATGCTCTACATGGACAGGGCAGGACTTGTCCCTCTGCAGAGCGCTCAGGCAGACCTGGCAGGCCTGCTCCCCTGCCCCCGGCTCAACTTAGCCACCCGCCCCCTAGTAAGTCCTAGAGTCCCCCGGCAGCTCCTGCTGCACCCAACATGGCTCCCCAGGACAGGAGTAATTAAAGGAACAGGATTTGATTGGGATGATGTGGATGAATCATTAAACCTGTGCTGGAGTCAGTTTACAGCCTCTCACACTCCCATCACACACAGCTCCTCATGTCTCTATCTCTCGGATGCACACGCATGCCCACGCACACGCACACAGACACGCGGTAAAAACATGCTTTGGCCTGCAAACTACGAGCACGGCTGTTGAGGGCCTGAAGATGTTCACCTGGGATTGCTCCTGGGTGTGTTGGAGTCTAGCCCAGGCTGTGATTCTGGAGCCCTCTGGGATCACAGCTCCGGCTAGCCGCCGCCCGATCAAGCCAATACAGGCTACAGCAGGCTAGAACGTTTGTTATGGCCTGCCGTGAGCTGATCTGGATTGGGTCCGCCATGGTTACCCGTCATGGCAACCCAACAGGGCAGGGATGCTGGGAGCAGCATAGGGCCAGGTAGCCACATGTTTGTGAGGTTTTTTGCCTTCCCCAGCAGCCGGCATATTTCTTGTGCCGCCTGACCCGGTTGGGGCCATGTTGGCAGCAGGTTCCTGGGCTGGGCCAGCAGCGCACCACCGTCAAGTACCTAGAGAGATATCATTTGAATCCCTTTGCTTCCCTCTCTGTCGCTTGGAACCAACAATGCAACCACACAATCTCTCTGGATCACAGACATACCCACACCACCCCCTCAAAATGACAATAACTTCCCTAGTGAGTCAAACCGAGGAGCCACAAAAAAATAACTTCTTTCTATTCATCAGCAATTGCCAGGCTGGCGTGGCAATGGCGGTATGGTTGTGTGGGCAGGGCTATGGGGCCCCACATTTTATTTTTGCCCTGGGCTCTGCAAATGTTAAGGTCCACCCCCTGCCCTCATGCCAATACCAGAGGAGACTATTCTGAGCATCTGCCCTCAGCTCCCATACCCAGCTTCTCCCATTCATTCCTGCACCAAGCTCAGTAATAATTTGTGGTTAAAAAGGAGCGTGCTCTCTTGGAAGACAGTCACTTTTGTGCCCCAGGTACTGAAGAATCCACAACATCTTCTGCTGCTAATTAGTAGGGATGAGTGAACAGAACGCTGTTCGGATGTTCGGTTCGAAATCCGAGTTCGGGTTCGGAAGTTCGGTTCGGGAGAGTTCGGTTCGTCCAAACTCGGCCAAACATTTTAAAAAGTGCTATCGGTACCGACTCCGAAATTTTTTCGGTATCGGTATTTTTGACCCTGAAACCACCCCTGGTGTCCACCCCTGGTGCCAGGAAGTCTGCTCCTCAGCTGCCTCCCCCTTCCAGTCATGTTTTTCCCACCCAAAGTCACGTTTTTCCCGCCCCTGAACTCATCCGAACTCATCTGAACTTTTCTGAACTGTTCGGAAGTTCGAGCGTTTGGTTCAGAAGTTTGGTTCGGTCGTCCGAACAGGCCGAGTTCGGGCCGAACTCTGAGCTTCCGAACTGCGTTTGCCCATCCCTACTAATTAGCGTAATTGTTAAAACATCAACACCCTTACTTTCCACTTGTATTTGCCCATGAACCTGGATAGTCTTTGTACCTGCAGGAGACAGTCTAGCCTTGTGTGTAAATGCAGGCTTGATTCAGAAAGTCTGGGATCAATTCCTCTCTCTGCCACTGATTCCCTGCATGACCGCGAGTGAGTCACTTAATCTCTCTGAGCAGGCTCATGATAGAACTTAGTGTGGGCATGAATCTGCCCCTAGGCAGAGCAGAGGTAGAGCAGGCTGTTCTAGCCCCATTTGCGGGGCACCGGAACATCCTTTGCCATTTTGAGCTTTCAAAGGTTTCCTTACAGACCCTTTGATATTTTGTAAACAGAAGTGGCATCTTTTGTTTATTAGCCAGTTTGGAGCCTCTGGGGATTTCTACTGGGTCTATTTACTGACCAGAGAAATTATTGGTATTCAATATTGTTTTATATCATGACTTTGAAAAGACTTCCCTGAAGAAGAGCTGATGCTCAAAACGCGTCGGGATTGGTTTGGTAAAATTTGTATATTTATTATTATTGCTACGTTTCATAGAGTAGTTGATAATGGGTGTTTTTACACACACATTTCTCCTGGATGTTTGCTGTTACATCCTGAACTTTCTGTGTGTCTAAATCACTCACCCAGATCTTAAACATCCGGATCTTTGAACTTCTACGTAGAACTTCTCCCAGAACTTGTGTGTGTAAAACGTTCTCCTGGTAAACTGCTTTGCTCCAGGCAGCTGTGGTTACTTGGTTTCCATGGCAACCCCTCACGTCTACAGCTGCGGCTACTTTAGGCTGCTTCAGGGCAGTGTGTGTGTGTGTGTGTGTGTGTGTGTGTGTGTGTGTGTGAAAAATGAATCCAGAACTTACTTGTGGAGTTGTAAACCCAGAAGATTGAAAAATCCAGAACTTTGACGTTTGTGTAAAAATGCCCATTGTTATCCATTGCATATATCATTTTTGTAGTAAATTATTATTCATGCACTTCCCAGTAATTTCTTTGTGTGCTGCAGCATTCTGCACCAGCTTCAGCTTCTAAACCGTCATCAAGGGCAGCCCCATGCAGAGCGTGTTGCCTCTAAAACAGGGGCGGGGAACCTTTTTCCTCCCAGGGGCCACTTTGAAAATGACTACAAGTTCCAAGAGCCACATAGAAGTTGTGGGAGGGGATGCGTAAGGGGGGTGGCCAAGAAAGGGAAGGTCCACATCATGAATCTGTCCCCTGGTAGGGATGGGCGAACGCGGTTCGGATGTTCGGAGTTCGGACCGAACTTGGTCTGTTTGGACGTCCGAACCGAACATCTGAACCAAACTCTTGAATGACTGAACAGTTCGGTCGTGTTCGGATGAGTTCGGATGAGTTCAGGGGCAGGAATAACGTCTTTTCAGGGCCAAAAAGTAGGTTTCGGTTTTGGTAGTGCTATTTTTGACTGTTCGGCCAAGTTCGGCCAACCCGAACTCATCTGAACCAAACCATCCAACCCGAACTCGGGTTTCGAACCAAACTACCGAACATCCGAACCGCATTCTGTTCGCCCATCCCTATCCCCTGGATCTGTCCCCTCTCCTTGTGGGCATGCCCTCAGCTCTGCTCCCTTAATTTGAGCTCCGTCTTTCAGTGCTTGGGGTTAGAACTGGATTCAGGGGGACCACACTGGAAACGGCCCACATGAAAACTTGTCATGGGCTGCAGGACCTGAGATTCCCAGCCCTGCTTTAGATGTTATGAAGGCATGGATGACTGACTACAACTTCTCCTGTTTGTGTTTGTTTTAATTCTGAAGCCTGTCACCTCATTGGCCATCCCCAAGTTCTCTGTTGCTAATTGGAAGCCACTTACAGTAAGGAGAGCTCAATAGCTACCTACGTAGCAATACGGGGCCTTGAGTCATGGTGACGTCAGTCAGGAAAATGGCTTGTCATATTAGTGTTGTAGATTCCTGGGACATACTTTCCCGGCTCTCTTATACGGGGCAACCGCAGCCTGTGTCTGCCCCAAACCACCAGAGAAAAGAGAGAAAGGGATGCTCTGTTTGTTCTGACCAGTGACTCGATGGATCTTTGGGAAACAGAGCTGGGGGAACATTTATAGCTGCACAAGCCAAGCTGCCGCATCCACGCTCTGTTCTCTGGCCACTGTCTGTACATTGTGTCTTGTGCTTTTCCCCCAGCTGGATGGAAAAGGTCAGTCAGACATTTACCATGGAGAGCAAATGCAGAAGGAGGAGATATTTCGTCATTTACTTTGGTCAGTGTCCTTTTGTGTTATTCTAAGGCCCTTTTTACATGGACAGGGGCGGGTGGGGAGATGGGCGTTTGGATGCGGCGGGTTCTTTCCACGAACACACGTTCACCTCCACCCACGGAGCCTCCTCCGGTTTTCCGGAGGGTTCCGTGGGTGGAGGTGGGTGATGGGTGGGTGTTGCGCGGACGCACGTACTCCCATATGGACGCACCTCCACCCATCCCGCTTGGTGTTCACCTGGACGAACACCAAGCAGAAACCCACCCCCCGACCAGCAGTTTACACGGATCCCCCCACCCCGAACACTGAGCGAAAAAACAGGCAAAGTGGCCAGAAAAAGTCTCTTCATCTTATTTTATTTTATTTTTTTAATGGTGGCTTGTATTCCTGGGTTCTGTTCCTTGGCATGCTAACTGGTTATTTTTCAAATATGTTTTAAAAAGGCATTTCCTTGCCAGGGCTGGACTAATCAGTTCACTGGCTGTGCTAGGGAGGCGGGGAGCGGCCTAAGAGGGACTCCCCTGCTTGGGATCCATTGGTATATGTATGCTATTTAGAAGGGATGGTCCCTCATTGAGTGCTGAATCCCACTGTCCCTCTTTGGTCCCTCAAAATGTTGGGGAGGGACGTAGCAGGTCTAGTTGGGTTGCCAGCCCTGCAGGACTCTGGAGTTTGCACTGAGGCTATTGTGCAGGGGCCAGCGCAAGGACCATTGGATCACACCTTTCACCCCGATCCTGCTTTCTCCTCTCTGTACCTCGCATACCCTGTGGAGCCCTGCTCGGGCCAGAAATTGGGGTTTCCCAAGCAAAATGCAGTCAGGCTCAATGTGCCCGAGTGGCGCCTCCCCGCCCGGAATGCCGTGACATCATTGTGTTCCATAAAAGGCAAGGTTACATCAGAAAGGGGTGGGGCTAAGCATACCCTCCCTTGGCATGTCCTGCAGCTGGGGAACCAGACCCGTTCCGAGTCCAAGGGCTTGGGCACCGGGTGCACCGGGGCCTAGGTCAGGTCCTGCTGGCTTTAGATTAGGGCTGAAACTTGCCCTCGCGTTTCTCGCAAATCTCGGTGAGAGTCAGCTTCTTGCTGAGATTTGCAGTAACGAAATCGAGAATCGGCTGGTTCTCAAACCGTTCTCGCACAAAACGTGTGTGGCTGAAAACCGGCACCGTGCGTGTGCGAAATGGCCATTTATGCTCATGCGCAGCCCCCGGCAGCCATTTTGTGCATGAGCAGATTGTTTTAAGGGCATCAAGACTCTCATGAGATTCTCGAGAACCCTCCGGGAACACTCTGAGCATGTGCAAACGGCTTCCAGGGGCCACACACGCACAAAATGGTCGCATCAGTCATTTTGCACATGCACAGAATGGGTCATTTTGGACGTGACGGGCCCGGAGGCCCGCCACACTGAACCCCGGACCAGGATCGCTCTCAGATCCCGGTCCGTGATGAAGCCGGACATCCTTCAGATGTGCCGGCTGCATCACTGTGGGGAATTGGGGAGGGGGTTGGGGCTGCACAGCGCGACGTGCGACCGCACAGCCCGCCCCCCCCACTCCCTCGGCCACCCGCCCACGGGGAGACAGGTGGGCACAGGAGCCAATGAGGCCGCTGCGCCCGATCCCGTACCGTGGTTCGGGGCGCGGTTCCGGACCGGGGCAAGGTAACTCTCGTTACTTTTGCCCCTTTCCGGATCATGGCCAAGCTAACCATGGTTCTTGACCTACAGCCGGCCGGAGGTCCAGAACCATGGCTAGGTTTGACTCCCGCCAGAGATTTGTTGTGGTGAACATCTGGCGGGGGGTCAAACAGACATTCATGGGAACGCCGCCACCACCACAGGGGATCCACCGTGATCCTCTGTGGGGAAAGGCGTTTTCGTAACGTCTGAAATTACCCAGTGTTTTCAGGAATCTTGGGAGATTCTCGCAACTCATATAAAGATCTCGTGAGATCTCGCTGGGTTTGTGAGAATCTCGTGAGATTCTCATGAGAACATTTCACGTTCTTGTTTCAGCTCTACCTCAGTTCAAGTCTCAGGACCTGAACTCCCCGTCCTTACCCCTGCAGAACATCACCAACTCCAGAAGCAAAAGGTGCCTGAGGGAGCAGCAGGGAGGGTCAGGAGCAGATGCTAGGGGGGCAGAGGGGTGGCCCAGTAGGAATTCTATGGGTTGCCCTCCCCCCCTGGGCCATAGCCAAGGCTCTTCGGTTGAGCCTGGTGTCTGGACACTGAGGGGGCTCTTTGAAAAGAACCTGAGTGCTGCTAGGAAATTTTCAGAGGGACAGGGGGACAGCCCTTTCTTCATGGGTAAGTTCTATCCCACCCCTGGAGACCCCACTCCCTTGCCCTTAGGGCTGAGGGGGGCACAATCGGAGTATGAGCCAAGGCCAACCAGACCCTTTCTATGCTACTTTTACGGTTACCCACACACACACATGCCAATCAGGGCATGAGCCAAGGCCAACCAGAGCCTTTCTATGCCACTTTTACTCATCCCACCACACCTATCCTAATTGCACACAGGGGGTAACTTCATGTTTTCAAAGACACCTTTCAAGGGTGCCAGCAAACCACCCCATGCAGGGCAGCATGTATCCAAGGGGAGCTTCTAGCAGCACAACAACTGAGATGGAAAATGGGAATTTTAATAGACTGTGGATGAGCCATTTGAGTCATCTGCATTTGACAGACAGGAGTCCGAATGGCTTTGTGTCTCTGAAGAAAGGTGAATTAGCTTTGATCTTCTCCTTGACAAGCAATCACAGAAACACCCTCTGATGAAACACAAGGTGACGGTGTGTGCTAAATGTGCACGGTAATTTGCTCCAATTAATTTTCCTTGATCGTGCTGGAACGCGGCACCTTGTTTTAATGCTGATGTGACAGTTTAACAAGCACACTGGATTTATCGGATTATGCTCCTTTTTCGGTGCCATTCGTACATACCGCCAGCTATGAATTAATTAAACCTATCAAAATTAGGAACAGGAGATCTGCCAGGCTGGATCATCAGACCCACAAATGTCTCCATGTTTCAGAGGAAGATACAAAGATAATCACACCCCAGGTATGTCTCTGAAATGGATCCCCTAAATTTTTGTGGGGTGACGGAACCCTAAGGATTTTAAGAGTCTGGAGAGAGAGAGAGAGAGAGAGAGAGAGCAATTTCTGAGGACTGGAGACAGAGAAACCTGGCGCTAACTTAATCTGAGCACCAGTTTTCTCCATCTTAAGTCTGCTTAAGTCGAATTTCTGATAAGCTGAATTATTTTTACATGGGCAGAAAAAATGGACTTAAGCAGACTCCACTGTAACCTCCCTGCTTGGCTGGTCTGCGACTGAATGTGCAGTCTTCTGAGCCTGTACATCCGGTGCTCATGATTTTAGCACAGGTCTAGTGCTGGAAGAGGTGCCTAATTTGGTAACCACGAGTAATACCCGCATTTTGATTACCGTGTCAGATATTTGACAGGCTACCTGATCAGGTACCTGGATACTACCCCCCTCAAAATCAATAATTTCTCTTAGAAGTTTATCAAATTTCTGCTTTGTGATAAAAAAAATAAATCAGAACAACCCCCCCCCCAAAAAAAAATTGGGACAGAAATGTGAACAATCAGGACCAGAAGTCAGTATTCCGGGACATCCTGGGACCCAAATCAGGTTGTAATCGGGTACCAATTTGTACCTGATATTTTCGAGTCAGTTCAGATACCAGAAATTCAACGGTTATACCGTACTCATTTTTGTGGGCACTTAACTTCCACAAACAGGAATCTGACAATGTGGTCTCCCCTAGTTATTGTTTTTGTTGTTATTATCATAATCAATCATTTATATAGTGCCAGCAATGTACCTGGCACTTTACAAAGTAATGGAATGGAAATGGTCCCTTCCCTAGGGCTTACAATCTGAGGGGCGGGGGGGGGGGGACAAAGGAAGGCATGAGGCATCTGTTGCATCAGCCCGTGTTCTGCAGACATGACCCATGAGCTGCCGTGGCACATTGGGTGTTTATAGACAGGGAGCCATGGGTGCCAATAACAGGCAGCCATGATTAGCTTCCCTGGCAACCCCCCACACTGGGGTTGGGATGGGATGGAAACAGACATGCCCATCCGGTTCAACCCATTATGACCGACCTGGGTGGTCCTTGGGCCCAGACTGTGGAGCTGGTTCCTTCCAAGCTCATGTTTCCAGGCCAGCTGCCAACCCCGCCACGGTCTGTATCGGGCTCCTCCACATCTGGTGGCCCAGAAACAGCCACGCAGGTGAGGCACTGGTCCAGGCGGGCCGTAGCCGGCCGAACACCCATTGTGATGAATCCTGGCTTTACCCACATGTCTGTCTTACAAACCGACGGCCGGGCCTGCCGCATTCCACCGGGGCGTGTGTCCGGAGGACCGGTGTCAGAATGCAAAGCTTCAAGCTTTTGATTTAAAGCCTGGGATAAATGAAGGCTGAGGTTAGGTGTCATTTCTAGCCTAGTCATTCCCGAGCCGTATCTCTGCTGCTCCCCTGATATTGCCTGATGCCTTGGGCCGTCATGGCAGCACCAATAGAGCGTCTCATGGTTACCTCGTGGGGGCCGTTATCATGACGTCGGAGTGGATCATGGGCACTGAGAGGGGGGTTCAAGGCAGAACATCGTCACATCACCAAGGGGTTCAGTGAAACAAAGCAGCTCTGTCCCCTCGTGTCCTCTCTGACTGTTATCCTGCTAGGACCCTTGGAGTGAATGGACCATGTTGTCTGTACTAGAAGCCACCCCAATGTCTATGTTTTGCCTTGGGGTTACCATGTGGTCGAGCCATTTAGATTATGACTTATTTATTTAAAGTTTCCACTGCTATCACATTTTCAGCGTTCCGAGTGCTTTACAATTCTTATCTAGTTCATCCTCACAATAATCCTGTGATGTAGGTCATTATTCTTCCCATTTTACAGGCAGGGGGACTGAGGCTGAGGGCTAATGGGGCCAATCCCAGGCCCTCCGTACACCACACGGTCCTCGCGTGCACCCCTATTACAGGGAGCATTGTGTCGCACACAAACTGTGCGGATCCATGTGGTACGCACGCAAGCCGTGCGCAGGCAGTTTGGGATTGCAGCCAATGACTTGACAAGATTTGAACTCTAGTCTCTTAAGGTTCAAGCCCACACGTTAACCACTAGGTTATGCTACCTTTATCACAGAAGTCAGTACTGAGCAGTGTAGCAGGCCTACGGCGCTGGTGCAGGGTCGACTGGTGGCTTCCTGTGATCCCTCCATAACATTGCTAAGATTCGTCCTTTTCTCTCTGTCTCGTCTGCCAAAACTCTTCTTCATGCTCTGGTCATCTCTCGCCTCAATTACTGTAACCTCCTTCTCACTGGCCTTCCCCGGTCTCACCTTTCTCCCCTCATCTCTGTCCAAAACTCTGCTGCCAGGGTCATCTACCTCGCCAGTCGCTTCGACCATGTGCAGCCCCTCCTCTCTTCGCTTCACTGGCTTCCCCTTCCTGAACGAATCCTGCACAAGCTCCTAGTCTTCACCTATAAAGCTCTTCACAACCTTGCTCCCCCCTACCTCTCTGCACTTATCGCCCTCCATACTCCAGCCCGTGCACTTCGCTCCTCCTCTGTCCCTTCTCTCACCCTTCCACGCCTTCCCTGCTCCCCTAAGCGCCTTCGTCCCTTCTCACTTGCTGCCCCCCATGCCTGGAACTCCCTCCCTGTCCACATCCGCCTTGCCCCCTCCCTTCATACCTTCAAATCTCTCCTTAAAACTCACCTCTTTCGCTCTGCTCTGTCTGACTCTTTATCCTGCTGAGCCACTATTCCTATACCTACGATCGGTTTACCCTTATCCTTGCAACATGGACCTGCCTGCTGTCATTCTCATCGTAACCAAGCCAAGTACGTGCACTTGAGACCTCGCATCTTCATGAATGTTAGACCCCTTGTCTCTCCCTCTGTTCCCCTTCCTAAGTCTCTCCCCCAGCTCCTGTCTCTCAGATTGTAAGCCCTAGGGGCAGGGACCGTGTCTATTTTATTACTTTGTAAAGTGCCAGGTACACTGCTGGCGCTATATAAATGTTTGTTAATAATAATAATAATAATAATAATACTACTTGAAATTACCCTGAGTTATGCTGTTATGAATCCACATTCAGTCAAATAAATTAATAAACCAACCCTCAAGGAATCCTTCTCCTAACATCCAACAAATCTTCCCACATCCAGCTGACGCCAGCTGATCCTTTCCGCTTGCACAGCTGAACTTCCCCAGCAATTGCCCCCAACGCTCTGATTTCATAAACTTGATCTATGATTTGTAGCGTTATCCCTTTGCTCACAGGAGAGAGACAGCAATCTGTCCTGTCTGGCTTTTTGATCGATAGGTAGCCTTTCTGAAGGCGTTTGCAAAAGGTCCACGCAGAGCCACAGCCTTGCTTCAATCCTCTGCTCCAGAGGAGCATTGGGTTGTCGGTGGCGGCTGGCGGGTGCTGTTAGATGGATCATCAGCAGGGAAAGCAGTGGTGTTATGTATTGAAGACACTGTCCATCTTTTCTTCTCTCTTTCTCTCTCTCTCTCTAAGTAACTAGGGCTGTAGCGGAATGTCGCAGCGGTAGCTATTTCCACCAGAAACAGCGTTTCCGCAATTAGCGGCACGGCGTGGCAGAGGCTTTCATTCTGCTAGTTTCATTCCGCTACTTCCGCAGTTCCGCTAATTTCATTCTGCTACTTCCACAGGCTTCGCAAAATAGCGGGAACATGACATTTTCACTACTTCCACCATTCCGCCAGCGCCACAAAATAGCAGCACAATGGTTTTCCGACAGTTTCCGCAATTTTTCCGCAATTTGCAGTATGCCGGTGGAATTAGCGGAATGTCCGCAGAAAAGCTGCGGTGTGACGCCGGCAATTCTGAAATGGCGGAATGGAATCGCGGCACGGTAACAGCTGCTGCCGCATCAGCCCTATCTCTAACCATTATGTATGCTGCTCTGCAGCTGAATTTCTACTGGGATCATTTATCTCCTGACTGCACCACATCTCTCTGCATTTGTGATCTACAGGGAGATTCTTACCATACATATTGAAAGCACCCCCTCCCCCCTACAAGTGGTCAATAAAGACTTAAGCTGCCCCTAGAGAAGAGAAATGCCTCCGCCTCTCCCCTTCCAACTGGGGGGGTTGGCAGGCTCCTTGCCGCGCCTGTCTGGAAAGAGGAGGCAGGACACAGCTTTGAGGGCTGGTGGCGCTGCCGGGGCTACAAGCCCTGGGGCAGCGGGGCGGCTGCACGGCGGGAGCGCGAGAAAAAATTAGAATCGCGACGGGGGTGCTGATAGGCCCAAGGGGCCCGACGTGGAAGGATCCTGGGGGCGGGGCTCTGACCCCCACGATGTGAACGACTCCAGCCTCATTTGCGGGCTGGAGCTTAGACATGGAAGCAGCACCCACCCACCCCTAAGTACTGTGGACGACGGACGGTCACCACTGTGGGGCCAGGAAGGAATTTTTGAGGGAAGCCTAATCTGGCCAATACGAGGGTTCCCAAATTTTTCGCCTTCGGCGCAGTGCTTTGGTAATTTGGTATAATTAATTTCCCCATCGTTTAGGGCACAGGGCATGTTGTGCCTGCTTAGAGTTTGTCGCACTCTGGTAGGAGTCCAGTACTGAGGGGTAAAGCATAGGGTAGAAGTGAAAAACGAGTCATCTCCGTAAGAGATGGGGAGATCATTCCCACCAGAATAGAAAGGGTGCGGCAACTGGTGGGGTGGAATCCCCAGGAGGGGGGTCAGCGAGGGTGGTCAGGACAGGTATGGTCCCCCGCCTGCAGGCCCACTCCTCCTTACTCAGCTCCAGAAGGAGCTTGGTCCCCCTCGGGCGTGGCAAGTGCCACGGGGCCGGGGAGACGTGGTGGTGTGGGAAGGGTGGAAATCGATTGAGCATCGAAACCACCCCTGCGTTTTTGCTGAGGGTACATTGATGCTCAGGTACTGGACCCACATCGCTTTAGGCAATTCCCCCCCCACCTCATTGTAATCCTGATAATTTGGTTCAATAAGGAGTGCGGTCGTTTCAAACCCAACGCCTGGTGTCTTGTCTCCTTTCGGTGCGGCAGCAAGGGGAGGAAGCTTTCCCCACTGGCAGGCTACTTTGAAAATTCGTCTGAGCTCTGAAAGCTGGCTAGGGGTTGAGTTGGGGGCATTTAAGGGAGGGCTCAGGGTGGGGGGAAGAAAGGGAGGATCCAGATCATGAATCCATGATTGGTGTTCATCCTCTGTCCTTGAGTATTATGATCTCCATTCCCCCTAAGTTCACTCTTTTTCAGAGCCCCAAACCTTGTACAAGGGTTGGCCTAAAGAACTGCGGCAATAACATAATTTTCTGTCTCTTACCACACTTGTACTTTTTAGTTGCTGCAATACTAGACAAAGTTTAAAACTTTTATAAATCCATTGGGATAATGATTGGCTATGTTATTATTTTACCTATCTCCCTGCAGACCCTATTCAAAAAGATGCAGTTCCTCTTTGGATGCTAAATCCGTCTTTCAGGGATCAAAGTCCCTCTTTCAGGGGAGAGAGAGAGAGATGGTAATTCAAGTCTCAGCTACCTTTTTTACTGGTGGCTACCCAGGAAAAACACGTGAGCAAACAATGAGGAGAGGGTGGAATGACAAGAAACTAGATGGAATGAGACACAGGAGAACATCTGTCCCTCTTTATGCCTTGGAATATTGGGAGGTGTGTGTGCGTGTGTAAGTACACAAGGGGGTGGAGCTTATTTGCCAAGGGGCAGGGCTAGTCCCTTTTTGGCTAGGTAGAAGAATGGCACTGGTGAGACCTTCCATTGACAGCAAGTTGTGACTCACATCCTTGTCTGAAAATGAAAAGTGGCTCATATCCCAGCAAAGCTTCGACGCCCCTGCCTTGTCTAGACGGGGGATCTGCCTTGTTTACAGCTGTCACTGCCGGCAGACTGGCAACGAAGCAAACCCTAATGGCGACAGGCAAAGCCAATGTTTGTGTTACACTTTTCCTAATAGTTTTGTGGTGACGCTTTCCTCAATATGAAACCACGAGCAGGTCCCCGCAGCTCAGCGTACTATCTCTGGCAGTGGTCATTCTTGGTCGTTTCAGGAGATCATAACGGAGAGTTCCATTCCCTGCTATCCACTCTCAGCCCCCGACAATCAGAGGTCATATCCCCCGGCCGACTTGGTGGATAGACAATTATGGACCTAGCCTCTAAGAATTTGTTTTTATTTTTAAAACACTTTTCTAAATTTTCATTTGAAACAAAATTTTAAAACCTTCCACTTTTGGACAAAACTTGCAGTAGAAATTTCAATTTATTTTGGGTTGTCCCCCCAAAGATGAAATTTCTGTCTCCTGGCCAACCCTAGAGGCTGGTCTACGCTAGCGCAGCTACATCAGTGAATGGCCACCGGTTGAGAGACTGGGCCACCTTAAACAAGGGGTAAGGTCATGGTACCCTCCGATGCCAGTGTCCCTTCTTAGCTGTGTAGTAGCAGAGCTGGAGGAGCGTTGAAGATTTCCTGCTGGGGAACAAACCAGGGTTGGGTAGTTAGTGCATATTCTTGTTTGTGTTTTCTCTGCGCACCAATCCTGCAGCAGAGGTGGATACGAGCAGAAGACGGCCCATTCCAAATCCTTCTTGTCGAATTCCTGCGAAACCGGGGGGGTGTTAACAAATGAGACATTGCCCCACATTTGCCCCCATCAGCCTCAGATTCACCTGCTCATCTATTCTGTGCCCACCAGATGTTCACCCTGGGGCCACCCCACACGGCATCAGCCCAGGAAATGTGGAGCCTGCCATGTGGGCAAATTCGAGCAAAACCAGGGCAATAGATGCCACGAGGCCCCTGCCCATCTGTTGGGGGGGTAGTCTCAGCACATGTTCCACACCATGGAGCCATGGGCACAGCCTAGAGCACCCCCAGAGCAACCACAACTCAGTGGGGGGGAGGGGCACACGCGGGCGGACTCTGGCATGAAGGAACGCCTGCCCGTTTGTTGTGTTCCCCATGTGGGACCTGTAAGAGGCAGCTGTGTGGGAGCTTTGCAGAGCCACTATGGGCTCCGGTGAACTCCCACCCCATGTATTAACACTGAGGGATTCACTTGCTTTTGCGTTAGACTAAAAGATAGTGAACCGGTGGGAAGGAAGGATGTTTTAATCTAAGAACTGCTGCGATGACAATTGTGATGACATGTCACCAGGTGCCGGTCTTAACATTACAGATGACACAGAGCTGTCAGGGTTGATTTGACTGGAGCGATGGGTGGCGTTAAAAGACCGAAACCTTCCTCTTAAAGGGATAGCAGAATCACTCAACCACTCAGATTTATGACCATAACATGCATGGGTTGGCTGCAGCTTCCCCAGCCTCTCCCCTTATGGAGCTGTCTTCAAATCCAGCAGGGACCTACATCAGCTTGGCTGACCCTGTGCTGGGGAGCTTAGAGGGTGGCAAAGGGGGAGGGACAATCACAGCTGAAATACCATGAGTAATCTTTGGATTTTTGGGTAGCTTTTTGTGTCATCTCCGTACTGGCAATGGGAAATGTACTGGCAATGGGAAACGAGTAGTTGCCTACCTGGGAGCAGATCAGGGGTGGGGTCAGCTTCCCACACGTCTGTTGTGCCCTCCCCTCTTTACCTGGGTCGTTTAAAACAGAGAGAGAGAGAGAGATGTGGGTGTATAAATGCCCACTAATTTTATAAGCCAGCTGATAGAACGGGGCTTGTAAATGCAGAAGGTGGCATAGAACTTAGGACCCTTGGCACAGCTGTGCCAAAGCAGAGCAACTGAGCCACACCAGATGGGGACCTTTCATTCATTCATTCATTCAAAATTCATTCATTCATTCAAATTTATATGCCGCCTTTTCCATTAAGGTTCGAGGCAGCTTACTACCAATAAAAAAAACATCCCCCCAAAATCCCCTTAGCCGCCCGCAACCCTTTTCCTAGCCTCCTCCCCTGCCAAACACCTGGCCTCACAGAAGGGACTTACATTGGGTTAAAAACAGATGTGCGGGCGGCGTGGCGGCTCTCTGCCCTGGCCCACTGGGTTGGCAGGCAGCACTTTACAGGCCGATGGGCAGCACCGAATAAATGAGCCAACCGCAGCACCGTCCCGCTGCCTCCATGATCGAGGGGGAGCAACAGACGTGTGGGAGGCTGTCTCTACCCTTGACCTGCTCCCAGTGCCCCAGCCCCATGATAGGCACCACGGCGGCTCCCGCCCTGCAGCAGGGATGGCGGGGCTGAATAGATGTGCTGACCCGCTGTGGCCCACATTAGCCCCTTGGCCCAAAATGAGCACCTGGGATCTTTGGGAGGACCCATTCCGGGCCAGTTGCCAAACTCCCCCAGGGCCATCAGAGGCCAACATCTGGCAGTGCAGGACCACTTGTGCGGTAAGTTGCGGACCATAGCGGGCCCACGTCACGTCTGTTTACCCACTGTTTCTGGAACTAATTCCAATCCTGAATACTTTTTATGTGACCAATACACAATGCCAATCCTCATGACCAAAGCCAATAGAAGTCCTGCTGGTAGAATTTTGGAAAGGAAATGGGAAGGCTGGAGGTTCAGGGCTGCTATAGGCAACGAAATGATATGGAAACATCAGAAAACAGAGTGGTTTTAATTGGAAACAGCAGAAAACCCACCCATCCAGAGGAAAGAAAGCCCTGTTTGGGAGAGGACTCATTTCAACCATGAAGAACAGATTTCCACAGATCATCACTGGCCCGCTGTTCTAAGACGTGATGAACTCTGTCCATAGTGCAAAGCCAGGTTTGGCCCCTGTTGGCAATCACAGAGTCCCGAGGCAGGATTACCTTATATCTAGAACCTGTCTCTTATACACATCTAGATGTGTATAAGAGACAGGCCCTGAAACATGCATAAATGACCTCCAAGGGTGGTTAGCGTCATGTCTGTTTTCACCCATAGTTTTACTGGATTTTATATCTTTTGCATGTTTTATGCTGTGAGCCGTCCTGAGCCTTCGGTGAACATAACATAAGTAAGTCAGTTAACATAACATAATAAAGCTGATTGTAAGCCGCCTAGGTGGGGCAAAAAAATTTAATAAATAAAATAAAATAAAATAAAATAATAATAATAATTAGTGCCATGCTGGGTCAGACCAATGGTCCATCAAGCCCAGCATCCTGTCTCCGACAGTGGCCAATCTCGTTCGCTTGGGAGACATATCCAACAGGTCACAATGGGGAGATCCATTCCCAGCTGTTCACCCCCAGCTTCTGACAGTCAGATTATACGTCCCCCCAAACCGACTTGGCTAATAGCCATTATGGACCCACCTGCTCTCCGAGAACATGTCCAATCCTTTTTAAAACCCAGCTTTACTACTGACCGTGACCACATCCTTTGGCAACAAGTTCCACAAGTTAATGTTGGGTTGAGTAAAACAGAATTTGTTTTAAATCTGCTGCCAGTTAGTTTCATGGGGCACCCCCCAATTCTAGTGCTATTTGAGAGGTCAATATCTGCTCCCTAGTAACTCGTTCCACCCCACTCATGATTTTATAAACCTCTATCATCTCCCCTCTCAGTCATCTCTTCTCCAAGCAGAAAAGCCCCAACCTATCAACCCTCTCCTCATATGGAAGCATTTTTGATCATTTTTGTTGCCCTTCTCTGTACCTTTAATAGTTCTACTATATCGTTTTTGAGATCCGGTGACCAGAACTGCGCAAAATATTCAAGGTGCTGTTCCCACCATAGATTTTTATAGAGGCATAGTGATATTTTAAGTTTCACTGATGACTGAAACAAAGAATTCATTCAGTTTCTCTGCGGTGGCGTTATACTCGCTGAGCCCTGGTCACCTAACGGCTCAACTAACTCCCTAGCAGGCGTCTTGCTGCTGCTGAACTTGAAAAAGGTTTTAGTTTTAGGTTTTGCATCTTTATTTAGCAAGTCACTCTTCTATTATCTTTATTTTGTTTATTTATTTAGTTTAATAGTACTAGAACTATCTTTATTTAGCAAGTCTCTCTTCAAGTAAACAGGCCGGCCTTATTAATGTTTTACTTCTTGTTTGGCAAGGCTTATGCGCTTTCCTATTTTCCTGATTAGGATGAACTTTCCATTTTCTAAAAGACACCTTTTTTGGGCTGTAATAGCCTCTGTGGAGACCCAGGGTCCCTGGGGGTCATGACCGGGCGTTCTCTTCGTCGGGTAGATTTACTCTGGGGCCCTTGGGAGGAACAGAGACCGTCACCCTGGCCCCCCTCAGGCTGGGACACCTCCAGCCCTCCACCACCCCCT
>QEPC01009472.1:9540619-9554847 GCA_003113815.1 Sphenodon punctatus | reverse complement strand
GGGCCTCCACGGATTTGTTGTCACGCTTGGAAAGTGGATTATTATCCAGAGAGGATTAGCATGTTCATTTGACTGTAACTTGAGCTGCCAAGTTTGGGTCAGGACTTTTGTCAAAGTTCAGACGTTTGCTTGCAGCCCATAGTAGGACAGGAAACAGCTGGGTTTTTTAGAGTCAGATACAACTTACCCTAAATGTTAGAGCGGCTGAGGTCTGAGGTTTCATCTCGTATTCAAGCCACATCATCTGTCTCTGGTAGCCCCTACTCCCCCTTCCCTTGACAAAATGAAGCCAAACAGATTAATCAGTCTAAACAATTTTCTCTTTTAGCTGACTGGCTAGAGCTCTCTCTCTCCCGCGCCATGAATAACCCACCTGTTCTTTGGACTTTTGCAAAGGCTTTAATTTCCACTGCCCGGACTGATTATTTATTTTCCCCTGACCTTTGACACCACCATTGATTCCAAGTTAATCTTCAAACGTCTGTCCAAGTTCATGCGCGTGCTGAAGAGAATTGGGAGCAGAACAAAGGGCCGAGGGGGCACCTACAAAGACACAAGGTCAAGGCGGAGACATGGTAAATAAGGGGTTGCCGGCTGTTAGATGGTTTCCTAGGTAGCAAATCACTATCTTGCTGCCATGCCACCCCGTCTGTAGGCTATTTTTTTTTTTTTTTAAATGGAGAAAATGGTAGGCCAGAACATAATAACTATCCATTGCCGCTTTGTAATGGCTTCTTCGGTTGCTGAAAAGTCTTTCTAAAAGGTCAGGCGAGCCCTTCAGGAGAAAAAATAACGTCGGCCACATGGAGCAGCATTAGAAATAAGCTGGCAGATGCACCCTGAAACCTGCCATTGTTTCAAATAAAAGCCCATGGATTTGGGGAGTGTGCAAGGGGGAGACTGTCGTTTTTGAAATCACAGACAGCCACAAGGCCTTGTGCCAACATGATGGATTCAAGTCCATGCGTAGGATTCAAGATCAACACCTGTCAGGAGCCAGCCTAGGAACCACGCTTGCTCCTGGGCGCTCCAGAACAGTAGTCAGCCCTCCTGCCCACTACCTCGGGCTGGCTTAGGCCTAACCACGCCCTGCCCTACCCTGCCCTGGCCACGCCCACTACCTGTCCATCAACAGCCCCTGTCGCGCCTTCCAGCTTCCTGGTTGGCTGGCTCCCGGCTAGCTTATAAACCTTGCTGGTAGCAACAGAATATGGGGGTGTTTCCTAACCTTGGCTAGCTCTTCTCCTAACTCTTACTCCCCCAGTTTCTCACCTTACCTTGGTTCCAGTTTCCTCTCTTCTCTTCTGCTCTAGTCCAAGCCGTTGACCCCTGTTACTCCTGGCCTCACCCCCGAACCCTATGTCTGTCCACATCCTGGACGTTTCTTACACCTTCCCTGTAGGTTTGATTTGGAGACCTTGGGATTTAACCCATTGTCAATGGGTTCTGAATGAATGAATGAATGAATGAATTGTTTGGCCATGGGCCTTAACAAAAATACAAACACTTGCTTAAGTAAAACTTAAATATACTACAAATTAAAATATCACTGTACATAATTCCAACAAACTAACCAATAGTATCATTGTGCTATGTATACTATATACAGTTTTACTGAATGCAGCCCCTATCCGAGTCTCCACCCTTATCCAAATATAAATATCCATAACACAACAGGGTAAAACAGTTCAATTAAGCACTCCAATTAAACACCCCCCAAGAATACATCGGCCGAATCCAAAGACAGCTCTGACATAATACTTGCGGCCGGTCATACCAAATCACCAGCTATAGCTCATACTATGACCCGACCCCTTCAATTAGAGGTTATGTGCTAATCGTATACGCAATATGGCTTGCGCACAACTGGCTACTGCTCTAGATAAGTCAGAATCCACTGGACTAAGTATATTCCTCATGATCTGGCCAGCCCCCTCGATTCGCCCAGTTCGATCCCCCAAATAACGGATCCTAGGGCCTACAAAAGCGGTACATCTAAGGAGGATGTGGTCCACTGTGTCCACCTCCCCCAACTGACACAGTGGGCACAACCTCTGGGCCCATGGAATCCCTTTATACCGACCCTCCACAAGTGCCGAAGGAAAGGAATTTACCCTCAGCTTAAAATAAGCTACACGTTTCCCAGCGTCTGTCCAGGTGAAGAGATAATGGTCGCCAGCATCAGTAGGGTTAAAGGGAACATAGGCTAACGCAACCCTCTGAGCCGCGAGCATTTCCTCCTCTAGTTGTATCGTCTGGTCCCTCACCCTCCTTGTTATCAGACTCTTAGCCGCAGCCAGCCCCACCGACCTGAGGGACTCAGCTGAGAACCCAAGGCGGTGGACTTCCTTCTCTACCGCCTGGATCCAAGTAGCGCCTATCCCTGCATCAATCGCCAGAGAAAGAAGGGTGGATTCCCCGGCCGAAAAAAGGACCACTTTGGCCCAATAGTTGACCAAAACCTGCAAGGCATGAGCTCGAAGGGGAGTACATAACACCTTGGACCTAAGAATGGCCTGAGGCAGCCCCCTAGGGGCGCCCAGGATAGACCTTAAAAAGCCATTCTGTATGCCTTCGAATTGGGACAGAAAAGCCAGCCCCCATATTGGCAGGGCGTAAAGGAGCTGATTTACCACTTTCGCCCTGAACAGCCGAAGGGCTGGTGCAATCAATTTGCCTCCCTGTCCGAAGTAAAATTTAACAATAGCCAATGTAGATTTCCTAGCTTGTTTCACTGCCGCGCCATAGTGGGCCTTCCATCCCGGATAGGCAGAGAAAACAACCCCGAAGTATTTAAACCATCGGACCTGCTCAATATGATTATTGTCTATTACCCAATGATGAACCTTCCCAGCCCCTCTACCGCCAGCTACCAAAACCTTGGTCTTCCCAAAGTTAATACGTAGACGATTCCACTGACAATATACTTGGAACACCTGCATGGAACATTTTAACCCTATCGGTGTTTGTGACAGTAATACTGTATCATCTGCACAGAGTAAGAGGGGAACACAGTGCGTTCCAATCTTAGGGGCGTGAGTGCCAATCTGGCTCATTTCCTGAACCACATTGTTCAGATAGATGTTGAATAAGGCAGGGGCCAATAAGTACCCCTGCCTTACTCCTGCCTCTACCCGGACTGGATCGGCCAGAGCTCCCCTTGTGTTGTAACGGACTTGGAGTGTATTATCCANGACTGGATCGGCCAGAGCTCCCCTTGTGTTGTAACGGACTTGGAGTGTATTATCCGTGTGCAGATGCATCAAAAGATATAACAGCCTGGGCTCCATGCCCAGACCTCGAAGTTTAACCCACAGTTGCTCTCTGCAGACCGAGTCAAATGCCTTTTCGAGGTCAATGAAGCACACAAATAGCTTCCTACTAAAGGTGGTATATTTGGATATCAGGGCTGATAGAACAAATATGTGGTTCATAGTAGAATGACCTTTTCGAAAGCCTGCTTGCTCCGGCTCTATAAGGTTGGTTTTATCTAGCCATGCTTGAAGTTTGTCCAAGAGTAATCTAGCGTATAGTTTAGCAACTATACAGAGAAGGCTAATAGGCCTGTAGTTCTCAGGCAATTTGGGGTGCCCCTTCTTGTATATGGGGATAACAAAACTCTCTCTCCATGCGGGGGGAAACGCTCCGGTCTCATTAAGATGGGTAAATAAAGGTGCTAACCACTTGGCCCACCATTCAGGATTACTTTTCAAAAGTTCTGGGGAAATAAAGTCTGGGCCCAGGGCTTTCCCGGGTTTAAGATGTAATATCAAATCCACTATTACATCCGAAGTTACTGGCGCCCAATGTTGGAACTCATCTAAAGGCAAGATGACCGGACCTACTGATATCACCCCAGGAGATGCAAATAGGGTCTGATAGAAATCCCGCCACACTGTTGGATGTATCCCTTCTCCTCCCGCTGGGCCTCCGTTCTTCTGTGAGGCCCGGATGATGGACCAAAATTGCCGGGTATCTTTTGCCTTGGCTGCCACCAACAATCTTAGCCACTGGGCTTTGGAGTAGCTGTTCCCCTTAGAGGTTAGGAGCACTCGATAATCTTTCCTAAGTGCCACCATCCTTAACCTGAGTGGGTGACTCAAATTGGACTTGAACTCTCTAATAGATCATCGCAGAGAAGTCCTAGCTTGGCGACATTCTTTGTCGAACCAGGAAGGGAGCCACTCGGCAGGGCCTCCTTCGATTACTAAGTTTGTTAACTCCCTGGTAGTTATAGGGGTTAGCTGGGACAGTAACTCCTCGTACCACAGTGCCACCATGGCCCCCTCTGCGGTCAGCAGCTTGGATAAATCTGCCACGGAAGAGGAGGAAACAAATGCGTCCATGGCAGTTGCCTGATCCTTAGACCATTTGGACCGCACCAACTGAGGACCCCTATCGACTCTTTCCTCCAAGTTAACAAGCGGTATCCCATCCCTCTTAAATAAGGGGACTGCCATGGACAGGACCAGGGGGAGGTGGGTGGACACGGGCGATGGGATCACTTCCAGACTACAGATTGTAAAGAGGAGGTTTGGGGAAACCAAAAACAGGTCCAGCACACTGGATCCCTGAGTGGAATGGAAGGTAAATTCCCCCTCTAGATCCCCATCTACCCTCCCATTAATAATCGTAAGATCTAATTCGGCTAACAATAAATCCATTAAGGATTTTCTAGGGACCACTACCAAGTCCTTTGAATGCCGCGGGGGAAGTAGAAGTGGATCTGCCGATTCCTCCAAAATAGGGGCCCCTTGCTCTGTGGCCGGGTTACCAAGACGAGTGTTAAAGTCCCCACCTAACCATAGGGCTGCTGTCGGAAACCTCACAAGTGCAGCGAATACCTTCTTAATAATAATCTCCCATATATTGGGATCGTAGTATAACGATCTTTCCGGTGGAATGTATACTATCCCAATTACTAGCTCGAATCTGGAGAGAAATGTGCAATGGTAGATGCTAAAATACGCTTTAATAAAGCTAATACATAAAACTTGCACAGAAAGCCTGGAGGCAATAAACAGGGCAAGCCCCCCACTTGGTCGACCGTGTGACTCAGAGGGGATCGCGGGGAGCCAATAAGTATCATAGCTATTCCAAATCTTTTGTGTCATAGGTTCCGCCAACCATGTTTCCTGGAGTAGGATCACGTCATAAGAATGTAAACCGTTGACAAAATCAGGGTCAAACTGGTGACTCTTCCAGCCCGAGATATTCCAAGTAGTCAGGGTTAACAAAGAACTAGTGGGCTAGTCATTGCTTTGAGGAACAAGTTTTGGGGCATTGCCTACGAAGTCTACTAGTGGGGCTTGAGGATGCCCCCAAGGGGGAAACAACTGCCCTCAGAGTACCCTTACTAGCCAACTCTGGAACAGAGTCGGTCTCCTCTTGGTCTAGCTTGGGCACGGAGGACCCTGATGGAAAATGCCCCATATGAATCCTACTGGTACGGGTCTGTGTTAGGGGGAGAGAGGACGATAAACGATCCGTGGGGGGCTGTATATGAAGTGAGCAGTCATAGTGGCCTCTTTGGGCCTCCCACCTTTCCAAAGGTGGAGAATCAATTGGGCTGGGGGAGATGGGGGGTGACAGACAACTAGCTACCTCCACAGAACCCCTCTCTGCATAAAGTCCCCCAGGCGAAAGCCATGTAGGTGATTTAACTGGTGTTGAAGATAGAGAGGAGAGTAGAGTTATTTTATGAGTGTTGGAAGATTTCCTTACTGAGACCCCTATTGGGCCATCCCCTTTCTCCCTCATAGTCAATTCGGATTTTAACTCCCCTAAAGGCAAATATAGAGACTCAAGCCGCTGTATGCACTGGGTCTGCATTAACATAGTTGAAGAGGCTGACAATTTCGCCGTGATCGTAAGCGGTTGGGCAGAAAGACTGGGGAGAGGGAGACCTGCTCCTGGCCTCGCAGATAACTGCGCTGTCGGGGCCTGATTACAGGGCTCCTGTGGAGGGGCCACCTCTCCCAAAGACGGATCTCTCAATGAGCCACCTCCCTCCAGTAAGTCCTTAGACTGGAGGCAGGGGTCACATCTTAATAGAGGGGGCTGAAGTTGATAGCCCCCTGCCGTTTGTAGGTCCCCTCTCACCTGGGTGTCCTTTAATGACCCAACCTGAGGTGGGGGAAGTGTGTGGTATATGTGGGCGGTAATAACCGCCTGCTGTGCAAAATAAGCCTTCCTAGATATAATAAGAGATGGCAACTCAGCTGAGGTAAAGGTAACCAAAATCATTTGTCTATCCGAAGATAGACACAAATGGTCTAACAAAATAATATCCCTGCTGGTTACCACCACTTTCCTCAAGAGAAGTCGCAAATGTTCTGAGACATCTCGGGGGGTACCCCACAAGGGAGCCAGTCGCCCACCCCTCAAAAGAATGGTAAAAATTAAGGCTTCTGGAAGAAGACCAAATGTCTCTGTCTGATCTGAATATATTTTGGGCGGTGCTAAAATCTGGTGTCCATATCCCTGTGTTACAATGGAAGAGCCAGTCGGGCGGGAAGGCATTGGGGGGAAAATACCACTAACCCTACCACATGCTGTCCCACCTGGGGCCACCACCTCCAACAATGGTAAGCACGCTCTTGGGCCCTTCCCTACTCCTCCCCCAGATTTCACTACAGCCACCTCCTGCAGCTGCCCCTCAACTGCATTTACTTGGGATTGCATGTGAGATAGTCTACTGCACATAAATTGAAAAGTCTCTGTGGTGTACATCACATGTTCAGTCAAAAACAACGCAAGTTTCTCACCCACTAGGGGTACTAGGCCTATTAGCCCTTGTGCTGACCGATGCTCAGGGACAGGGTCTGATAGAACCTTCTGCTGGGATAACTCCGTCCGTGCATCCTCTTGCTGTTGGATCCCCAAACTAGTCGAGATAGCAGGCTTCGGGGGCAAAGTCAAAGAAACTGGACTAGTGGGGGGGGGGAGGGGAGGACATCCCCTTCGCCCGTGCTGATAATCTCGGGAAATAAGAATCCAAGCAGCCCTGGTTGGGTTGCCTGGTAGGTAGCATTTCCCCGTCGACAAGCCCTACCCAACCCGTACCTTATGGCCCTCAGAGAGGGTTGCGGCGGCTCTCCACCGCCTCGCAAACAGGAACTAGCTCCGGCTCCAGGGCTCGACGAAGGGCTGTGCGCGCAGCCCTTCGGCGCGCGCTGCTGGCGCCGCCGGAGACTACTTGGACTTTTTAACTTTCAGGATCGCCACGGAGCCTCTGTTCCTCCCCGCACAGCTGTCAGGAATCAGGTGAGTAAGTGTGCTGTTGTCGGGGCGGGGGGGAAGCAGCTCGCTCCAAACCCCCACAGCTCTCCTCCTCGCTGCCACCGAAGACTGGTTGGACTTTTTAACTTTCAGGATCGCCGCAGAGCCTCTGTTCCTCCATGCCCAATGGGTTCTGGATGAAGCTCCATTATTTTTGGGTTATCTAGGCCATCTGGATAACCTGGAAAAAACAGCTTCCTGGGGAAAGTACTAGGGCCATGCAAGGCAAACGTTTGGGAACCAGCGCTCTTTGGCCGTATTCCACAGGTCTTTGACACTGGGGAGAGGGTGGGTGTAAAAGGTGAATGTGAACTTCCCTGGGCTTTGTGTGTTACTGCCCCTGTGGAGCGCCATGCATCACAATGCTCTGGAAGGGAAGGATGGGTCAAATAGGCTCTCCTGCCTCTCTCTGATGTAGCTCTGCCCCTTTGGAGAACTGTGATGTCATGATGGTTCACAGGGGGCAGGGCCGGGGCACAAAGAGCTTCTTTTTGCCCCACTCGTCTGACATCGCTGTGCCCCTTGAAAAACATTTTGGCAGCATCCCTGCCTTGGACTCCGGTATCACTGGAATCAATGGAACTACTCCAGAGTAGGGTGGCCAGACCTCCCCTTTAAAAGAGGGTGCTTATGAAAAAATACATGGTGCAGGGCTGCACTGGAACTAAGGCAGCCCTGCACCATGCATTTTCATAAACATCCTCTTTTAAAGGGGAGGTCTGGCCACCCTACTCCAGAGTGAGTGGGCCAAGGATTGTAGCCTATCCCGCTAAAGCTGGGGAAGCTCAGGTCCAGGGGCCAAATACAGCCCACAGCTAGTTTGTATTTGGCTCCTTTCCCGTTCCTAGATCTGGCCCCTGGATCCAGTTCCTGCACCCAAGCAGTGAAGGACTGAGTTATTATTATTTCATTTATTATTAGCAAGCATTTATATAGCGCCAGCAATGTACCTGGTGCTTTACAAAGTAATTGAGTAGACACGGTCCCTGCCCCTAGGGCTTACAATCTGAGAGATGGGGGCAGGGGAGACGAAGGAAGGGGAACAGAGGGAGAGAGAGTTCTGGGTAGGGACGACCGCCCTGGACCACGCAATTCTCTCTACTTCCAGGGACCATGCATTTGCCCCTGTTTCTGCCAGGGGAGGGTATGGGGTCCCTTCTCTCTTCCAGAGAGGCCCCAAACATGAAGGGTGCCCCTCAAGGGCGCAGGACCCCAGGGGATGCCCCCCCCCCACATTTTATCTTTGCTCTGGGCCCCACAAATTTTAAGCCTGGTCCTGCACACAAAGCTAGATGGCAGACCCATGATCGGGACCCTCCTCCTTCTCTTGAACACCCGCCTCAAAACACCCCCACCCCTTTTGTGTGGTCCTTGGAGCTCGTACTCATTTTTCAAAGTGGTCCCCAGAAAGGAAAAGATTGCCCACCCCTGCTGTAAGGTCATGAACTCAGAATTAAAGCGGCCCCTTTTGAACGTGCAGAGCTTAAAAACTCATGACTCAGGTTTAGTGAGTTGTGGCCAACACCACACAATTCAAGTAAGCGGTCAGGGACGCACAACCTGGGCATCAGCAGGTCATTTAGGGTTTATCTAAAAAACAAAACACAGCAGTTGAGATGAGATAATCATTTGTTTACTGTGTTGGAGAGAAGAACAAGGGTAAAAAGGTGTCTGCTCAGACACTTTCAAGGTGGATAAAAGATTTTCGTTGAAACCTGTTATGATGTTTTGGGTTCAGGGTTCTACTCGACCAGGGCCGCACGAGCAATGACAGCAGTTGTTCAACAGGTTTCTGCAGTGGATATTTGTAAGGCTGAAACCTGGAGCAAGTTGCATGCATTCACAAAACATGATGCGGTGCATATTCACACTAGACAGGATGCCATCGTTGGTTATATGATGATGATGATGATTATTATTATTATTAATTATTTGACTTATACCCTGCCCCATCCCAAAAATTGGCTCAGGGCAGTTTACAACAATTAAAAAAATAATAATATGTAAAGTACATTAAATCAATTCCACCCCCAAACAGCTTACAATAATTGAAACAATGGGTAAAAACAGATGTGATCATACCATGGCGGCAACCTGGCCCAGGTCAGGTCGGGAAGCCACCGCAGACGTGGTCTGGACTAGGTCGGGCCATGGAACAAACGTTCATACGACCGGAGACGCATGAATGTGAGGCTGGCCAGCCCCAGCCCCATGCTGCGCCCAACACCCAGCGTCCTGTCCTCATCATGACGACCAGTCATGGCAGCTGGCCATGATGGACTGATCCGGGCCAACAGGAACAGACATGCAAATGCTGTGGCCTACTTTGCCCCGTTCGGGCAGACCTTAGCCTGGGCTGTGACTATGGAGCAGGGTTGCCACCTCTTCTGGTTTTCTACCTGACACTTCCATTTTAGCCTATGGGAGTGCCAGGTCAAAAACCACCATAGGTGGCAACCCTATCACGGAGGTTTACGGGGTCACAGGCCAGGCTGGCCGCCAACACAGCCTGGGGCAATCCCGGACAACATCTGACGGCACCTGCACAAACGTCCAGGCGAGGACCAGTGCAAAGCATGACAAAGCGGACCACAGTGACCTGCCATCACATCTATTAACACCCCCAAAAATATATCATCCATACAATACCAACCCCATCACTCTCCATATGTAAGCACCCCAAAACCCACCCCTCTTCCCATACCACCATTCCCTTGCCTCTCACACAAGGGAGTTCCCAATTCCCAGGCACTCCCCCATCTCTTACCTATGAGAGCACCCACCCCACAAGCCCATACTCCACCCTCTCACAGAGAGGTTGTCGCTGTATCCCACCCCCCACCAAACTAGTCACACTCCCTCCAACTCACAATTCCCACCCTTCAACTCCCATTCCTCCAGCTCTCACTTGGGGGAATCTTGCCCCCCATCCAAGTACCATCACCCCCACTCCGAGGGGTCAAGGCTAAACTATAAAGCTCCTCAACCTGCCCCCTTTCCACTCCCTTGGCTCTCACCTAAGAGAATCTGCCCAAACTACCCAACGCACCCATCCTTCCCACGCTCCCTACCTATGTCATATCCCCATAAAATACAAACATATCCTCATAAAAATACAATGCAAAAAACCCGAGAAGATAATATAAGGAAGGACTAAAAGCAGCAGCAACAAGATGGCAATAAAAAAAACCCGCAGCAGGTCTCAGACCTGGTCTTGAAGTCCCCTCAGCTTATTGTCTTGGGGGACTTCAACATCCATGCCAAGGCTAGATTGCTTGGAGCAGAGCAGGAATTCGTGGCTGCCATGGCAATCATGGGACTGTCCCAGGTGGTAGTAGGCCCGACACAAGAGGGGGGACATACTCTTGACTTGATATTCTGCACTGACCTTGATGCGGGGGGTCCGATGATTGGAGGAGTGGAGAATTCTCCCTTGCCGTGGTCAGACCATTACCTTCTGCAAGCCTCCATCCTGGCGTCCCTTCCTGACTGTAGGGGTGCAGTACCAGTTAAGATGGTCCACCTCCGGAGACTTATGGAACCGGAGGGGTTCCTGAATGCTCTGGGGGGAGATACCTGGTGACCTCAACGTTTGCTCCATTTATGACCTCGTACCCTTCTGGAACATCTGGCTTACAGAGGTCATTGATCGGGTGGCTCCCAGGCATCTGCTCCCAGCATTTTGTCACCACAGGTCTCCGTGGTTCACCGAGGACCTGGGGCAGCTGAAGCACGAGAGGAGGCGGTTGGAGTGACGTTGGCACCAGACTCGTGCCCAAGACGACTGATTGTGGCATAGAGCATTTTTAAAGACCTATGCTGTGGCTGTGAAGGAAGCAAAGAAGCAGTTCTTTGTTTCCCTCATAGAGTCCACTCAGTCACGTACAGTGGAGCTGTTCTGGGTGGTGAAGGGGTTGGTCGGTCCACCCTGTCTCCGCCTGGAACCAGATCCATCTCAGGCCCACTGTGACAAGTTTTTGACATATTTTGCAGACAAAATCGCTCGCATTGAACACAACTTTGACTCCGCCATTTCAGAGGCAGTGGCAGAGTCAGAGGTTAGGAATGCCCCCGCCTGGTCATGTTTTGTGGGATTAATTTCGATTGGTGATGCTGACCGAGGCAGCCGATATACTGGGGTCTGTCCGGGCCGCAACTTGTGAACTAGATCCATGCCCATCCTGGTTAGTTAAGGCCTCTAGGGAGACATTAGAACCGGTGCTGGCCAGAGTAATAAACACTTCCCTTTGGGAAGGGTGGGTGCCGGACTGCCTCAAGGAGGCTGTGGTCCAGCCCCTCCTTAAAAAAACATCTCTCGATGTGGATGCTCCGGCAAGCTACCGGCCTGTCTCTAACCTTCCCTTTTTAGGAAGGTTCCACTGTAGTCAGCTTTTGTGAAGTGTTTTGATGTCTGTTGGTCAAAATGGGGCCCAATAAATAATGACGCATTACTTACTTGCAGGGCAAGCCTTCTGATTTTTGTCCCTGCAGAGCCACATGGCTAGTAAAGTTCTCGCTAACATGTGGGTGGGGAAAATCTTGCTGCCTTGTGAGTGATTTGAAACTCCATAAACATTCTATGTAATGAGATTTATTTTTTTAGTAGATCATTAAGAGAATATATTAACTACTTAATCCAAATTTTACCTAGCATTTCTCTGACGCTAATTGGATACCAGCTCAAACACCCACTTAATGTCAGAACGGTAAACAAGTGAGAGACAATTAGCGTTCTCCCAACTTGCTGGAAGGACACCATCTCGCAGTTCTTGTCACACTTATTACCCGTTAGTGCAGTCATCGCCGATGCCATTTTACTTCATTTCCAATTCTTCCACAGCAATTAGGCTGACCGCTTAAGTATTTAAATATGTGTGTTAATACACTGTGGTAGTAATTGCACTTAATAATTCTTTGAAAAGGCATCTTCCTGGTGGAGGAAGATTCCAGCAGGCCATTTGGGAAGAATGAATATCTGTGTTTATCCAGAAAACAGTCCGGTGGTATAACAGATCACAAAGAACTGTATCAGCTGAGTTGCCTTTGTGACTGAGATCTCAGTCCTTGAATCTGTTCCTAGAAGAGTGCGGGATAAACGTGGCCTTTGAGGAGAGACGGCATTTGCCCCCTGGTGAGTTTGAGGCAAAAGGGGCATGGCCTGGGGCAAAGGAAGCAGCAAAGATGGTGGGGCAAAGGAAGCTGTGCTATCATGGGGGCAGGGAAGGGGGGACAGGGAGCCATGTCACCCTGGGGAGGTGGGAGCGGGGGGAGCTGCGTTGGGTGTTCTCAGATGGACAGTAGCCTCGCTTCTGCTCTGCCTCACTCCAACATGGACCATTCTTCTAAAGGCTAGATGTGCAGGTGGTGTAGAGGCCTCCAGCCCCGTTTACGGTTCTCCAGAACATCCCGGAGCACCGCCAGCGGAGCGGGCCGCCCAAACTGCAGCTCTTCTCTCGGTTAACAGTTGCCATGGGCAACACCATAGAGTTGGGGGCAGCAGACTGGAGTGTTGGCCAATCCGCCTGCAGTTCTATGGTGTGGGGGGGACAGGGGGGAGCCAGACAGACTGACCGTGGGCCACAGCAGCCACCGGGTCCATTTAAACCCAGCCCAGGCAGGGGAGGCACACGGGTAGACAGGGAGGAAGCACCCCCAGAGCAGGTCCAGGAGCAGGCAGTCCTGCGTCCGTCTGAAAGCACCCATTGTCTCAGACACAGTGTGGGTGGGGGATGGAATGGGCTGTAGCAAGTGAAGGCTTTTCCATGTATGTGCTTTATTTGAATTTTGTTTCAACATGTTGCTTTTATTGTTGAAAGTGCCCTGAGTCTTTGGTGATAGGGAGGTAGATGATGATGATGATTTATTAATTTAATTTATTATTAATTTATTATTATTTATCTCAAAGGGAGGTGGAGTAGACTCTGAGTGCAGAAGAGCAAGGAAAATATGATTCCCCAGCTGTCCAGGGGAGGTAGGAAATATTCAAATACCCTGCTGGAATCCTTGTAAAGAGTTGATTTGTTTATAGTATTAATTATTATTGGTAGTAGTAGTAGTAGTAATATAAAATAAAATAAAAATAAATAAATAATAATAATAATAATACAGCTCTTTCAAATGCCCTGCTGGGATCCTTGCAATGTTTCTTACCTGGCCTGGACAGCTGGGATCATATTTCTCTTGCCCTTCTGCATTCTGAGTCTACTCCACCTCCCTCTGAGATTAGTGCAGAGTAGAGACTACAACGGGCTTTGGAGCTAGTCCTGATTTAACCAGCTGCCTAGAGAATGGTGGACTGCATTAAAACTGACATTGTGGATTTTTTTTTTTCCTTGAGCCTGTAGCATTGTGCTTTATCTTGATTTCTTTGCAGCGCTTCAGGGGAATGGAAGGCTCCCCACATGTATTATTTATGTGGAATTGAGCAGTCCTGGTTAGACTCACTCAAGAGCTCCACCTTGTGTCCAGTTTTGGCAGATGCGTGCGCCTCTTTATTACCTACCTCTTGGAAAACCATACCCAGGATGGGGATAGATGTGTTTCTCACCCCTAAATGTGCACTAAGGCTGCATTCACACAAGACGCTAAGTCTGGGGGGGGGAAATCCCTGCTTTTATTTTTATTTTTTTTAATCGTGTTAAAGGGTTCAATCGCAGGATGCAGCCGGTGTAACGTGAGATTAATCAAAAATATTTCACTCAGAAACCACATGGCCCCTGCACTCAGATAGCACCTGCTGTTGGGGCGTTCCGCCATTGCACCTTAAGTTGGTAAGTGATTGGTCTATTGCTGCGGGCGGTGGCTCTTTCGGTGTGGAACTCCATCCAGGACCAGCCTTACCATACGGCAACCTGGTGTGACCACCCTGTGTCCCATTTTTTTCTCTATTCCCAGGAGCCCCACAGTGACCCCCAGTTTCAACAGGGCATGGTATAGTGGCCCCATTC
>QEPC01009472.1:9524956-9540519 GCA_003113815.1 Sphenodon punctatus | reverse complement strand
CTTCACTTAGTTACAGGGAACTAGATTCTGAGTGAGGGGGAAGAGGATGCTGTTTCACTCATGCCGAGGTAGGGAAGGCCTGCCGGAAGAGGGAGGTTTTCACAATGTTTGACTGGTACATCAGAAAGGGGGTGAGGTTGCCTCTAAGCCCTGCCCGTTTCAGAGTGGTCCTGCTCATACCCACATTTAAAAATTAAAATAAATCCCTGGCTTATCCAAGTGTCCTGGATAATGCAGGGAAACGAAGGCTTTGCTTACAGTTGATGGATCAAACCCAGAGGGTTGGTTACACCCAGAGAAACCTCTTTAGACAATTCTCTTTCCAACCACGGTGCTCGCCCCAAACTGTGATGTCATCATGGTAGGGAAGGACCAGCTTGCGTGTGTCTGTATTTGTGCACAGCACCTAGCACAAAGCAACCTTCATCCATGCTGGGGGCCCCCGGATACCACAGGAAGGTGCTTTACAGCAGCTCTGTAAGGGAGAGAGCATACACCAAGGGCAGGGAGCCTCTCCCCTCCCTGCGGCCACTGTGAAAATCATTCCAACTCCTGCTCCCAGCAGGGGTGCGCTGAGAAAGGGACCAGATCACAGATAGATGCCGTCTCCTCCCAGGCCCTCCTCTCTGTTCCCTTACTCTGAGCTCAGTCTTTCAGTGCTTGTGGGTAGGAACTGGAGCCAGGGGCCCGATCTAGGAACCGGAAAGGACCCAAATAAAAAATAGCCACAGTTTGTATTTGGCCGCCAGGTCTGAGTTCCCCCACCCCTGCTCTATGGGTAAAGCCACCTGAGATAGTTCTGACTGGGTCCTCCACCGACCCAGGCAGGGCAAATGGAGTTGCCACGCTTTGGGCCGGCAGGGAGAGCGGTCTAAATGACCTACCCCGTGGTGAGGAAACCAGGGGCAGGCCGAGGAGCCGACTACATGGGTGGGCGCTCACCCAGCCCACCACTATCCTGCCCCCTGCCATGACACAGACACACAGGAACGGCAAACAACACCAGTGGCGCTATGGTGCCGGCGGGCCTCAACATTAGGCAAGGGTGCACAGGACCAGGCTGATGGGAGTGAGGAAACCGTTACCCTCCCCTCCCATTAGCCCGAGTGGGACACTGGTAGCCCACAATGCATCACCAGCCTTCTCCGGCAGATGTGTCACGTAGCAGCCGCCTGCCTGCCCTGGAAAAGAAGTGGGGAAACATCCGGCGGCTGACGGTCTGACGGTCAGATGTGGGGTAAGGCCGCCCAATGTTGGTTAACGTCTCGAGTGGCCTTACCCAAAGAGAAGCCTCTTTAGACAATTCTCACCCCAGCTACTGCAATCAGTTGCTTGCCTCAAACTGCATCATCTTCATGGGAGGGACCAATGTGCGTGTCCATTGGTGTGCACGTGTGTGTGTGTATGGGTGTGTACGTGCGTGGGTGTGCCCAGCAACTAGCAGAAAGCAACCTTCATCTATCCCGGGAGCCGTACAGTGCCTACCGTAAAGTAAGGTGCTTTATAGTTGTTCTTTATAAGGAAGAGGGCATACACAATCAGACCCCAACCTTGCAAACACTTCCATGGGGCCTATTGAAGCTATGAGTGGGTAAGCAATGCATAAGCAGGGCCGGGGCCTTCTCCTGGGCTGTTCAATGAAGCCTATAGCAGTTAGGTGTCCAAACTCCATTCAAATCCAATAGGATTTGGGTATTTAACAGCCTTTATGCTGGGGGGGAGGGGGGGAAAATGGCCCAAACTATTTCATTCTATTTTGACAAGCCTCCAGCCTATTTTAAGCACCAGTTAATGTGTGTGTGTAGCATTTCTCCTGAAAAGGGAGGGCTGCGTTGTGATCGCCTGTAGGATTTAGAACAGCCAAAATGAGACGATATTGCAGATGAAGCGAGAGAAAGAGAGCGCTAATGCTTATGATCTGGGGTATAACGAAATGAAGAAAAACCATGACTTGTAATTCCCTAAAGCCTTGCTGCATAAGCCTCAGCATCGGCAGAATCCAGTGCTTTAAAGAACTGGCTTTAATTATAAACTAGGAAGGGAATGACTGCCTGTGGGGGCTCCAGAGACACGGCACCAGCTTAAAAATTAATGTGATTGATGCACCGGCCTTCACGTAAGTTTTGCTTGTTTAAAGGCGTATGGCCTAGTTTCACCGTATCCGGACTCCTTTTTTTTTTTTCATTTCGGTGTTTATATTGGGTGAGAAGGCAGAGGAAGATTAATGCTGCCCCTGTGAAATAAAAGAGGAACATGATTCTCTCTGCTTATACGTTGCTATAAATCTTCCGAGCACTGTATAAACACGAACACGCTCCCCCGTATGGATTTTGTAGGCCCTTTTTTCTCCATTGGTGGCATTGATTAAAGAATCTGAAGGCGGTCCCAGGGGATGTCTTCTCTTGTAGGGTGTAGCAGGCTACAACTGTTTGATCGTGCAATAGAACAGGGGTGAGGAAGCTATTCCTTCCCAGGGGCTATGCTGAGAACTAGTACAAGCTCGGAGGGCTGCACAGAGCTTGGGGGCAGGGGTCTCAAGGGGTGCCCCCAGGAAGAGGAGGGTCCAAATCATGGATCTGTGCGACAGATCTCTCCCCCTCTCCTTGTGCACATGCCCTCATCTCTGATCCCTTCCCATGTGCACACTCTCTCAGTGCTTGTGGAGGAGGAACTGGATCCAGGGCCAGACCCAGGAGCTGAAAAGTGGCCAGATAGAAAACAAACCGCATTCGGTCCCCACCTCTGCAGCAAAGAGACAGGAAGGTTAGTACTCACATTTTTTTCCAACTCCAAAGGCTTCAAATCCACTGCCTTGGTTTGGACTCAGTCCCACAGAGACATGTGAAGTAGATCAGCTCTGAATGAAACGCATACAAACTACGTTTGGTGAGCAAGGCAGGGTGATGGATAAGGCTATGGACTGGGATTCAGGTGGTGATTGGGGTGTTAAGTCTGAACTCTGCCATAGTTCTGCTCTGGAACCTTGGCCAACTCACTTCCCATCCTTTGTCTTCGGCTCAGTCTCAGCCCAAATGCACCACCACAGGGACAAGGATTTGAGCTCCCCACCCTCACCCCGATTGGGCCTCCTGTCCCTCCCTATGACAGCTATGTCCCTGCTTAGCTGGGCTACTGTTGTGACCCCAGATCCCTGCAGTAGGGGCCATCCCAATTGTGAACTGAAGGGCTGCTGAACTTTTTTTTTTTTTTTAAATTTGTCCTTGTTTCATTAATTCATTCATTATTTGATAGTCATTCACCTATTTTGCAGTTCAGTCGTGTTCATTCAGCAACGTGTGACTGTCTGGTCATCACGTGGTGCAGAATAAGTTATTTGATTGGTCTAGTGAATTCTAACAAATTTGAATTCCCACATCAAACTCTCCTCAAGCTAGTGAAGACTAGGGGCGCTTTTAGATGAGACACTTTTAAATGTGGTTTTGTAAATGGGCATTTAAATACTGCGCATTTTTTAAAAGCTGGTTTTGGCATCCCCCGATCATCAGAGGGGCTCAAAACCGGTTTGGAATCAGACAAAAAACCACATTCAAAACGGTTTGGGCTTTTACACGATCATGGCAAATGCGCATTTAAAATGGTTTAGGTGTTTAAACGAGCATTAAAACACACACATTTTTCACCAATTGCGCAAATTTTGCCTAGTCTAAAAGCGGCCTAAGGCCACTTTCAGACATTCCCGCCCCCCCTGCCTATTCTGGATGCGGGGGGGGGGAATGAACAGCCAGGATATGCGTGGGGATTGGCTGGTCTGAAAGCCACCCGTCCCACCCCCCCAGCTTTGTCAGCAGACATGCGCAGGATTGCAGTGCTGGATTTCCTGCTCTGCATCCGTGTGTGTGTCTGCCGGCAAAGCCGCGAGGCGGGGCTTTCAAACCGGCCGATCCCCACGCATATCCTGGCTGCGCATCCCCCCACCAGCTAGAATACGCATGCGCGCCGGAGGAGGGGGGGGGGAGGATGTCAAAGTGGCCTGAATCTCAAACTTTGACAAAAAAACAAACTTGCCAAAACCAAGGTTGCTTCCTCCCTCGTAAAGGAAATGTGGAGAGGGCAGGGCAAGGGGGCGGCCATGCCCATTTCTGACATAACCCCACCCCTTACAGAGTGCCGCGGTGTCACAATGTTATGAAGGGGGTGAGGTTACAGCACTCTATGCAAGTGGGACCACAGTGGAAAGAAGACAGGAAGGATGGAGAGATGGCAACCCTGGTCAAAGCTCTTGCAGATGTTCACATTTAAGCTAACTCCAGTCTGAAGATTGATCATGGAAGCAACATGTTATTATTTATATAGCGCCAGCAATGTACCTGGCACTGTACAGTCAGTAGTTAAGCTTACAATCTAAGAGACAAGGAAGGGGGAGATGAGCGAGAGGCAAGGATACATTCAGGAGTGTGAGAAGATGCAGGTGCACAGTGCTTTGCTCCAGTTCACTCTGTGAAGTTAAAAGCCCAAATCATTTCAGCATGACACACGCAACCCCCAAGCTTGATGGTGGCCTCGGCCACACAGATAACCAGGAAGAATTGATAGCATCATGTAGATGAAGCCTGGATTGCACAGGGCTGGTTGAATCAGACTCTGGGTAAAAACAAACGTGAGGTTGGCAAGGCGGCTCCTTGGCCTGCCCCAGGGCGAACCACCGCAGCTGCCACTCCTCAGTTTGGGAGGGAGGGCCGTTCACACAAGCAGCTCTCGACCCTTAACCCAGGTGTGGGGGCTGCTGACACAGGTCCCCCCGTAAGCCGTGGGACGGCCCGAGGAACTGTCCATACGGGACAGGATGCCCAGGCCAATGCCGCACGGCAGAATCAGCCCCGGGAAGAACTGCCGCCAAAAGTGCAGCCGGCATGCCTGGGGGAACGGGAACAGACGTGTGGCCAGGTGGGCCCGCTCTGACGCACCCCCACCACCTTGCCCCCTGCCAGAACTGACACCCATGGCGGCCAATCACGGCCAGTCATGGCTGCCTGTCATGGCGGCCCCCGATCCCCAGTGGAGGACAGGGCCGTGAGCAGATGCCGCGGGCCTGCTATGGCTCACCTGGGCGGGCCTTGGCCCAGGCTGTAGGCCTGGAATCATCCGGGGGACCACATCCGGGCCAGCTGCCTACACAGGCCGGGGCAGCAGTGGGCCATTAATAAAAGTGACAGCGAGCCCCTGGCCCAGGTGGGCCATAGCAGGCCCCTGTCGCGTTTATCATCATCCACTGTGACAGGAGCCAGCTGCTGCTTCCCCCCCCCCCAGCACTTCCCAGCTGGAACAGCAGCACCTAAACTTTCAAAGTGACCGGGAGCGGCAGGCTGGCTCCTGTCGCTTTGAAAGGCCGGCTGGTTTCACCTCTGTTTTCACCCTCTGTGCAATTTCCCAGCAATTTTATCAGAGGGAAAGAAACTTCTCTCTGCGTCTTTTCTCCTCTGTATTCACGACTCTTCTTTCTTGATCTCAGTTTTATTTGTTTGTTTTTTAATAGGCTCCTTTTTGGCCTCTGTTTGGCAGATTCACAGAAGTAGCAGAACTGGGGCTCTTTTTGTTTGTTTTTCAATTCTCTAGTGGGCACCTTTTTATTAAGAGCACATCAGGGTCAACAAAGGAAAGAAAGCAATAAGTTGGTTAGAAACTTATAAAGAAAGAGTTGAATTTGGAGACTTTTTGTAGGACTGAAACGAGAATCTATCATCATCTCCAGAAAGTCTCATGAGAATCAAAAATCGGGGTTGAGACCTACCAGTCCCAGACAAGATAAAAGAGCCGGAGAGGGGACAACATCAATACTCCCTCCCCCTGCCCCAGCACAGAGTATTTTATCTTTCGAGATTCTTGTGTTTCTCAGCGAGTATCCAGCCGATTTCAGTCTCATTCTCGTTTGCCAGAACGAGAGGAGCATTGTGATTCTCCTTGAGAAATGAGTTTCAGCCCTGTTAACTTTTGTGAAGTTTTCCTTCCAGTTATCCTGCCTGTAGCACCTCTACAGAAAGCCTCTTGAAAACCTACCTCTTCCGTGAAGCTTTCCCTAGCTCCTTATCCCTACAGGCTGCTTCACTCATGCTCCTTCTACCAACTCCCCCGTAACTAAGCTAACAAAGGGCACCTGAAACTTCAATCTCAACTCCATGAACAACTCCCTGGGTACAGCCACACGAGATGGTACTGCAATTTGGGCAGCCTTGGGGGCACCACCACCATGGGATGCAGTGGCTCATATGCCTGGCCGCTGCTAGATATTCACTCCAGGGTGGGGTGGGCAGCTGGCTCCTATGCCCTGCGCCCTCCCAAAAAGGCAGAGGACACAGCAGCCTTGCCCAAAGTGGTACCGACAGCGGCCCGCTTGCCTACTTTCCCCACTGGGGGGGGGGAAGAAGGGGTATGGACCATGTGCCCTGCTCTCTGTGCTGACCCTCAAGTGTGGCAGCTGGGATTACCAGGGCACGTAGGGGATCAGTCCTTCCCGGTTCATGTAGCTGCACCCCCATCTCGCCCTATGCTTCCCTATCCCTCGTCTCCCCTCGCTTATCTCCCCGAGACTGTAAGCCTTTTGAGGGAGGGTCCTGTCTCTAATTAAGTGCCAGGCACGTTGCTGATGCTATAGAATTCCTTTATAATATTAATACAGAGGCACACCCTCCTGAATTGAACCTTCTGCTTACGAACATGTTCCTACGAAACAAAATAATTAAGATACCACCTCTTAGCGGACCAACGTTTGCTGGGGAGTATATACAGGCTTTGGAGTCCTTCATTAGGGTGCTATTTGCAAAGGTTTAAAATGGTCACACGCTTCACCAACAGAAATTGTCCCAATTAAAAGGCAACATCTCCTGGTCACTTTTCCTGTGAGTCCAGAGAACAAGACAGACACAGTAACCATAGTGCAAAGCTACATGCAATGTTCATCACAGACGGGGAACCTTTTCCCTGCCAGGGGAGTTGGGGGAAGGGGTGAGCTCAGGAAGAGGAGGGTCCAGATCGTAGATCTGTCCCGTACCTTTCCGTGCCTGCCCTCCTCTCTGCTTCCTTCCCCCGAACTAAGCTTCTCAGTGCGTCGGGGTAGGAACTGGATCCAGGGGCCAGATGCAAAAAACGGAGCGACAATGGGTGTTTTCAGACAAGTGCATTACCCACCCAGTATTCACTGGTTAGCCACTGGAGGTTTCACACAAACATGGTGGGTACTGGGTGGGGAAGTGCTTGTCTGAAACCCCCCCAAATAAAAACTAGCCGTGGGCTGCATTTGGCCCCTGGACTTGAGGTTCCCCATCCTAGATGTTTCAGCCGTTTTACTTTGCTAACAAAACCCAAGAAGACTCCACTGCACCATCTAGTGTCCATGCCTGGCATATGCTCTACTTAAAATAAATTGAGTCAAAGAAAAGGTTAAGATCACATTGGGAAGTGTGTGTAGACAGACAGACAGACAGACGGCAGCTCTGCCCTCCCCTGTCACGGGTTGGAGGTCCAACCCCCCGCTTTACCGGGTTTGAGTGAACTGTCACGGGTTGGAGGTCCAACCCCCCGCTTTACCGGGTTTGAGTGCCCTGTCACGGGTTGGAGGTCCAACCCCCCGCTTTACCGGGTTTGAGTGAACTGTCACGGGTTGGAGGTCCAACCCCCCGCTTTACCGGGTTTGAGTGAACTGTCACGGGTTGGAGGTCCAACCCCCCGCTTTACCGGGTTTGAGTGAACTGTCACGGGTTGGAGGTCCAACCCCCCGCTTTACCGGGTTTGAGTGAACTGTCACGGGTTGGAGGTCCAACCCCCCGCTTTACCGGGTTTGAGTGAACTGTCACGGGTTGGAGGTCCAACCCCCCGCTTTACCGGGTTTGAGTGAACTGTCACGGGTTGGAGGTCCAACCCCCCGCTTTACCGGGTTTGAGTGAACTGTCACGGGTTGGAGGTCCAACCCCCCGCTTTACCGGGTTTGAGTGAACTGTCACGGGTTGGAGGTCCAACCCCCCGCTTTACCGGGTTTGAGTGAACTGTCACGGGTTGGAGGTCCAACCCCCCGCTTTACCGGGTTTGAGTGAACTGTCACGGGTTGGAGGTCCAACCCCCCGCTTTACCGGGTTTGAGTGAACTGTCACGGGTTGGAGGTCCAACCCCCCGCTTTACCGGATTTGAGTGAACTGTCACGGGTTGGAGGTCCAACCCCCCGCTTTACCGGGTTTGAGTGACTCAGTTCCCCTTGCGCACAGCCCACTTGGATCAGTTTCTCTCTCTGGCTAATTCAAGTCTGCCGCAGGGAAACTCCTTTGTCACTCAAGGGCCCGATCCTTCCTCTTTACTCTCTGGGTTCGCAAGAGCTTGAGGGCTCTTGTTGCTCACTTGTGTTTCCAATGTTGGACACAGACACTTCTTCATAAAGATAAGAAGAAAGTTTATTGATTACATAAGCAAGATAGTTGATGCAGAGTGGTTACTAGAAATCAAAGGTAAGCATAACGCATTCCTGATCTATACTGGTTGAGTTCCTACACCAGCATCTTACCCTATAAAGGTCCATAAGCTTCTGGTTCCTCAGTCATAGGTGTAGAATGACGGGGCACTGGCTTCTTAGGTGGTAGAGACAATTCATCCCTCTCAGCTCATGTCTTCTCCGCCTTGCTGGCTGCAAGATGGTGAGCGAGCTTCCGATCGTCCTTCTGAAAGTCACTGAAAACCCCTCTGGGTTACAACTCCTTACATCCCCCAGGAGGAAACTAGAATTCCCTTTGTTATCGTTATCAGCTTTTCTGTCTCTGCACGTACGCAATGGCTGCCTGCGTTAGCATATCAATGTCTCTGGCCATCCGTCTGGGCAATCAACAAAACCGTCGTTCCATTTCTTGGAGGTTGGTCACATGTCACAGCTGTGATTTGGGTTTTACAGTTCTCCATTGTAACATTACATACATGTGCAACCTTTTGCTTTACATATTTACCAGACATGTAGGCCCGTGTTACACGTGTGTGACCCTATGTCCTCCCGTGTCCACCTAAAAGGCACCTGCCAGATGTTCAAGCTGGAGCAGCCTCGGGCTGCCTCGCCGACGGCGCTCCAGAAGCTCCAGGAGTATGCGGCTCAGAGCAGGCCGGCCAAACCCAGGACACCGCAGCCCATGTGGTGGGCTGACCCACAGTGCAGCTCCATGCCGTTCGCCCCATTCAGCACCATGGAGATGCAGGCACCAGCCTAGAGCTTTGAGTGAGTGCCCAATTGGGGTGGGGGGAGGGACCACAGCCTGGGGACACCAGCAGTCAGTCTGTTGCAGACCCAGGCGGAGCAGGAGTGGGCCCCCCATGGAGTTGCTCTGCGGGCTCCCTGTCTGTCTAAAAGCATCCATCATGGCAGTAACCTCTTAATATCGTTTTCTATAGCAACGTTCAAGCAACCACGCCATGATGTTAAACAGCACAATCACAGAGTTCACAAACAGCAGTAGAGAATTATTTTATATATATATATATATATATATATACACACACACACACACACACACCACATCAAGGGAGAAGTCGTGAGCAATCAAGGAGCGAGAGAAATATAGGAAAACGTCTGCAGACAATAGAAGCACAGGGAAAGGCTCTTGCACCAAGCGGAGTGCAACTGTAAGAAGGTAACAAGAAAAGGCAGCACTGCATAAGCCTTTTCTAGCATCAGGGTACAGAATCTTTGCTGAACAAAGACATCTCATGCTTATTTACGGTCCCTTGGCTGCCTGCCCTCCTGCCCCTTCGTTAGGAGGGCCTTGGGACTCATTCACAAGCAGGGCTGGGAGCTTTGTTACTATGCATGTTGTTATAGGGTTCTAAGGTCAGATCTACCTTGGCCAGGTATTTAACGGGGAGGGGTAGATCGGGGAGGTGGGGGTGGTAGAGGGGTGTATTTTGTGTGTTTTATTTGTGATGGGTTTTTTGTGTGTGTTTTATTTATTTTTATATATATATGTACACTTATAACATCCATTCATAGGAATTTACAAAGGCAAACCCCATGAGCCATTAAAGAATAAAATCAATTCATAATAGAATTATGGTAAACGTACCCAGACAGATTTTCTCATTTAAAAATAAAAAAATTAAAATAAACTGAAATATAAAGTAACAAAAACAATATATGTGCTGTTATTTTTTGTTACTTTATTTCAATGTTATTTTAAATTTTGTATTTTTAAATGAGAAAATTGGTCTTGGTACGCTTATCATAATTCTATTATGAACTGGCTCGTGGGGTTTGCCTTTGTAAATTCCTATGAATGGATAAGTTTTTATATTTTGTTCGTTCTCCCAAGTTTTGACCTTTGGTGACGACTTAATAAATTAGGTGTCGCACAGAACCAAGGCTGTATTATTCTTGGCACATATTTAATTGCAGTCTTTGCCACCCCAAGGCACTTGCAGTCTTTCCTACCATGGTGCTGCCTACGGGACAACATTCTGTCAGGGGAAGAGAGGAGAAGACAGAATTGAGGGAGCACAAAGTCATATGGGTGATTTAGGTACAGAGTTAGCATGCGACAAGCAGCTATGGAAATGCTGATCAACAAGCAAAAACGTTAATGATTCCCACATTCGTACGGCTGCTAGTCAGCTGGTAAGAGCACCAGGTATTCTGGAGAAAGGATCCCAAGGAGCAGTTTGGCTATGGGTTAGTTTGGAGGAGGAATCCCTCATAGAATGGATGAAATCATAGAGGCCTGGGGTACAATCAGGGAAGCATGTTCACTGTGGTTTTTTCCCCTTTGGCAGAAATGGGGAAAATGCAGTGGATATAAACAGGCTTTCTTACCAGAGCAGGCAGATATTGGGAGAGTGGAGTAAGCAACAAGAGCAGGTAGGCAGGGAGCTACTAGACTGTGAAGAACATTAGAGGGGGCTTGGAAGCGCAGCATTGGTCATGTTGCAAGTGCCATCTTGGGGGGGGGGGGGGGNTCTGCATCCGTGTGTGTGTCTGCCGGCAAAGCCGCGAGGCGGGGCTTTCAAACCGGCCGATCCCCACGCATATCCTGGCTGCGCATCCCCCCACCAGCTAGAATACGCATGCGCGCCGGAGGAGGGGGGGGGGAGGATGTCAAAGTGGCCTGAATCTCAAACTTTGACAAAAAAACAAACTTGCCAAAACCAAGGTTGCTTCCTCCCTCGTAAAGGAAATGTGGAGAGGGCAGGGCAAGGGGGCGGCCATGCCCATTTCTGACATAACCCCACCCCTTACAGAGTGCCGCGGTGTCACAATGTTATGAAGGGGGTGAGGTTACAGTACTCTATGCAAGTGGGACCACAGTGGAAAGAAGACAGGAAGGATGGAGAGATGGCAACCCTGGTCAAAGCTCTTGCAGATGTTCACATTTAAGCTAACTCCAGTCTGAAGATTGATCATGGAAGCAACGTGTTATTATTTATATAGCGCCAGCAATGTACCTGGCACTGTACAGTCAGTAGTTAAGCTTACAATCTAAGAGACAAGGAAGGGGGAGACGAGCGAGAGGCAAGGATATATTCAGGAGTGTGAGAAGATGCAGGTGCACAGTGCTTTGCTCCAGTTCACTCTGTGAAGTTAAAAGCCCAAATCATTTCAGCGTGACAGACGCAACCCCCAAGCTTGGTGGTGGCCTCGGCCACACAGATAACCAGGAAGAATTGATAGCATCATGTAGATGAAGCCTGGATTGCACAGGGCTGGTTGAATCAGACTCTGGGTAAAAACAAACGTGAGGTTGGCGAGGCGGCTCCTTGGCCTGCCCCAGGGCGAACCACCGCAGCTGCCACTCCTCAGTTTGGGAGGGAGGGCCGTTCACACAAGCAGCTCTCGACCCTTAACCCAGGTGTGGGGGCTGCTGACACAGGTCCCCCCGTAAGCCGTGGGACGGCCCGAGGAACTGTCCATACGGGACAGGACGTCCGGGCTGATGCCGCAAGGCAGAATCAGCCCCGGGAAGAACTGCTGCCGAAAGTGCAGCCGGCATGCCTGGGGGAACGGGAACAGACATGCGGCCAGGTGGCCCCGCTCTGACGCACCCCCACCACCTTGCCCCCTGCCAGAACTGACACCCATGGTGGCCAATCACGGCCAGTCATGGCTGCCAGTCATGGCGGCCCCCGATCCCCATTGGAAGACGGGGCCGTGAACAGATGCCGCGGGCCTGCTATGGCTCACCTGGGCGGGCCTTGGCCCAGGCTGTAGGCCTGGAATCATCCGGGGGACCACATCCGGGCCAGCTGCCTACACAGGCCGGGGCAGCAGTGGGCCATTAATAAAAGTGACAGCGAGCCCCTGGCCCAGGTGGGCCATAGCAGGCCCCTGTCGCGTTTATCATCATCCACTGTGACAGGAGCCAGCTGCTGCTTCCCCCCCCCCCAGCACTTCCCAGCTGGAACAGCAGCACCTAAACTTTCAAAGTGACCGGGAGCGGCAGGCTGGCTCCTGTCGCTTTGAAAGGCCGGCTGGTTTCACCTCTGTTTTCACCCTCTGTGCAATTTCCCAGCAATTTTATCAGAGGGAAAGAAACTTCTCTCTGCGTCTTTTCTCCTCTGTATTCACGACTCTTCTTTCTTGATCTCAGTTTTATTTGTTTGTTTTTTAATAGGCTCCTTTTTGGCCTCTGTTTGGCAGATTCACAGAAGTAGCAGAACTGGGGCTCTTTTTGTTTGTTTTTCAATTCTCTAGTGGGCACCTTTTTATTAAGAGCACATCAGGGTCAACAAAGGAAAGAAAGCAATAAGTTGGTTAGAAACTTGTAAAGAAAGAGTTGAATTTGGAGACTTTTTGTAGGACTGAAACGAGAATCTATCATCATCTCCAGAAAGTCTCATGAGAATCAAAAATCGGGGTTGAGACCTACCAGTCCCAGACAAGATAAAAGAGCCGGAGAGGGGACAACATCAATACTCCCTCCCCCTGCCCCAGCACAGAGTATTTTATCTTTCGAGATTCTTGTGTTTCTCAGCGAGTATCCAGCCGATTTCAGTCTCATTCTCGTTTGCCAGAACGAGAGGAGCATTGTGATTCTCCTTGAGAAATGAGTTTCAGCCCTGTTAACTTTTGTGAAGTTTTCCTTCCAGTTATCCTGCCTGTAGCACCTCTACAGAAAGCCTCTTGAAAACCTACCTCTTCCGTGAAGCTTTCCCTAGCTCCTTATCCCTACAGGCTGCTTCACTCATGCTCCTTCTACCAACTCCCCCGTAACTAAGCTAACAAAGGGCACCTGAAACTTCAATCTCAACTCCATGAACAACTCCCTGGGTACAGCCACACGAGATGGTACTGCAATTTGGGCAGCCTTGGGGGCACCACCACCATGGGATGCAGTGGCTCATATGCCTGGCCGCTGCTAGATATTCACTCCAGGGTGGGGTGGGCAGCTGGCTCCTATGCCCTGCGCCCTCCCAAAAAGGCAGAGGACACAGCAGCCTTGCCCAAAGTGGTACCGACAGCGGCCCGCTTGCCTACTTTCCCCACTGGGGGGGGGGAAGAAGGGGTATGGACCATGTGCCCTGCTCTCTGTGCTGACCCTCAAGTGTGGCAGCTGGGATTACCAGGGCACGTAGGGGATCAGTCCTTCCCGGTTCATGTAGCTGCACCCCCATCTCGCCCTATGCTTCCCTATCCCTCGTCTCCCCTCGCTTATCTCCCCGAGACTGTAAGCCTTTTGAGGGAGGGTCCTGTCTCTAATTAAGTGCCAGGCACGTTGCTGATGCTATAGAATTCCTTTATAATATTAATACAGAGGCACACCCTCCTGAATTGAACCTTCTGCTTACGAACATGTTCCTACGAAACAAAATAATTAAGATACCACCTCTTAGCGGACCAACGTTTGCTGGGGAGTATATACAGGCTTTGGAGTCCTTCATTAGGGTGCTATTTGCAAAGGTTTAAAATGGTCACACGCTTCACCAACAGAAATTGTCCCAATTAAAAGGCAACATCTCCTGGTCACTTTTCCTGTGAGTCCAGAGAACAAGACAGACACAGTAACCATAGTGCAAAGCTACATGCAATGTTCATCACAGACGGGGAACCTTTTCCCTGCCAGGGGAGTTGGGGGAAGGGGTGAGCTCAGGAAGAGGAGGGTCCAGATCGTAGATCTGTCCCGTACCTTTCCGTGCCTGCCCTCCTCTCTGCTTCCTTCCCCCGAACTAAGCTTCTCAGTGCGTCGGGGTAGGAACTGGATCCAGGGGCCAGATGCAAAAAACGGAGCGACAATGGGTGTTTTCAGACAAGTGCATTACCCACCCAGTATTCACTGGTTAGCCACTGGAGGTTTCACACAAACATGGTGGGTACTGGGTGGGGAAGTGCTTGTCTGAAAACCCCCCAAATAAAAACTAGCCGTGGGCTGCATTTGGCCCCTGGACTTGAGGTTCCCCATCCTAGATGTTTCATCCGTTTTACTTTGCTAACAAAACCCAAGAAGACTCCACTGCACCATCTAGTGTCCATGCCTGGCATATGCTCTACTTAAAATAAATTGAGTCAAAGAAAAGGTTAAGATCACATTGGGAAGTGTGTGTAGACAGACAGACAGACAGACGGCAGCTCTGCCCTCCCCTGTCACGGGTTGGAGGTCCAACCCCCCGCTTTACCGGGTTTGAGTGAACTGTCACGGGTTGGAGGTCCAACCCCCCGCTTTACCGGGTTTGAGTGAACTGTCACGGGTTGGAGGTCCAACCCCCCGCTTTACCGGGTTTGAGTGAACTGTCACGGGTTGGAGGTCCAACCCCCCGCTTTACCGGGTTTGAGTGAACTGTCACGGGTTGGAGGTCCAACCCCCCGCTTTACCGGGTTTGAGTGAACTGTCACGGGTTGGAGGTCCAACCCCCCGCTTTACCGGGTTTGAGTGAACTGTCACGGGTTGGAGGTCCAACCCCCCGCTTTACCGGGTTTGAGTGAACTGTCACGGGTTGGAGGTCCAACCCCCCGCTTTACCGGGTTTGAGTGAACTGTCACGGGTTGGAGGTCCAACCCCCCGCTTTACCGGGTTTGAGTGAACTGTCACGGGTTGGAGGTCCAACCCCCCGCTTTACCGGGTTTGAGTGAACTGTCACGGGTTGGAGGTCCAACCCCCCGCTTTACCGGGTTTGAGTGAACTGTCACGGGTTGGAGGTCCAACCCCCCGCTTTACCGGGTTTGAGTGAACTGTCACGGGTTGGAGGTCCAACCCCCCGCTTTACCGGGTTTGAGTGAACTGTCACGGGTTGGAGGTCCAACCCCCCGCTTTACCGGGTTTGAGTGAACTGTCACGGGTTGGAGGTCCAACCCCCCGCTTTACCGGGTTTGAGTGAACTGTCACGGGTTGGAGGTCCAACCCCCCGCTTTACCGGGTTTGAGTGAACTGTCACGGGTTGGAGGTCCAACCCCCCGCTTTACCGGGTTTGAGTGAACTGTCACGGGTTGGAGGTCCAACCCCCCGCTTTACCGGGTTTGAGTGAACTGTCACGGGTTGGAGGTCCAACCCCCCGCTTTACCGGGTTTGAGTGAACTGTCACGGGTTGGAGGTCCAACCCCCCGCTTTACCGGGTTTGAGTGAACTGTCACGGGTTGGAGGTCCAACCCCCCGCTTTACCGG
>QEPC01009472.1:9482302-9501510 GCA_003113815.1 Sphenodon punctatus | reverse complement strand
CCCCCCCCCCCCCCAGCCTGAGGTTCCCCCCGTTGTTCCTGGTGTAGATCATGAATCCTTTTTCTATCCTTGAGTGCATTTATTTATTTAAAACATTTTTATCCTGCCACTGACAGCCCCGGGCGGCTAACAAAGTCATCAATAAAAATACAATAAAATATGTAAAATATTAAATACTAAAAACAATAGTAAAAATGAGGAGATTAAAAAAAAACCCAAACCACCCCCCCTTTATCTTCACTTCCCTACGCTGTGCTCATGCTTTCAGGGTTGGAGGGTATGGCATGAACTGGAAAAAGGCCAAATAAAAAACAGCTTCAAGACAGATATGGGCCCATTAGAGCTGCAAGTCCCCTCAGCACCCCAGAGTTTCAGTGGGGCTACTCTCGAGTCAGTGGCATGTGGAGTTGCCAACTCTTGATGTAATCATGGGATTTGTGTTTTTAGGGGGGTTCTAGAAGTCTAATATTGCAAACGTGATGAAATGGTGTGAATCCCCAGTTTTCATTTAAAAGTAAAGCTTGATTTTAGCTCTTCTGATTGCAAAAAAGCACTCAAGCTACCTGAAGGCTCAAACCAGAAAGCAAATAAAAAGAATCCCTGATTGTTTAAAAAATATGTTTAGGATCATGGCTCAAACTTTTCTATTATTATTACTATTTATATATATAACATTTTTAGAGTTTGAAGTGCTTTATAATCCTTAGCAAGTTCACCCTCACAATAACCCTGTAAGCTAGGTTGTCATTATTTTATGTTTTACAGACTGGGGATCTGAGTCTCGGAGACAGTGACTTTTTGCCCAAGGCCATGCAAGGGGGAGAGGATTTGGTTCCTTGCGCTCTTTTGAAAATCCAGTTCACCGTGAAAAGGCCAGTAAAACAATTCCTTATAAGAAATAGCTATATGGTTGTGTACACGTAACTATCTCTACTAGCAATTATTAGTTAGCTAGTTTGGAGAGAATGTGGCGTGCCCTGTTGGTTCGAAATACAAGAAAATTAGGAGAAAAAGTAGTTAATATGGTACCTTTTATTGGACCAGCTCCTGTTGGTGAGAACATGAAGGTTTTCAGGCTATGTAGAGTAGAGCCCTCCTTCAGGTGCCTGAAAGACAGAATTTAAACTGAGCTACCTAGCTTGCATTTATCTCCATCTTAGTTCTGACTTTCAGTTTCCTGAGAAAAGCCTTTGTGTAGTAATTTGTATACACTCACTGGAAGTTTTATTTATTTAAATGTATATTCTGCCCTTTCCCTATATAGCCAAGGACAGATTACCGTCTATAAAACAAATACACATTGCTAGTAAAACCATTCAAAAAATCCCAGCCTCCTTGAAACCGTATCCCTGGCCTGCCAAACGCTTGGCCAAATAAAAGGTTTTTTTACATTGTCTCTGAAAAATACTCCGACTTGGGCTAATCTCTAGGGGAAAGGAGTTCTATCACTGTGCAGCAACCACCCAGAACACCTCTATAGGGGTGGGGCACCAGGGAGAATACCGGATACCGGATTTACTGGTATCGGATCTCCACAGTACCGGATTTACCGGTATCGGCATAACAGATCGTTAACATTGGACATTTACCGGGTTTTTTACATTGCGGCCGTTTATCTCAATGGCCGCAATGTAAAAAAAACGGTAAAGAGCCCAATGTTAAAGATCCAGTATGCTGGTACAGGTAAATATCGGATTAACCCGATACACCCAAATACCAGCAATATCGGTTCTCCGGAGAACCGGAATTTCCACCCCTAAGTCAGCTGCATTAACTTGACACACCAGTGGTCCAATAAAAGGTAACTATTTTGTCTCCTTTGACTCTGTCCTAAACATGTGTAACCATACTTTGCCGTTCTATATCACTGACTTACAGCATGGTATCTCTTGAGTATTTTAGAATGTTATAGACTAGGGGTAGGTGAAATGTTGATTCCACTGAGGCCAATGGCAGCTTTGCCACTGACTTCAGTGGGATCAGGATTTAATTCCGCCTAAGACAGGCAATACTCTACTTTTTGAAGCAGTAGCTGGTGAAACACGGTGCTCCGGTGGCCGCCATAAATGCTACTTGCCCATTCGGCCACCAGAGTGTAGGGGATCCTGCATGCCGCCACTGAAACTACTCCCCTCATTAAGAACATAAGTAGTGCCATACTGGGACCAGACCAACGATCCATCAAACCCAGCATCCTGTCTCTGACAGTGGCCAATCTCTTTCTCTTGGGAGATGCACCCAACAGGTTACAATGGGGCAATCCATTCCCTGTTGTTCCAGCCCCCAACAATAAGAGGTTACGTCCCCAAAGCCTACTTGGCTATTAGCCATTAATGGACCTATCCTCCAAGAGCTTATCTAATCCCTTTTTAAAAGTAGCTACACGACTGACCTTGACCACTTTCTCTGGCAGTCAATTCCACAAGTTAATTGTGCGCCGAGTGAAAAAGTACTTTCTCTTATTTTAAATCTGCTGCCAGTTAATTTCATGGAGCATTCCCTTGTTCTCATACTATTTGAAATAACCATTCCCTATGTACATGTTCCACACCACTCATGATTTTATAAACTTCTATCATATCCCTTCTGTTGTCTTTTCTCCAAGCGGAAGTGCCCCAGCCTTATCAAGCCTCTCTTCATAGGGGAGCTGGTCCATTCCCTTGATCATTTTTGTTGCCCATCTATGTACCTTTTCTAGTTCTGTATCTTTTTTGCGATGCAGTGACCAGAACGGCACACAATATTCCAGGTGCAGTCGTACCATAGATTTATAAAGAGGCATTACAATATTTTCAGTTTTATTCTCTAGTCTTTCTGAATGATTCCTAACATTCTGTTGGCTTTTTTTATTGCCGCCACACACTGAGCTGAGGAGTTCAGTGTATTGTCCACAATGACTCCCAAGGTCCCTTTCCTGAGTGGTAACTCGGACTCCTAATTTAGAATGCAACATTGTATACCCACATATAGTGTGGGTTATTTTTCCCCATGTGCCTCACTGCCCCTTTTCACACAGACACTTTAACACTGATAAAATGGGTGTTACATTTTATTATACATGCTTCAGGGCTGCTCTATGGGTGCCCTGCAACATGTATAATAAAATGTAACACCCATTTTATCAGTGTTAGAGTGTCTGTGTGAAAAGGGCCACTTTGCACTTGTCCACATTAAATTTCATCTGCCACTTAGATACCCAGTCACTCAGTCTTGCAAGATCCTCTTGCAATTCTTCACAGTCCGCTCAGGTTTTAACTACCTTAAATAACTTTGTGTCATCTGCAAATTTGATCACCTTCCCTTCTCCAGATCATTAACAAATATATTAAACAACACCGGCCCCAGTACAGATCCCTGGGACTCCACTAGTTATTCCTCTCCATTGTGAAAACGGACCATTTAGGGTGCTTTTTAGACAAGCACCTCCCCACCCACTATACATGTTGCAGGGCTGCCCTATGGGTGCCCTGAAACATGTATAATGGGTGGGAGGTGTTTGTCTAAAAGCACCCTTATTCCTGCTCTTTGTTTCCTATCTTTTAATCAGTTGCCGAACCGTGATAAGACGCTGCCTCTTATTCCATGACTCTTTAATTTCCTTAGGAGTCTCTCATGAGCAGGGTTCCTAGTTGTTATTAATTATTATTACTATGAGTATTTATATAGCGCCAGCGATAGGATAGGCATGGTCCCTGCCCAAGAGTTTACAATCTAAAGACGGGGGAGGGGAGACAGGGAGGGGGGAACAGAGAGAGAGACAAGGGATGTGACATTCATGAGGATGCAGGAACTCAGGTACACGTTCTTGGCTTGGTTACAGTAAATTGGGAGTTTGCAGATAACAGGTGGGAGGTAATCCTGGGTGGGGGAGGCGTGGGAGGGTGAGGGAAAACCAGAGAAAAACAGAGATTTTTGCCTTTTTCTAGAGAATTTTGCAGAAAATGGCAAAAATGTACATGTTTGAGAGGAGGACACAGCGAGCGTGGGGCAGCAAGGATACGGAGTGGAGCTGAGGGGAAGCAACCTGAAGACGCGCTATGGAGGGGCAGGGGCTCTGCATTTGGGTGCCATAGACCTTCTGTGGGTCGGGGGGGCAGGGGCACTATGAATTGGGGTGATCCGGTCTTCTAGACCTTGGGAAGAGGGGACAGGAGGTGAGCCTAAGGGGACCCATAGCAGCTTCCCAAAGTGCCAGTCCCCCTTCCTGGTCAGGGACCAGGCTGGGAGGAGGAGGCCGCAGCGAGCACAGGGCAGTGGAGGGGAAGCAACCTAAAGGCATGTGCGGGGGTGTGTGTGTGAGAAGGCTCTGTGGTTGGAGGGGTGCCAAAGACCTCAAATTTTTATTTTTATTTTTTGGGGACAGTTGGCGGGACAGGGAGCTGCAAAATTGCATAAAAATGAAAATATTGCAATAAAATGTGGTGGTCTAACTCATACCTGTATATATTGTGGTCAACTAGCATTTGCGTTTAATCACAGAAAAACAGAGATTTGGGGGGGGGGGTTAATCAGAAAATTTATGGGTTTTTTTAATCAGAGAATTTCCAATCTTTTGTCACGGAAAACTAGGAACCTTGCTCATGAGGAACCTCATCAAATACTTTTTGAAAGTCCAGATACACTGCACCAACTGGCTCGCCCTTATCCACATGCTTATTTAGTTACACACCAAAAATTCCAGTAGATTAGTGAGGCATGACTTTCCTAAATCCATGTTGACTCTTCCCCATTATGCCATGTTTATCTAGGATTACCATACCTCCCCTTTTAAAGAGGATGCTTATGAAAAATACATGTTGCAGGGCTGCACTGGAACCAATGCAACCCTGCACCATGTATTTTTCATATGTGTCCTCTTTTAAAGGGGAGGTATGGCAACCCTATGTTTATCAATATGCTCAGTAATTTTGTTCTTAACCACTATTTCCACCAGTTTGTCCAGCACCAAAGTCAGGTTCACCGGTCTGTAGCTTCCAGGATCACCTCCGGAGCCCTCTTTAAATATTAGTGTTACATTTGCTACCCTCCAGTCTTCTGCTACAGTGGCAGATTTTAGCTCATTCCTGCTGCTGAGGCTGGCTCACCCTGCCAGATACAAGTGTGAGTGTGTGTACATGCCATGTGTTTGTGAGAGTGCCTGGGGGGCTGGGCTTATGTCCATCTTTGGCAATTTTAGAGGTTGGGAGGTATGATCCCGCAAGATGCAGGATGGGCAGTCAGTCTAGTCATTGCAGGGAATGGAAAGAGACTGAGAGGTGTGTGTGTGTGTAAGTGTGTAAAATCCCAGAGATTCCACACAAACATGAAGCAGGTGAGACCTGGCGGGGGGCAGAACCTTAGCACACGTAATAGACGAGCCACCGTTCCGTCTACAAAGCATATAGGGTCACCAACATACAACAATAGGAAAATCACATTTAAAACTATCCACTTTGGTGAAAAACAACAACAACATAGCAACTGTAGCTATGTCTCTGGGTCTCTCACCCCCCAATAATCAATAGCTTTAGAAGTGTCGGCAGGCATGTAAACTTGCTAATGTTAGGTGTCGCTTGGGGGGGCTGACATGCTTACAAGTTGCTTTAAGAGCAATGCAGCCTTCCATACACTCACAAATGTGGTTTGACCGCTTGGACGTGCACCCTTTGCAAATCCTAAATCTACTGGCAATAGGTAGAGAGGGTTTCTGTCATGCTGTTAAATGTTCTGTTATCATTCTGGGAAATCTGTCTGGCACTTATTAAATATGAAAGGAAATGCTGCGCCCTCCCTCCATCGAGTAATATCGCCTTACACTTAGGGAGGACGTTAATAGCTAGACAATATACGACTTCCTTGTTTTATTGAACCCAAACATATGAAATACAATGTAGTTTAAGTGATGTAAAAATAATTGCTGGTGCTGTTAAAGCAGGAGAATGTCTGACATCCATTAGTCACAGTGACACCGCAAGCAATATCGCTAGAAGGCGTAGAAATAGGAAATCTATAATGGTGAAGATCAAGGACTTGGCACTATTAAGTATGATATAAGTCCTGAATCTTTAATTTCCAGTATTTGGAGCCCAATCCTGTGATCCTGATTCTGACAATGCTCCCGACTTAAGGCCTTTTTTGTGGTTTTCCTGAATTTAGCTGGATTTTTCCCCCCAAAACAAATTGAAATAATTATTACCCTTCAGCAGGGTGCCTAGCTGGCCGCCGGAAGCTCTGAATGCCCCCAACTCCTCTAAATATCAGACGTTAGGGCTGTTTTTAGATGATCACACTGAAAAGTCCTTAAGGTATCCTAACAAAAATGTTTTTCTTTACTAAAATGTTCAAAGAATTGTATGTGTAAATAGATCTTCTAAAAACAGCCTAAAACATTATGCTGGAGGACTCAGGGGATCTGCTACAAGGGGCTGCAGAGCAATTTCAGTTCTTCAGCCTGTCAGGTCCCCTGCAGAGCCCTTGTTAATTTCAGTTCTTTCCCTGGCCGGCTCTTGTTAATTTCAGTTCTTTCCCTGGCCGGCTCTTGTTAATTTCAGTTCTTTCCCTGGCCGGCTCTTGTTAATTTCAGTTCTTTCTCTGGCCGGCTCTTGTTAATTTCAGTTCCTCTGGAACTCTCCTGGCTCTAGTTAAAGGGCTCTGCTGCCCGTTTTAAATGTTTACATGACCAAGACCAAAGCAATTGCTGTGAAACATTTCCAAATAGAAATGTTTCTATAAAACAGGGGAAGGGGAGTTTTTAAAAAATGACCTAAAACAAGGAGGAGGTTTATTAAAAAAAAACAAAAAAAAAACCCCCACAACAACCCACAAACACATTTTAAGTGTTTACATGATCACATAAAAAACTTCCTAGATCAGGCTAAAACGTTTTAAATGACTATCTAAAAGCAGCCTGGGTGGGGTTTTTTTTAGGTGCTTAAACAGGAAGTCGAGTGATCCAGGCTTAGGCATCCAAATATGAAAAATTGAGCTTTTAGCATTAAATAAGAGAAGCATGGTTTCCTCAGCTGTAGTCTAGACCACCAGCCACAGTAAGTGACCTGCAGCTGATTCACAGACCCAGCCACAGTGATGGCAACATGGGCTTTGGTTCCTCCAATACTGGTGTCATTCATGAGGAGGATGGGGAGGCCCAGGAATGACCCTAGCTTGGCCAGTACATGACAGACAGCCTTCCTTCCAAGAATGGTCCAGAACATTGATGGGAACTGAAGTTATCCTCCTTGTGCAGCCGTGGTCAGCCCACAATGAACATGTCCAAGGCTCTAGCAAGCATCGTGGCCCACAAAACATTTTGAGGTCTGCTTCTGATCCACTGGTCCAAAGAGGTTGGGAAGCACTGCTGTAAGATGTTGTTAGTAACATGGTTGAGGATGTTTAACTAGAGCTGAAAAGAATATTTGGTGCAAATATCAAATTTGACTAATCCAAATCTGTTATAGCAAAGTGAATATAAAGTAGGATTTACTTCCATCTTAGTTTGTGGTTTTGAATATTTGTCTTGGTTTTTCACTTTGGTATTTTGACATTTCTGTACTTTGTTCCTGAGAGTATTTTGACGTGTCAGCATTTCATGATTTGGTATTTTGTGTCCGAGGCGTAGCTGAGTTGGAATGGGCTCTGCTGTAGATGACTGAATTGACTTCCCTTCCCCCTGCTCAAGGCACATAAGCAAATCTTCAGTGGGTGCTAATCACCTACCTGCCTTCCTATTCTAGCAATATCCTTGGTTAGTGGGTAATTTCAGACGTTACGATACCACGGTCAACCAAAGTGAACCTCCTGTGGTGGCCACGGTAGCGTAACGTCTGAAGTTACCCAAAGAGATTCCCGCCAGATGTTCACCCCTGTGAACCCCCAGCGGGAATCTCTTTGACCACACTTTCGCACCTCCGGCTGCCCGGAGGTCCGAAAGCGTGGTGGAATCGGGCCCCAAGCGTGGTCATGGTGACCATGATCCAGAATCGGCAGAAAGTAATGTCTGTTACCTTCCGTCGGCCGGATCATGGCCCAGACCACGCTGCCGGATTGGCCGCTGCATCCGCCCATTTCCCGGAGGGCAGGCAGCCAGGGGAGTGCGGGGGCGGGCCTGTGCGGCCGCACATTGCACCGCACCGTGCAGCCCCACCCCCTCCCCGATCCCCGGTGGGAATCAGGCCAGCATGTCTGAAGGACGGCTGGACTGATTCCTCACCGGGATCCGAAATGGATCCCGGTGCTGGGTAATTTCACGTCTGAAATTATCCTATGTCTTTGATGGATGTTTTCTGCGATTGGTCCATCCATGCGACATAATGCAGCAGAAAGTCACAAAAGTATCAAAGAATGAAGTATCCAAAATGAACAATGTACCAAAGTAAAGAAGCACATTTTGCAATTTAACAAAGATGAAGTCAGATATTCTTTTGTGGGAACCAATATGTGAATTTCCTTATGAATAGGGAAGGTCATGTTCGGTTTAGCAGGAGTTGAAATGTAATGGGCTGTATCATCACACAGACAATCAGTGTAGGCTAGTGGCTAAGGTGTCAGATCTAGATCTGGAAGACCAGGGTTCAAATCCTGTCTTAGCCACAAACTCTCTGGAAAAATCATTCTCTTTCAGCCTCAGTTCCTCTTCTGTAAAATAGGAATAATAATAATGACCATCCTCAGTGGGGTGTTACAAGACTGAATGAGATATGGATTGTAAAGCACTTTGGATGCTGGGGGTGCACTTCTCCATCCATTAAAGTCAGTGGCTTTGACTTGAATAGCGGAGGCCCTGAAAGTACTATATAAATGATAATATTGAAAACTGATGCAGCATCATTGACATCAATGCCTCTTTAAAAACAAATCAAGGCCTAAGTTGGCGTCCCTGTAAACAGACTGAGAGTCTCATTACCTCCTCTGAGGAGTTTGGAAATCACTTCTCAACCTCAGTCAACCTATTGTTCCTTAGCTACAGCAAACACTCTGTGCAGCAACAGAAGTAGATACAAACAACACGCTCCGCATTTCATGGGAAATAGCTGTTAGATATACATGAAACTAGGGCACGGCTTTAGGGCACTCAAACAAGTCAAAGGACAGGCTGCAATGCAAGCTCGGGGAGTTGATATTAAGGTGTGTATTGTATCCTGCTTCTCTTGAGCTTTTCCTTCCTTCTGTGCTTCAGTTTAACACAATACTGTAAGTAATCGTCATTCTTCTTTTACTGGAAACTAGAGACCAAGGGTGGGGGAACCTCAGGCCCAGGGGTCAAACGTCGGCCACAGCTAGTTTTTAGGAGGCCCCTTTCCAGCTCCTACATCTGACCCCCTAGATCCATTTCCTATCCCAGAGGCGGGTAAATGGCAGGTTGGGAGTCACGTGCAGCTCTCTCTGCCACCTGTTGTGTGGTTCATGACAGAAGCGGCTGCTTGGGAGCGTGGCCATGCAGCTCCCTCAGGAGCAAGAGAAGCTGAGCCACCATTTCTCCCACCGGATGCTCCTCGAACAGCATGTCCTAAGTCACTATAGGTACTGCCCAAACCCACCCGATGGGTCAAGGAGCCAGAGCTTCGATGTGCAGTGGGGGAGTTGCGGAAAGCCGTGCTGCCCCCTCCCCAGGATCTGAGGATGCCGCAATCTGTTGATGGTGTCTTGTGGCTCTTGGCAGCATTGGGAACTTTGCCCAGCTCTGTCCTATACCCAAGCAATGAAAGACTGAGCTTCGGGTAAGACGGCAGAGACGAGGGCATGCATGCAAGGATACAGAACAGACCCATGGCACAGATCCATGAGCTGAAGGATCCTCTTGTCCCTGAGTGCCCCCCGTAGGGCTGTAGTGGAATGTCGCAGCGGTAGCTATTTCCGCCGGAAACAGCGTTTCTGCAATTAGTGGCACGGCGTGGCAGAGGCTTTTATTCCACTAGTTTCATTCCGCTATTTCTGCAGTTCCACTAATTTCATTCCGCTACTTCCACAGGCTTCGCAAAATAGTGGAAACATGATATTTTCGATACTTCTGCCATTCCGCCAGCGCCGCAAAATAGCGGAACAGCGGTTTTCTGACATTTTTTGCAATTTTTCCGCAATTCTGCAATTTGCAGGATGCCGGCGGAATTAGCGGAATGCCCGCAAAAAAGCCGCGGTGTGGCGCGGGCAATTCCGAAATGGCGGAATGGAATCGCGGCGCGGTAACAGCTGCTGCCGCATCAGCCCTACCCCCCTGTACCCAGCTTCTATGCAGCCCTTGGAAATGGTACTAATTTTCTAGGGATGGGACTATCGGTATCGGATTAATCCGATAATGCCGATAATTGGCGATATTGGATTAATCCGATAATATCGGTATATCGTTTTTTTAACATTGCCGATTTTTCGGATCTTTAACATTGCTGCCATTTTAACAATGGCCGCAATGTTAAAGATCCGAAAAATCGTCAATGTTAAAAAAATGATATACCGATAAATCCAATATCGGATTAATCTGATACCGATAAAAGCGGTAACCGATAATTTGCCGATAGGCCCATCCCTATAATTTTCAAAAAGTGCTATAAAGCAGTCGTTCTCAAACTGGGAGGGGGACGGGACACAAAAGGTATTTGGGGTTGGAGGGCAAAAAAGGAGCACAACTGGCAGCACAGCTGGCAAATCTCTAGCTCCACTCTGACGCTTATGGAAATTGTTCAGTGATGGGGGTAGCAAGGTGGAAAGAGAAAAAAAAGCAACAGGAGGGTGCGAAGGGGGAAAGAGCAAGGTATATGTATGATACCTCCCAACAATTCCATGGTCTTGCTTAAGGTGGGCAGTACCCTATTTATTTTATTTTGTTTATTTTTATTTGATACCCCACCCTTCCTGTAAGGCTCAGGGCAGCTTACGGTATAAAAATACATTAAAATCCCTTAAAAAAAAAAAAAAAACCCCTCACCCAACCCCTATCCCCACTTGCCAAACGCTTTGCCAACAAGAAAAGTCATACACTACCTCCGGAATATGCTGGGGGTGGGTCAGACTCTGACCGACCTCCAGGGGCAGGGAGTTCCACGGCGCTGGGCACCATTTGAGAACATGCCTCTGCGCGCCCTCATTGTACGAATACAATTCGCAGGGAAGACCCACAGAGGGCACTCCCAGCTGACTGCAAGGATCATGCTGGAGCACGATAGGAAAGGCAGTCTTTCAGAGAGGTAGTTAAGCAGATTTCGAAGCACAGATGTAATGGGCTCGCGGCAACCCGCCCCAGAAAGAAGTCAGGCCACCACATTTTGGTGGCAGTGGCCCCTGTGCAGGTGGTGCCAGAGCACAGGGGTGCCTGTACCATGCATGACCGTAACCGGAGCTACTGCACAGTGACCTGTACTGCCAGAGAACGGAGGGACCTGTGTTGCGTACCCCTGCTGCCAGAGGGGCCAGCTCCAGTGGCAGCCAGAACTGGCCCATCTGCCTGGTAGGGAAGTCTCTGCTTGCAGTTGTGTACAAGTGTGTGTGTGAGAAGGTGGGGCTTATTGGTTAGGGGGTGGGATTATGTCCCTTCTTAGCTGCTTGTAAGGTCAGGAGTTGGGGGGGGCGGTGTAGGAGGAGCTTCAGCTACCACAGACAAGAGAAAAGCAGGGATGGTTTGAGAAGTCTGAGAAGCGCTGCTACAGAGCTGGTATGGGGATCAGCTTCCCTCCCTGGGGCCACTTTGAAAGCTGGTACAAGTTCTGAGGGCTGCCTCCAAGTTGAGGATGCTTAAGGGGTGCACTCAGGAAGAGTAGGGCTGAGATCCTGGAACTGCATCATGGGTGATTGTAGACAAGCCATTTCCCCTTCCATTTATCCAGCCATCATGCCTGTTGCAGGGCTGCATAGGGCACCAATGCAGCCCCGCAGCCTGTAGGATGGGTGGGTTAATGGGTAGGGAGGTGCTTGTCTAAAAACACCCATAGATCTGTCCCCCTAGCCTTACATGCATGCCGGGCCCTCCACTCTGCTCCCTTAACCCTGAGCTCAATCTTTCAGTGTTTGGGGGTAGAGACTGGATCCAGGGGCCAAATCCAGAAACTGGCAGGGGACCAAATAAAACCCTAGCCGCAGGCTGCATTTAGCCCTGAACACGAGGTTCCTCACCTTCGCTATAGATGGGGGTTAAAGGCAAGGTACACGTTTTCTCTGTTCTGTTCCGAAACAAGTTACTTTAACGTCCTATCCTCTAATGCACGTAAGTCACTTTGAGATACTTGGATGGAAAATGTTGCGCAGTATAACTTCTCTTAACTCTCATCTTGGATAGTTAGATTATTTTCTCTTCTGTACATGCTTTACATACCCTAGTACCTTGCGAGGACATAAAACATGTCAAGAATAGTAACGCTCTTAACAGCCATAGTGGTCTGTCGGTACTGAACATCTGATCAGCACTGTACCTCCAGTCATTTCTCCTATCTGGACAATTAGTTTGTCTCCAAAGGTGTCTGGTTTTGGGAGGTTATAGTATTAAAGTGAGACTCCTTGGTACTTACTCTTAGCTCTGCCACTGACTTGCTATGTCACCTTGGGCAAGTTTCATAATTTGTCTTGCTTTACCCACTTTTGAGTCAGGCTTTAAAGTGTTTAATTTAATTTGAGCTCCTTAATATCATGTCAATTAATTTAAATGAAGTTACTATAATTTAATTCAATTTAGCAACTTAATCTAATTCATATTTTGTGACTGTTGTATGTTTAAGAAGAACTAGGGGAACTGATGAGTCTGTTTATTTTAATGTTCTTTTTTAAAAAACTTTTTTTTATCAAGGGCAATTAGATGCCTGATCTTTGATTACACTGTATAAATCTAAGTAAATAAATAGTCTCATCATGTTGTATATCCTATTCCAAGTGATTTTGTTTTTGCAGTTCGAAGGATGCCATGCAGAGGTGTAAAAACAGCAGACCAGCAACATGCATAACCAGTTGCCAGGCAGACCTGTATGTAAGCAACATACTGTAATACAGGTTGGATATAGTGCAAACCACTTCTATTATTTATAATTTCTATAGCATTGCTGGTGTTCAAAGTGCTTTACAATCCTCATTTAGTTCACCACAGCTCCTATGAAGTAAGTAATTATCCCTTCCTATTTTACAGAGAGGGAACCACAGCTGAGAGAGAGGAACTTGCTCAAGGCCATCCATCCATCGGGTTCATGGTTGTTATAACAGGATTTGAACCCTGATCTCCTCGATCCAAGCCCAACACCTTATCTACTCAGCTACACTGATGGCTCGTCTGTTAATATTGCTAAGCTATAGACCAGGCCTCTCACCTACTCTATCACGAGGGGAATAGATAAACTAGCCAGAAAGCTATTACATATTTGAATCTAGCAAACGGTATTTATTTTCCAACTATGATGAGACAAAAAAAGTCCCAAGGGGCTGCTTAGAACTTTGTCCAGACAGTACAAAACTCTGATTAATATGTAACTTTCCATTCCAGTACGATGCCAAGAATGCTACGGTTTAATAGTCTGCACTAGTGGCATACTGTTAGTTCTGTTGGACTGCGTGACCCGGGGCGGTAGTCCCTGGACCACTGAGGGTCTATGAGGCCATTTAAGTGGTCCACGGCCATTCCATGGGATAATATTAAACACAGGGGTGTAGCTAGGTTGAAATGGGCCCAGGTGCAAGAAATTGACTTGGGGAGGGGAGAGGAAGTGGCCTCCAGTCTAGCGAGTCCACCACTCTGACTCCGGAGACACACCTGACAGTGTGGCGCCTCTCCCTCCGCTAACTGTGACTGATCCCTGAAGGCTGCTGCTGTGCTGCCTGTTTTGTGTTGTCACTGCCGGAGCTTGCTCCATCCTGTGCCACCCGCCAGGCGGATCCTACATGCGCCTCGCGCTGCCGGCACATCCTCTCCGCGCAGTCTCTGTCCGAACGTGCCACAATAGGGCTGGTCCCCACCGCCCCCTCCGCAAGCTTGAGCCCCAGGACAAATGTCCCTCCTGTCCCTATGACACCCCTGAAGGCTGCTGCTGTGCTGCCTGTTTTGTGTTGTCACTGCCGGAGCTTGCTCCATCCTGTGCCGCCCGCCAGGCGGATCCTACATGCGCCTCGCGCTGCCGGCACATCCTCTCCGCGCAGTCTCTGTGCGAACGTGCCACAATAGGGCTGGTCCCCACCGCCCCCTCCGCAAGCTTGAGCCCCAGGACAAATGTCCCTCCTGTCCCTATGACACCCCTGATTCAACAGTAAACATTGTGATTCATGGGGGCAGGGAAGAACAAAAGGGGATTTAGCCTCTGTATTAGCCCTCCCAGCCGCCCACTTAGCTGTGCCGTTCTGTCGCAGCTACAGCAACATGGGCCCCAGTTACTGGGGCCCCAGGGAATGGCATTAAAGAGCATGTGCTGGCCCTGACGTCCGTGGCCGGCACATGCCCATTAGAGCTGTCTCCGCCCCCCTCTCCTGGAAATGACCGTGGTACCAGTAGGCAATGAAGCTTGCCCGCCTTGTGCTGTGGCAGCTAGCCCACAGGATAGGGGTGGTGGCAGAGCTTAACCAGGGCTTTCTGGGGCCCAGACTCTCTCTTCCTGTCAGGGTCCTGCCCTGGTGTCGCTTCTGTGAAAATTAGGCTTGACGGCAGTCAGTCAGGGAGCGACCCGATGAGCCAGACCGGGGGACGGGGGGACACCGCCAGCGCCAGAAACTCCCGCCACAGGATCGTAAGAGACTCCCTTCATTTCTTCTCGCCCATCCCTGTCTCCTCACTAGCACTTTGGAAAGACTCCCCACGCCATGGAGCTGCTGAAGAGAGGAAGCCCTCCTCCTCCTCCTGCTGCTGCCGGCTGTTTCCCAGATGATAGTTCCTTGGTGCCGCACTCCTAGTTCTAGAGGAGAGAAATCAACTCCAGGGTGGCAGATCCAGAATGGAAATTGCTGGGAGTGTGCGGACAAAGCTGCTTAATTCCATTAATAATTGTAGAGTGCCAAGTACATTGCTGGTGCTATATAATAATAAAGAGAATCCCATCTGTGAAAAGTACCTCCTCCCTTTCCCCGCCTCCATACTTGTTTGTTATTTGTTCTACCACCCTCTCACCCCCTGCTTGCCAACAATATCATAGGGATATGCAGGAACTAGACTGGTCCATCACACAAATCCATCTCTCCGTGGCCCTAAATGGGTGTTACATTTTATTATACATGTTGCAGGGCTGCAGGTGCGCTCTATGAGTGCCCTGCAACATGCGTAATAAAATGTAACACCCATTTTAGCAGTGGAAGATGATTAGTGTCCATCCCCATGAATTTTCAGATCACAAGCTGTGTTAATNGGTTGAATAATTGGTAACGTAGTATGAAATAAATTTGCTAGATTTCCTTCCTCCACATCCATCCCAGATGCTGCTGGTTTTACTTACAGAACTTTCATGAAATCCTTGAAAAGGTGCATTACAGTGCATAATAGTGTGAATAATAATGCATAATATATACTGTCATTATATATATATATATATATATATATATATATATATATATATATATATATATATATAATATTACTATCTACTATATTTATTATATATAGTATATACCATATAATATATACGATGCATAACAGTGCCAATTATAATGCAAACCACTTTTGATCTGTTCGACAGGGAAGAAGGCATTTGCGATAGAGACTTGTTTTCTCGCGGGAAAGGTCGTACCATGCAGTTTGAAGACCTTCCTAGCCCAACTCATCTCCATAAGGTGAGAAGATTTTGACAGGACCTAAAATGAGCTTTTGCATTTCATGCTCCATCACTCACAGCAAAGAGCGGCATAGAGACAAGGTCCCTCAGGAGAAAGGCTCATCATAGGGCAAAAAGGAAACATTCATTTGGGGTGAGGGACCTGTGGACCACGGTCCCTCTCCAGTTCCTGCATGTTGATCCGGTCCCTATCTGCAAGCACCCAAAGACTCAGCTTAGAAGAGAAAGCAGAGATGAGGGCATGTAGTCAAAGATAAGGGATGGATCGGATCCCTAGCATAGATCATGGGTGGCCAAGATGTAAATTGCGATTTACTGGAAGATCCAAGCTAGTCTCCAGGAAATCATAATGTGGGGAGGGGGACCAGGCCCTTGGAGATTGCTTCTGTGAAGGAGAGTGGAACTGGTGACTTTGGGGGTGAGATGGGCTAGGTGAGTGCCTCCAGTGCAGCGGGGAAGGTTGTCTCTAAACAAGAGCGCTCCACTTCGGAGACTAAGGCCACTTTAACATGAGGCGCCTAGAAGCGCCTCTGGAGCCCCGTATTCAAAAGGAAAGCCGCGTGGGGCGTGTTTGCATCATCTCCGCGCTAACGGAAGTGATGTGCCGCCCATTCGCTTCAGCGGCGGTGGCTGAAGACGCGGGGCTTTCAAGCGGTGCGTTCTGTAGACCTCAATTTTCAGGTCTACAGAATACGCCTCTTGAAAGTCCCGCAGCCGCTGAAGAGAATGGGCAGCTCCCCACGCGGCTTTCCATGTTAATACAGGGCTCTGGAGGCGCTTCTAAGCACCTTGTGTAAAAGTGGCCTAAGGGTAAAACAGTGACTGTGCTGTGGCGGCAAACCGGGTCAGGACAGGAAGCTGCGGCAGACGCGGTCTGGATCAGGTCAGGTCGCAGAACCGCCCTCCAACTCCCAGGTTCTGGCCCCATTTGTTAAGTGACCTGACCTGTTCCAGACCGTGTCCGCCACAGCTTCCTGTCCAGGCATCGCACCCAGAGATCTACCAAGACCCTTCCAGGCTGTGACCCCTCCCACAGATTCCCAGCTCCAAGGCAACCACAGCACTTGGGGTAAAAGCAGACATGGCCGCAGCCCGCTGTGGCCCACTTTGACACGTTTTGCAGGCACCTCCAGATGTTGGCCTGGGATTGCCCTGGACCATGTTGGCAGCTAGCCCAGGCTGCGATCTCGGAGACCCTCCAAGTCGCGGCCCAGGGTAAGGCCTGTCTGGTCAGGCCAAAGCATTGGCCACCGTGGCAGGCCCCGATCCGGCCTGTATCTGCCAGTGGCAATAGACATGATAGGCTATAGCCTGGGATTGCCCCAGACCATGTTGGCACCCTTGAAGCACTCTCACCCCCAACCTCTATGTGGCCCTTTGAGCTCGTACTCCTTTTCAAAGTGGGGAAAAGATTTCCCACCCCTGCTTTATAGAGATACTGGAAAAGGCAGCCAAAGCTGATCATGGATGGGAAGAGCTTCCACATCAAGTGAAGCTAAAAGGATTCAAGCTCTTCAGCTTTTGAAAGCAGTGACTAAGGGGAGTGTGATAAAAGTTTCTAAAACCGAGTGGTCTGGAGAAAAGAAATAGGGAAGTCTTAAGGAAAAAGATGGGGTGCAAAGAGAGAGGGAGCAAGATGTGTGTACGTGTGTGTGGACCTCGAATACCATAGGCAAGAGGAAGGATGGAGCAGTATAAAATATTTGGGGTTCACGGCTAATTGCCCACCTCCCATGGCTAGGAGCTGGTGGAAACAATGGGTGTTTTTACACACACATTTCTCCTGCATGTTTGCTGTTACATCCTGAACTTTCTGTGTGTCTAAATCACTCACCCAGATCTCAAACATCTGGCTCTTTGAACTTTTGCGTAGAACTTCTCCCAGAACGTTCGTGTGTAAAAGGTTCTCCTGGTAAACTGCTTTGCTCCAGGCTGCTGTGGTCACTTGGTTTCCATGGCAGCCCCTCCCGTCTACAGCTGCGACTACTTTAGGCTGCCTCAGGGCAGTGTGTGTGTGTGTGTGTGTGTGTGTGTGTGTGTGTGTGTGTGTGTGAGAGAGAGAGAGAGAGAGAGAGAGAGAGAGAAATGCATCCGGAACTTACTTGTGGACTTGTAAACTGGAACTTTAAGGTGTGTGTAAAAATGCCCATTATTAGCGAGTGACTAGGAGACTGGATTTGGCACCACCCTCTTATCTTAAAGGCAGCAGCTGAGGCATCTGGTTACCACAACACGGTGCCCCAAACATACGAGACTCAGGGCAGCTGCCCCCTTTGTCCCTTGGAAATAGCTCTGCCACTTGGTATATCCCTTTCCCTCCCAATCCTTGGCCTGTCTTGTCTGTTTAAATGATATGCTCTCCTGGGTAGGGGCCACCTCTTACTGTGTGTGGGCCTTGTGTAATGATGTGGGTCCCCTCTCACCTGGAAACCCCCTAGTTATTCTTTAATAACTAGGAAGTAAGCAGAGAGCCGGGGGCTCATTGCACTAGTATCGAAGAACTCCCTTGCCTTTTTTTCCCCAGCTTGTGCTATAAATTGCTCATACAAGCTATTTAGGGAATACCACATCTCGGAGGCCAGGGAGCCCGCGAAATGTATTATTCATCAGGGAAAATGCAGGCACGGCTGTGTCATTTGTCTGCTGGGGCAGTGTTTATTTTTGAGGAGCCACCGTAATTTACACGTTAAGATTCATTGACAGAGACACTCGGAATGTCGCGGCAGCCTTTGCTGTGATAAGTGATCTGCACGCAGTCGGCGGAGAGAGCCTGTCATTTTAAGCTGCTGCCTAGAGTGAATTAAAAAGCGGTCAGCTACCTTGAAAATAGGTTCATAATAGGGAACACCAGCTCGCCCTTAGACACGGCGGCTGGAACAAGATGCTGCAGGCAGATTGAAAAATAGCTCTCTCTAGCGGACACATCCATTTGCATTTCCACTTTGGCATTCAAAATAATCAAGGCAGAGGGGTTTGAGATGGATGAATAGCCATGTTCTTTCCCCGAGTTCTTTGATCCTATCGGTCACCCCATGGTGCTCTGTGCAGTTCAGTTGCACGGGTTAAGGACAGAACTGAAACAGTGGCTGACTTGTTATTCAAGAGTATTTTTTGTGTAGTCCTCTGAATACTTAAATAGTATCTGCAATGAGTAGCTGAGTGCCATCCAATGAGTACCAGACCTGATTTTGTGTGGTTGTGGGGTTTTTTTCATATGCAAGTATCTGTTTTGATTGCAGATATTGGTGTCATTTCCCAAACCTGCACAGTACACATGGCATACACAGTGTATGTGTACACGTGCGACACACACATACACACACACCTCACGGGCAGCCCCACTAATGGGGACTATGCTCTGCACACATGCCCATGCATAAGCCATGCATGCGGGGGCTTGGAAGTGGCCCCATTGCTCGGTTCTGGGCTTTTCCTACCTCTGTTTTGGTTTCCCACCCTGGGTTTGGAGTTTTTCATGCAGTCATTGTGTTTTGGGTTGGGTTCTTTTGTGTG
>QEPC01009472.1:9453852-9470782 GCA_003113815.1 Sphenodon punctatus | reverse complement strand
TAAAGACACTTAGTTTTAGTTTTAAAGACACTTGCACAAGTAGAAGCAGCCACAGTCTCTTTCTGCAACCAAAGAATCATCTCTCTGACAAACCCACCCACACCCACCCTCCTACCTCGTTTAGTTTTCATTTCCCTCCTGCCTGGGTGTTACCTTTCTTTGTTCTTCAATAGCCCTGCTCATCCCAAGCTTTGTTAACGTGGGGAAAGGTGCCCCCACCCCCTGCTCCCTAGCAAGAAATGAGTCGGGGCCTCCAATCTCAATTTCAGTTTCATTTAGTTTCCCATCATCACCTAGCTCTTTCTCCAGCTGAGTTAATGAGGTTTCAATTATTAATTATTATTATTATTATTATTATTAAGCATTTATATAGTGCCAGCAATGTACTACCTGGTGCTTTACAAAGAATAAGATAGAGACAGTCCCTGCCCGAGAGCTTACAATCTAAAGATAGGGGGAGGGGAGACAGGGAAGGGAAAACAGAGGGAGAGACAAGGGATGCAACATTCATGAGGATGCGAGAGCTCAGGTACACGTTCTTGGCCTGGTTACAGTAAATTGGGAGTTTGCAGATAACAAGCGGGGGATAATCCCGGGTGGGGATGGTTAGCAGGAGTTAGGAAGGGTGGAGCGGAAGAGGTAGGTTTTGAGGAGGGACTTGAAGGTGTAGAGGGTGGGAGCAAGACCGACGAGGGCAGGGAGGGAGTTCCAGCCTTGCGGGGCAGTGAGGGAGAAGGGACGAAGGCGGTTGGGGGAGCAGGGGAGGCGTGGGAGGGTGAGGGAGGGGATGGAGGAGGAGCGGAGTGCTCGAGCAGGGGTTCAGAGGAAGATCAGGGCAGAGAGGTAGGGGGGAGCGAGGTTGTGAAATGCTTTGTTGGTGAATACAAGGAGCTTGTGTAGAATATGCCCAGGAAGGGGGAGCCAGTGGAGAGAGGAGAGGAGAGGCTGGACATGGTCAAAGCGACGGGCTAGGTGGAAGATCCTGGCAGCAGAGTTTTGAACAGAGATGAGGGAAGAAAGGTGAGAGCAGGGAAGGCCAGCGAGGAGGAGATTACAATAGTCGAGGCATGAGATGACGGGCGTGGATGAGAGTTTTGGCAGAGGAGACGGACAGAAAAGGGAGGATCTTGGCAATGTTGTGGAGGGAGAAGCGGCAGGATTTGGCAACAGAGTCAATGTGGGATTTGAGAGTAAGGTGCGAGTCGAAGATGAAGCCTAAGCTGCGGGCTTGGGGGACAGGGAGGATGGAGACCCCATCAATGGCAATTGACAGGGAAGAGGGAGAGGAAGGATTGGGAGGGAAGATCAGGAGTTCAGTTTTCGCCAAGTTCAGTTTGAGTTGGCGTTGAGACAGCCAGGTGGAGATATCAGAGACAGTTGGTGAGACTGTCATCTTGTGAAACCCACGTCCTCTTGTGAAACCGGTACAAACCAAACAATGTTGGCAGCGAAACCCATTAATGTACTGGGGCAAAGAGGTACTGTTGGAGAGTGTGCATTTTCTTCCCCGCATTTCTTGGCACCTTTGAAGTCAATGTCAGCTTTCACTGGAGCCAGGATTTCACCTAGAGTGTTGGAAATGCTATGATTTTCCCACAAAGCAGATTTAGATGACCAGTTGCCAAGGCCATTTTAAGACTTGAAGCCTGGGCCAGGTGGAGTTTTGGGGTCCGCTCTCCCACCATGCCCCCCATTTAAATATCCTTCCTTTCAATAGTCTCTACAATGAAACTGCACTATATTATATACAATTATAACTACCCCCAGTTATTTAATTAAACTCCCCCACTGCAAGTTCCACCAAAGAATCAAAGCCTCAAGCCCCCGAGGAACCGCAGTCCATTTCCGCCAACGGGAAAAGTCATTCGCACCCTGCTCTTCTCTTCGTGGCTCCCCAAGCAGCTGACACATGCCTCCCAACAGTGCCTATTTAGGAGAGAGTGTTCCTCATTGGGTGCTGAATCCCACTGTCCCACCTGAAATCCCTCTTTCAGGCGAGAAAGAAAAAGACCCAGTATTCAAGCCTCAGGTGCCTCTTTCCTGGTTGCCTCCCAAGCATAACACTTGAACATGGGGAGATGATGGAGTGACAAAAAACTCAAGTGGAATGAAAAGGCAGGGGGGTGTCTGTCTCTCTTTGTGCACGTGACATTTTGGGAAGTGCATTTAAGTGCACAAGGTGGAGCTTATTGGCCAAAGGGGCATGGCTTTATCCCTCTTTGGCTGCTCGAAATGTCGGGAGCCATGCTGACAGTTCCTTTCTGCTCTAGCAGCTTGTTACCCCGGTGGAAAATTTTCTTCTTTTTTTCATTTCACTTTTTTATTTATATCCCGCACTCTCCTTCACAAGAAGCTCGAGGCAGCTTACAACTAAGTGAAATAATATAGGTCCACATCAGACCATAAATAATACATAACAACTAATCCAAAAACAATAACCCATTCAATTTAAGAGACTGGTAACATACCCACTTACTAAATAATACATATTATTAACCATCCATTTCATCACTTCTCCTCACCCTGCTGCCACCAGGGGAGAACCTTCCCACATACCCAATTAGAAATAATATAGCGCAAATTCCTCTCTTCTAAATAATACGTATTAACCAACAAAATTAACCTCGCCTTCCCCACCTGCTGCCACCAGGGGGAAACCCTCCCATTCCCACTCCACCTGCTCTCCCCAAGTGGTGTGACTCTTCGATAAGGTGACATACTCAGTCTCCGATATCATCCCTCATAATGAACATAGAATATAACTTATTCATACCATTTATATTTACTAGATCCCCTTCCTCATTTAGTTCATATTTGACACCTTATTCAAAACATTCCCCCCTACCTTAATACCCATAGCAAAATGATCACTTGTCCGCCTTCCCTACATCCCATCCGGTGCCCGCACTCCCGGGCGAATCAGCTCCCCCTGCCACCACCGGCCAATAATATTAGACAGGTTCCATGGTCCCGGCCGCCGGTCCCAGCCGAAGGGCACAGCCAAAGGACACGCAGCTCCTTCCCAGGGCCAGAGGTAAGGGCTCTGCGAGTGGGCTCCTTCCAGACTCAAGGCAGGTTGTGCTGACCAAATACTTCAGCTAACTACGTCAAGACGTGGAAGGGGGAATGGAGACCGGCTCTACCCGTTCCCCCCAGCTCAAGCACAGTACTGGCATCCGGCACATTACTGGTGTTGTATAAATAATGGGCACCTAGTGGGGGGGTGGGGGGTGCAGAAGCAGCAAGCGACAAGGGAACTGGAAATGACTCCCTCATTCCAAGCTTGAAGAAAGTGGCTGAAGAATTCAATCCTCCTAACAGCGCCCCCTAGAGTATGAAAGTTTGGGGACAACTGCACCCCTTGCTCTCTTACTTCCAATAGCCATTGGGAGCAGCGGGCCACCTTCCTTGCAAATATTTCTCAATCCCTGCAATTCAGGGGCCACCTCTAGTTCTTGGAAGACAGCGGAATTTCTCGGGTCCATTGTGGTGACAGCTTTCATGTCACGCAAGCCCTCGAACAGCCGGCAAGTAGCATTGGCTTTTGGCTACTATTGATCTGAGCTTGATTTTGGAGGAGGGAGAACCCCATCACTTTTCTCATACCAAACTGTCATTATTATTATTATTTTACTTATCATAGAGTGCCAGTAATGTGCTAGTGCTGAACAGTTGTGATAAGAGACAGGTCCTTGTCCCAAGGAGTTTACGATCTAAAATGGACACAGGGAATGGTGACAAAGAGGAGGGGCACTTAGGGAGAGACAGGAATACATTTGTAGGGAACCAGTGTGGTGTAATAGATACAGTGCTGGACTTGGACCTGGGAAGTCAGGGTTCAAGTCCCACCCTAGCCAATAAACTCACTGGGTGGCCTTGGGCAAGTCATAACCTCTTAGCCTCAGTTTCCCCATCTGCAAAATGGGTACATGTGTGTGCACGCCTGTCTGTCCCTGTGTTCCCCTCGCCCATGTCCACCTTAGATTGTAAGCCCACCAGGTGGAGACCTGTCTCTGAAAATCTCTGACTGTAAAGCATTGTGTACACCTAGCAGTGCTATAGGAATGATTAGTGATAACAACAACATTTGTGAAGCTGCAGGTGCACACACTTGGCTTAGTTACAGGACCGGGCGGTAGATAATCATAAGCAAGGCATTTATGGTAGTCAGGTAGAAGGGAAAGTCCGATGGAAGAGGTAGGGTTTTTTTATCCACTTGTACCAGAAGAATGCATGGTTTGTTCTGTGTCGGCACAGATTCAAGGGGCGCAGCAAGAGCTGGATCATGAAGAAATTCTCGAAGGGGCCATTTCACGCGTTGTTGAGGAGGAGGCTGACTCCGTAGCACGTTCAGTCCTTGGCGAATATGACGCAGAATGGATGAAACTGCATCAGAGTCAGGTATTGTCAGAGCAGGCGCGGGAGCATGGGCTGTTAGCTCCCTGTAAGGAATTAATTCCAGTTTCTGGGTAAGGAAGCCACATGGCCCATTGGTCATGCCGATTTGTCACTGCTGGCAAAGCTAAGGCCAGCCCTGACTTGTGCAGCAGCTTGATTCAGGAGGAAGAGAAATTCTGAAAGTCTTCCCGAGTGGAAATCCCTCCATTGGGAAGAAGAGGGTTTGTGCCGTGGATCTGTCCCCTCGCCTCAAGCGCGTGCTCTCATCTGTCTCTGCTCCCATCCCTTGAGCTCAGTCTTGTAGTGCTTGAGGGTAGTGACTGGACCCACTGGTCAGATCCAGGAATTGGAAAGGGGCCACGTAGATACTAACCACAGGCTGCATTTGACCCCTGGGCCTCCCACTTCTGACATAGGGAGGTGAGCAGTGTTGGATCCAAGAAAATACAGACTATGCAACTGCACACGGTCTTGTGTTGCAGAGGGAGGGGGAGAAGAGGGAGCACAGTGGCCCCCAAAACATTGGACCGATGAACAAACTTGAAATGCCAACATGAGTCTGAGAAGCACTGGCATAAAGTCCACCGAGGGTCTGCAGTGATTCCGGAGCAGGGTCTCTCAGTAAATTAGAAAGAACAAATGCGGAACATATGCCCTCTCCCCACGGCCTGAAATACAAGGAGCCCTGGCACCCAACGATTTTATGTTTAATTGAATGTCAAAAATGAATTGATAGTAACTATTTCTCCCCTACTGGTGTGTGTCCATCAGATGGGTTTTAATTACTGTTTTAATTGTTGTTTATTGTATATTTTAATATGTTTTAAAATGCTGGGAGCTGCCCCAAGATGCCTGAGGCAGGAGGGGGCGGCATATAAGTTTTTGAAATAATAATAATAATAATAATAATAAATAATTAATAATATTCCTACATTAGGAGGTGATCCCACTCCACCATTTTGCACACGCCTCAGTTTCCCTGCATGCAGTACTGGGGGGAGGGGGGGTGTAACCACGGACCGATGTTCACTGCGATTTCCCCGTTGGCGGCAATGGGGGTGGGGAGGGGACACAGCAAACAGTGGCAGCTTAGCCAGGTTGTGCTGGTCCTGGACTCGTATCCTTTAAAGCCCTTCACGGCCTGGGCCCTGCTTATCAGCGGGACCGCCTCACTCCCCAAGTGCCCGTGCGACCCTTGAGATCGTCCGAGGGAGCCTTTATGGAGGTTCCCAGGGAGAGGAGGGTGGCCACCGATGTTAGATCTTTTTCGGTGGCGGCCCCCGTGCTGTGGAATTCGCTCCCGGAGGAGGCTCGGTTGGCCCCCACTCTCCTGTTATTTCGGTGTGTGTGTGGCTGTTCTGCCAGGCTTTCGACGAGGGGTAGAGGGGGAGGGGAGGGGGGTTCCCCTGTATTGTGAGTTTTTAATTGTTTTAAATTGTTTTACTGTTTTATTTTTATATTGTTATTCGCCGCTCCGGGCTGCCCTGTGGACAGGAGGGGCGGGATACAAATTTTATATAAATAAATAAACAACATAAATAAGATATCCCAATTATGGGGCCCTCTAAGAGCAAGAGGGCACAGTCTCTGGGGTAGAGGTAGCACTGTCCTAGCTCCCTGCAGCAGCAACTCACCCAGAACAATTTCAGAGTGGGTGGGGGTGGGACCAGTATGCCACCCTGCCACCTACTCTGAAATCTTTTCCGCACCCACTCTGAAAACTTCCTAGTGGTGGTCAGGTCACTTGCAAAGGGCCCCCTCAGAATCTGGGGTCCAGCCTCCACTGAGCCCCCTTGCTCCATGGTAGCTGCACACCTGGGAGTGATCACGGACCCCTGGCCCCAGGTAACTAAGCATACAGACATTCCCAAGCCTTTTCCCATTCAGGGATACCATGAGATGCATTAGCCTCTGGTTTCCTTATAATGGGGGGGTTGCCCCCGCTAACCCTTACTGCAAGGGTGGCCAGACGTACAGTGTATGTGATCAACTTCATCCAGGTGTCAACTGCAGGTGATTTGCTAGGATCCCCTTCCAGACCTGGACCCCTCCGGCTGGCTCCCAGCTCTAGGGTACCTCAGCAACTGTGAGCGTTTTCACACGGACAGTTAGTCCAGATGCCACCAGCACCACCCCCTCCTCCTCCGCCACCACTATTTACGGGGGAAGTGGCCCAGTTCCAATGTTAAGAGACCCCCCCCCCCAACTGAACGTAGTCCGGACTAGGTTGTCTGTCTGAATGCTGTCAATGGTTCTTATTAGTCCGAATAAAGAAATAAGTATGATTGTTATAAAAGCCCAATCGTTGGGTTTTATAAGAACCGTTCTTAAAGTAGTCTGGACTAATGTCCGTCTGAATGACTAGTGCTTATTACACCACTTTTAAACGAGGGGCGCTGAAGTGCCTCCTGAACGCCGCGTTAAAACAAAACCGCCGGAAGTGACGTTGGCGGCGGCAGCGGCTGGTGACACGGGGCTTTGGAGCGGCGCGTTCGGAAAGCCTGAAAATTGAAGTCTTAAGAACGCGCCGCTTCAAAGCCCCGTGTCGCCAGCTGCCACCGGCAACGGGGAGAACGTCACTTCCGGTGGCTTTGCTTTAATGCGGCATTCAGGAGGCGCTTCAGTGCCCCTCATTTAAAAGCGCCCTTAGTCCGCACTAGTTGACTATCTAGTACTTATTGCCACAGAGTCCAACAGCAAGACCTGACAGACACTCTAGGCATTTTATGTCTCTATGGTTTGTAGGATCACATGAAGTGACGTTTCAGTCACAGAAAACATTGCGATGGGACGGCCGACAAGCAGCGCGGAATTGAAACACAATCACAGAGACTCTAAGGCCGTTTTTAGACGAGCGCGGCGGCGCCCGCGATTGTTTTCAAAAAAGCTGGCAGTCCGTTCTACACGTGACGCTGTCGCCGAATACGTGGGCGATGCGCTTCCATTTCCGGCCGCGTATGACCAGCCTCGATCGCCGACCCGGTCAGTTCGTGCCCGGAAATGGATGCACATCGCCTGTGCATGCGCGTATTCGGCGGCAGCGTCACGTGTGGAACGGGCTGCTGGCTTTTTTGAGAAACAAGCGCAGGTGCCACCGCGCTCGTCTGAAAACAGCCTAAGAACCGTACTAACGGAAATGTCCTGTTCACACAGCTAGTCTGGACTAGATTTGTCCATCTAAAAGGTACCACTCTGTTAATGCAGACTAATAAACACCGGAGTTTATCAAAACTAGTCCGGACTAGTTTTTCCGTGTGAAAACACCCTCGTTCTCAGGAGTGGCGAGGAACACCCCTGTCAGAGAGATTTCCCTGCCACCTTGAAGATTCTTCTCTAGCTCACTTCTCCTCCGAGACGCTCTCTCTGGCCCTACAGGGACACCAGTCCTGATAGCCTCAGGTCCGGCACTTCGGAGGCCCTGGGATGGGTTATTTCTGCGTGGCGCTCTCCCCGCTTCTGACTCTTGGCCTCCTGGATGCGTGTGTGTGAACTTATGACTCTTCTTTGTTTTTGTACGCAAACACCAGACCTAGAGTGAAGTAGAGCAATATGGAGTTGGGATGGGTGTCACGGATCCGTATTAATCTCTAACTACTCGTAACGGGCAGTGATGGATTAATACGTATAAATTCTGCTGAACTGCAACACGCCTGTGGTGGTTTGTTTTAAAAAAATTAAAAATAATAATTTAAAAATAAATAAATAACCGCGCAGGTGGCAAACGGCCACTGGACTGTTCTGCGCACGCGCGGCCTTTTCCCAAATGCCGCTGCCATTTTGGAAAAGGGCAGCCAGTCGGTACATGCACAGACAGGCTGCCCTTTCCCAAAATGGCGGCGGCATTTTGGAAAAGGCCGCACATGCACAGAATAGCCCAGTGGCCATTTTGAACATGCGGTTATTTTAATGTTGCCGCCACCATTTTACAAAAGATTGCACACGGACATAATGGTCTGGTGTCCATTTTGCACATGGACAGTTATTATTTCCCCCCCCCCCCCCCCCCCATTTTTAATGGATTGAAATACGAATCTGTAATTAAATCTGGAATTAAAGATCCGGCTCTAAAATTCCCTCCCAACTCATACTGGCTTACTGGTACAAATGACAAGACTGTTTTCCTTCGGTTTGTTTTCTTTACGCAATTGGACAAGGCACATGTTTCCTTAGCAAACTGATCCACTGCCCGAGTGGTGTTCTCTGTCAATCCCCCTTTCCCTCTGGCGGCTTGACGACCAAAAGACAGAGAGAATTTAATCTTCCTCCCAATTGTTTTGAACTCAGACAAATGTTGAAAAAAGTCACTCGTGATGGGATGGAAAGGCCCGGCAGGGGAACGGCACTCTGCACGGACATGAATGGAGAACTAGACACTGACACGCCAAATAAATGCAGCCGGCATCTGATTCCCAGATCGCACTCTGTCATGGGGCGGCGGGAACGTTGGCGTGCATTGTAATGGATTAGGCTTAGAAGGAGAATAAACCCACATTATGATTTTGTGTCGTGCTTGCTGACATGCACGCATGGGATGCTTGTTTAGGAGATTACACCTGTGACGGCGAGGATAGGCCACCGTCTGATATGTAAATCCATGTAGAGAGGTGTCTGCATTGTGTTTGACAATAACAGGAATCGCCCTTTCCAGGTAATTAGAACTTGAAGGACAGTGCCTGGAGAGTGAGCCGAATTTCAAAGAACGCAGGACAAATGGCGTCGGCGGGGAGAGGGGCTTGCTGGGTGCGGCAAGCGGAGTGGAAGATGCACCCCTCATTGCTCGCCGAGAGAGATTACAGGGAATCATAGCCCCTTTATTAATGCAATTAATACTAATCTGAATTGTTGCAGGGGAGGGGGGGCAAAGAGATCAGGGCAGGGGGTGGGAGGGCAGCTTTCCCGGATGAGAGGCAGAAGCCCTTTCCTGAATTTTCCCTGGGGGAGGGGGGAGCTAACGGGAGTTACTGCAGCTATGGGGAAAACTAAACTCAAACACTTAGCGCAGCGATGGGAAACCTCAGGCCCAGGCCTCTAATGCAGCCCATAGCTAGCTTGGATTTGTTCCCTTTCCAGTTCCTGGATCAGGCCCTGGATCCAGTTCCTACCCACAAGCACTGAAAGACTCAGCTCAGGGCAAGGGGGCAGAGAGACGAGGGCCTGGGAGGAGAGGGCACAGATCCATGATCTGCAGCCAGATCCTCCCCCCGCCCTCCTCTGAGCACCCCTTTGCTGACCCCGTAAGAGTCCTGGGAGGGGAAGCAGGGCCGTGTTGCCGCTGTCGCTGCCACTCCCAAGCCCTGCCGCCGCCCCTGCTTCCAGTGACTTACTAGCATTGCCACCGCTCCCAGGAGCCTGCCGTCCGGCCACCGCTCCTGGGGACTCCCTGCCAGGCTGCAAAGCCCCCATTTGACCCCTGCAGTAGCTTTAGCAGACATTCCCCAAGCGGCTTGCATGGGCTTGCTTCACGTGAGCCAAAGGAGGGGGGGGTCTCTTAACATTGGAACTGGGCCACTTCCCCCGTAAATAGTGGTGGCGGCGGAGGAAGGGGTGGTGCTGGCGGCATCACCGAGACACAGTGGCATTGCCCAGGCAGCGGATTTACCATCACGGAGATCCAACCAGGGCCGGTGCTACCACGAGGCAGCTCAGACAGCCACTTAGGGTGCCAGCTCTCCTGTTCCAGACCAAGCTGCCCCGCTGCCGTCACTGGCGATTAGCTCTGCGCGGGACGGGGAGAGCTTGCAGCCCTAGCCAGCCTTGCCAATAAGTTCTGCATTGGGTGGGGGGTGGAAGAGGCACCCCCTTGGTGACTACGCCCCGATCCAGCTTCCACCACCATCTCCCCTGCCCCTGATCCCGCTGTTGCTGCCACTTCTCCTGCAGACTGAAGGGAACGTCTCTCCCGTCCCCGATCCTACTGCCACTGCTGGCAGGGGGGAGCGAGGCTGCTAGCTCCTTGGTGCCCAGGAAGCAGGCTGTGCACATGCGTGTTGCGTGCCGGGGGTTGCGTGTGACATGCGCAGGGGTTCCACTTGAGGTGCACATGCGTGTTGCACAGGTTGTGCGAGGGGCACACACACAGGGGTTTGCCTGATGCGGCACAAATCCTTGCACTGGTCCAGTATCCAAGAGCTTGGCCTCTTTTCAGCTTGCTCCTTTCGAAAGGGAGCAGGGAGGCTATTTCCACTAACCGAGGAAGTCTTTATGCTTCGGTTACCGCTACGGCTCAGTCAGAACCAGAGAAACGCCAGAATCAGCACTTTCACTCCAGGGGTTTGCTGGTATCGATCCGCTCTGGGCTCTCCTGCTCTTCCCATGCGCCAGTCGCCCAAGGATGCAATTAGTGCACCCGAACGGGCCCCTCCTCTGCAGTCAGGGAGCAGAAAGGTCCTCTGCCCCCATGGCTGCAGTAGCAATGCCATAGCTAGCTACAACTCAAATCAGGCCTCATAGCGTTCACGAGGGAGCCACTCCAGGATCTTTGCCAGTCTGTAAGAATACTTTCTTAGGACAGATTCAGCGTTGTCGATCCCAGGTTTTGCATTGGATAGCGAGGTAGTGGGCAGTCTGGAGCTAGCCAAGCATGGACCATGCTCTTGTGAGCAGCAGAAAGAAAGTTGCTTCCCTGTTTTGACCATGTTCTCCATGGGCTGCGTTTAGAGGATCGGGTCGCCGTCGCGTGACCCGCTCACGCGATTTTTCAAAAGCCTGCAAGGCGGGATTTAGACGTGACGCATCAAGCATTCACGCGCATTTAAACTGGTTGCGCATTGTATAAGGAACGCTAACTAAATACCCCCACGTGCGAGGCATTTAGTTTGCGGTCTTTAAACAACACGCGACCTGCTCCTCTAAAAGTGGCCCATGTCTGACACACCCATTACACTCTAAACTTTTGAGTGCCCCTTCAGCGTAAATAGCAGCTGTTAGGCTGGTTTCACCAATCCTCCAGCGTAGGCAAAAACCGACATGCTGACTCGCGGTGACTCTCGGGACTCGGCCCTGGCAGGCAGCAGCCCCTGCCCACTCCAGGCAGCAGCCGGAGACCGACGGAGTCCCATCCCGGCCGGTGGCTGTCGCCGGTCAGGCTCAGGAACCAGAGTGGCGGGGAGACAACAGAGCGCAGTGCGGACTGAATTTGATGCCGGTTCAGCCCCGCGCACTGCGCCAAAAGCCCGCCAGCTGCCAGCAGCTGTACTCACTGCACTACCGCTCTGGGCGGAATAGTTGCGGCCAGCCGGCAGTGAGACTCGGGGATGGAAGGGGAAATGTGAATGCTTTAATGGTCCAGTTCCCCGTCCATTCCGGACAGCTGGAGCTGTCGGGAAAACCAGGCAGTCCAGGAAAATTCCAGACCCCCCCTGGTCACATTAATGCCAACTCTTCTCCAGCGCCCCTGCATAAAGGGGAGGGAGAAAGGGATGAGCTCGGAAGGGGTGGGGTCAAGAAAAGGAAGGTTCCGATCCTAGCTCTGTGCCACGGATCTATCTCCCATCCTTGTGTGCATGCCCTCAACTCTGCTCCCTTCCCCCTGAGCTCCGCTAGGAAGGATCCAGGGGGCAGAGCCAGGAACGGGAATGGGGCTACATGAAAACTTGCTTTGGGCTGTTCCCCACCCCTGATTACAATGGCTCCTACTGATAGTTTCCTCCTGCCTTCCCCCCCCCAACTGAAATCTGAATGGCACCCTTAAGTATTGTCTGGTAATATCAGCCTTTGCATGGGTGGTGTTACTCAGTGTTAACTATAGAATAGGGGTGGGTAACCTCTAGTCCATGGGCCAAATCCGTCCTGCAGCTGGTCATTATTTAACCTTTCTCCAATTCTTGGGGCTTGTACCAATGTTCAGAGTGGCCCATGAGAGAGAAAAGATCCCCTACCTCTGTAGATCTACAGGCTTGGGAGGGGGGAGGTTAGTAATTGAAGGATGATGACCTATTTGCAAGTGACCTTGAGAAAGTTTCCACAAGCCTTGACCTTTATTTTATTGTCTTCCTCCATGCACGTAAGGCTCAGCAGCTGGAGTGGGCAGTTCCCCACCCCCCGAGCCCTGGGAAAGGTTACAAAATGTTGCAGGAGAACTCCTCCGTTCCTTTCTGAAAAGTAATTACTGCATCTCTTTCTCTCTCACAGGTTGCAACGGCTGCTCGTAAACAACTTATCGACATATTTCTTCTGGAACGTCTGATAGGAATGATTAACGTGCATGGCCCGGGGTTTGCTGGCAAGGAGCACTCAGGCATGGTTTTAGATAGTGAGTATTGAGCTGCAGCGGGACAACACCAAGTAACTTTTAAAGGACTATAACACTTCGTGCTTCTTGAATGGCTCGGATTCAAGCAACCCTGTCCAAACGCAGCGGGGGGCTGTCCACCTTCTATTTAGGGCCAGAGCTAGCATTTTGAAATGGCACAAGTCCTCCTGCCGCGAATGGGACTTGGGTTACTGCAAGTGCTCAGCAACTGGGAAATTGTTCTGTATTTCTGGTCCATACTGACGGCCCATCAGGGTAGCAGGGTCATCCAGTGGATAGAATCATAGGGCAGGAAAATACCTGAAGAGATCCCTTCGTTCACACACCCCCTCTCTCCCACGCACGGAGGCAAGGTGAATGAGCCCTACACTATCTCCGACAAATGTTTATGCAAAGGATGATGGGCGTTTCCACACACGCCCTTGTTGCTTTGTTCCATTTGTCTGACCGTTGTGAAAGGTGGAGACTTCGTCCTACTATTTAAACCAGAGCAGAGGAACCTTTTCCCTCCCGGCCCGGGGCCACTTTGGAAATTGGTACAAGCTCCAAGGGTTGCATAGAAGTTGGGGATGGGGGGTGCTTAAGGTTTGCCCTGGGGAGAGGAGGGTCCAGATCATGGATATTGCCCCCCTATCCTTGTGTGCTTGCCTTCACATCCATTCCCTTACCTTGAACGTACTCCTTTCAGTGCTTGGGGGTAGGAAATGGATCCAGGGGCCAGATCCAGAAACTGGTGAGGTGCCAAATGAAAAATTGCCGGGGGCCAGATGTGGCCCCCGGGCCTGAGGTTCTACATCCCTGATTTAACATGACTCTTCCTTTCTGTCTCAAGTCCATTGCCTCCTTCTTTCCTCAGCAGCTGCGAGGTGCACAGATGTTTCTCTCTGCAGTCCGGGAACCTGACTTTGCTCCCTGCTCTGTGACCTTGGCTTGGGCAAGTCACTCTGCCCTCTTTGTGCTTCTTGCTATCTGTAAAATGGGGGTGCAACACCTTCCTTTCTCTTGTAAAGGATCGAGGGACCTGTGGATAAAAAGCACTTGAGCAAACCTGTGAGTCCCACTGAAGTCAATGACCAAGCTCACAGTGGGAATGGGATTCGCCCCTATGGGACCTAATTAGCAGCACTAAGGCCTCAGGGCTGGAACTGTGTCATTTTTTAATGTGTTAGGGGTCAGCACTTAATTTTAATAAAGAAATGAATTGCTGGGCCCCAAGGCAGCCTTACAAGCCAGGCCTCCTGTCCCAGAGTTTTGTCAGAGCAGGGAACTGAACCCTAGCCGGGCCCCCAGCGAGCAATCCAACCACTGGAGTAGCCTGCCTCTCTGCAGCGAAATAGAAAACCGGAGTTCTTGTGATTTAATCTACATGGTGACCAGCACAGAGGGGTTAGATCAGAAACATCATTAATGAAAGCAAAATTAAACCATCCAGGGTTTTTCTAGCTTTCCTTTCCAACCCCCAAATGGTCAGTATCGGACTTTTCTTGGTCTTTCACATTTTGGGGTGCACACTCCCACTAGTAGCACTTCCTGGGGTTCCACTCCCCCTTGAATTTAATTGCGGGGGCTAAGCCCTAGCAAGCCCTCCTCTCCCAGTTAACTCTGATTAGGGTGTTCAGTGAATGTCTAAATAACAGAAGGTTTAAGTGACTCAGCCAAGGTGATACAGCAAGGCAGTAGCAGAGATGGGAGTACAGCTAGGAATGACCTGCTCTGAGCACTTAGATGACTCTCCAAACTGCAGCGCCCAATCGTGACAAATTATTCCTCTTTACAAGGGATGTTTTCTCTCCTCTTTCCACTTCCATTTCCTCCTTGTTTCCAAATGTTCCCAGTTAGTGCTGAAGTGAATCGTAGTTTTTGTATCTGCAGATATTATTCTAATTTTTTGGATAGTCCTCTGACTATCTGAATCCTATCCACAACTAAAATGGATATTCACAGAGCCGTTTTCCCTTTTCTTTTTAACTGTTCAAATATTGGGGTTTTGTGGCCTACAGATCCTCCAATGCAGGGGTCCTACCGTGATTTGGGAAGGGCCTTCTAACACATGACTATATATACGCTGTATGATTTTTTCCCCCCATTATAATTATTACATTGGTAACAGATTTCAGCTAATTCATTTGGCAACGAGTGGTTAAATCATTCCCACAAAAGGAAGGCAATTGTTTCAGGGGTGGGCAAAGATCCCAAACCCTAGAGCGTTGCACCAAAATCTTGATAAGGCCGAGAGCTGAAAGCAGCGCCGTCCTTACCATAGGACGACAGGGGGGGGGGAAGGGTGGAAACACTCTGGGGCCTTCTCTTTTCTCTACTTCCAAGGGCCCTGCGGAGGCCTCTGTTTTCACCATGGCAGGGTGCGGAGTCCCCACTCTACTCCCCAAACATGGCCACCTCTAGGGCCTGTGAAGGGTGGCAGCAGGGTCACAGGGAGGAGCCGCCAAAGGTCCCTCATTTTACCTTCACCTTGGTCCTTGCAAATTCTAAGCCCAGCACATGCAAATTCTAAGCCTCTCCTGCTGTGTGATTGGCTGGCAGAGCTGGAACGCTGCTGTCCTGGCTGTAGAGATTCTGAGAAGTGATTACGATGCAACGGTTGACACTCGGGTGCCATGAAGTAAGACACAGGAGCATTTAAGGCAGCGCAGGGCCGAGCCTAGCCCTGGCTGAGAGGCTCATTCAAACTGGCCAAGAGGCACTGCTGAGCCACCGTTTGCCCACCCCGCCATAGAATGTCGCCTTTAAGAAAGCTGATAATCAAACATTCCCAGGGTAGGCTAGGGCACACACTGCAATTCCGCACGGTACCCCAACATCTTTGGCTCCGGCGCTGCTAACCAGTGATTCCACCCCCTTTTTATTAACTGCCTGGAGTAATTCCACTGGCAACGATAGGGTTGCCTTGTTCTAGCAAACACAACGTGAAAGATGCAGACTCTCAATAAAAGCTTGGAAGGGTAGTTTGTGCACGGACGTCTCGTCTAGCTTGGAAGGGCAGTTTGTCTACGGCGGAGGGAGGGGGTTGGGTGGCGCCCCCCCTCTCCCCAGCTTTGTTTTTCTTTTCTTTTTTTTCTTTTTCTCAACATCCTACCTGCCTTTCCTCCCTCATCTTCCCAGGTTTGATGTTTGATATTCTCATCAGGCAGTTCTTTAGCATTCAGAAGCAGCAGCGAGCTACCTTCGCAAACGTCCCCCTGGGAGATTTTCATCGGAAAGCTTTTACCGAGGTGGTAAGTAAGCTCATATTTTTAGACGTTGATGGTTTTGGCGGCGGTGTATCTTCCCCCTCCAGCAGGCGAAGGGATCCGGGGAAGACTAAGCCCCACCACACTCTCTGGAAGTGCCAGAGCCAGATGCGGGGCTAATTAAGGGGCAGGGTCGGATGTAACAGCAAGGGATTAACTAGAGTGCTACTTGTGATGATTACGTGTTTTCTGCTAATCATGAACTGCTGCACTACCTCCCCGCGATAAAACAGGTCTCTCTGCAACATGCCAAACTCTTCTTTAACCCTTCGGATACTGAGGACACGTCTTGAATGAACGTTCCTTGCTCACCTTGCCAGAAGGGCACCTCATCCCAGTGCAGGACCCCTGGGAAGATGGGCCCCTTTCTCACCTAGGAACGTTTAACAGGCCTGTATCAATGCACTCATTAGAAAAAGGAAAATGGTACCATAATTGGTTTTCAATGTTCAGTTAAGCATAGCATCCCCTTCAGGGGCTGAGGTTTCCTGCAGTGCCGGCCTGTGCGATTGTTCCTTTACCGCTGGGCCGCATCTGATGGGAGAGGTTCCCCTCCCGAATTACCAACGCTCCTCTCGAGGCAGCTCTGTGGGATATTCTCTAGGAAGTTCTGTGAGCCCATGCTTTGTGCCAGTGCATCTCTTGCTTGTTTCAAGTTTATTCATGGACTTCATATACTAGATTTGCAGTCTACACTTGCTTGGAGCCGGCTCCGGCTCAGGCAAGGGTGGGTCAAATCAGACAGTCTAGTTCTATGGAAACTTTCCAAGAGATCACAATGGTGATCAAAATTTCGATTGGCATTCCAGTCGAACAACATTTTTGATCGCAGTTCTGACTGACTGATTTGCCCATGAGCAAAATGGCCAGAGCCGTACGGCATAGGCTCACTGACGGCCGCCGTACAACAGAATGGTGACAACCGCACACCTATTTTGTTGGATGGCAGATGCCATTTTCCGCATTCTTAGTACAGCCATGACCGTTTTGCTCGTGTGCTTCAGACAGAAAAGTGTTTTGGGGGGATTTTTTT
>QEPC01009472.1:9410963-9439365 GCA_003113815.1 Sphenodon punctatus | reverse complement strand
GGAGAGCGTGCCACACTCACGTTGATGGCAATGGGGAAACCACACTGAACACAGGTCCCTGCTCCCAACCCCTTCTCTGCTAGACAGTAGGGGTGGGACTTCAGGGTGACTGATTATCGGATATTGGATTTATCAGATCTCCCGATATCGGATTTATCGGTATCGACAATATCAGATTTTTAACATTGCCAGTTTTATCAGATCTTTAACACTGTGGCCATTGTTAAATGGGGTTGATGTTAAAAATCTGAGAAAAGGGTAATGTTCAAAATCCAATATTGCCGATACCGACAATTATTATCGGTATTATCGGATGAATCAGATACCGCCCATTATTGGCATTATCGGATTAATTCAATACCGATAGTCCCACCCTTACTAGACGGTGCTCTCACCCTCTTACTCCGTTACCTTTTTTATTCCTCTAAAAGAGCTTATTTATTCCATTAGACTTGGAGGTCTCTTCTTCCTGTGAGAAGCCCTCTTTCCTCATTCGTCCAGTCATTGCATCTTGCATTAGAGATGCGCCTCAAAACCTGAAGCTGAGCTTTGGATTTGGATCTGGAGACCACTTGTTATAACGACTCTCCATAAGGATGACCATCTGGAGTGGGGTGCCCCAGCAGAGGGGGCATTCCGTCTTCTCCACTGGGGCCTGTTCCTACCTAGCTAGCTACACCCGTGTACACGTGTGTGTGTGTGTGTATATACACATGCACACGCTTGCCTGCAAAGCTTTTTGCAAGCATGCCTATGGGATTGCATAGGGTGACAAACATGCAGGGGGGTGCGTGGCCCTGGTGGGGTAAAGTCGGCGCACAGAACTGACGTGCTCCTGACTGGACTGGCTGGCTAGCAAGCATCCTCACCCCGCCCCTCGGCAGGGGAACAGAACAAACGTGGGGCCAGGAAACTCTGCCCTGATGCGCCCCCAACGCTTTACCCCGACATGATGGGCAGCATCGGCAGCCAATCACAGGCAACCATAGCTGCCCCCTGATACCCGGGAGGGATGGGGCCAAAAATAGACATGCTGGCCTGAGCAGCCCTTGACCCAGGCTGTAGGACTAGAATCACCCGGGGGACCAGTTCTGGGCCAGCCGCCTACCCAGGCTGGGGCAGCAGCGAGCCCACATCTGGCAGCCTGGAAATTGACATGGCTGAGTCTCTGTCCCAGGCGGGCCATAGCGGACACTCATCATGTTTATTGTCACGCAGAATGGCTGATTTCACTAGATGAAGACAAGGCTAAAGGCAACAGTCTGTAGAGAAACTTAAGTCGCAGCTCAGGGCTTGATGCAAATCCCCTCACGTAAGGGCTTCAGAAGTTCCGAGAAGAGGTGTGAGTGGAAAAGGACTGGTGGTCATGGCTCCATTATCCATGATGCTGATGCTGCCACGGCACAGGGGCTCCAAATCTAGGAAGGGATCCCATGCTAAGGGCCAGTGAGCCTGTGTGCACCTGAGCACGGGCACCTCCACCACAGGACTTGGGAATTTGCGGTGCTGCCGCCACGCAGGCACAGCTTAGCGGGAGTGGGAAATGCAGGGCCGCAGCATCAGCATCGATGTCCAGCCTCTCCTGTTTCTGCCCCAACACCACCACCACCACACTGCACAGGAGGCATGGTTGGGGTCCTTCAAATCCTGACATTGTGGGACTTGCACATCCTAAGTCCACTCTAGGGATGGAGCATCCTGCCTTGGAGGAAGGTGATAAATCTCGAGTCCCCTTTCAACCGTACCATTCTGCGATCCTTTAATCTGGCCCTGGGGGAATTGCAGCATGCTCTAAAGGGGTTGTGGGAGGAAGGAGGCTTGAACTCAGCATGATAAGAGAGAAGGAACAAATACAGAGAGCCGAGAAAAGTGTGCGGGGGGAGGCACGGTCCAGTATTTTTCTACACATTTTGTACATCGCGGCTGCATACTTGGCCTCGCAGGTGAGCCGGAGGCCCTCTGGATTCCCCAGCTGTGGCTCCGTCAATCTAAAAGTCACTTGTCTGTGTGTTTAAATCGGTTTTAACGGTGGAAATGACTTTCAGCAACGCAACTGTTAAAGCTTGTTGCTGTTGTTTTTGATGGGGCAGGTCGTGGGTTAGGGACACATGCTTTTATCCTACAGGAAATTTAGAGTAAGTAAATTACAGTACTTTAAATAGAAGCCTTGAATTAATTATGAGGTTGGGTTTGATTTATAGATAAAACACCATAATGAAAGTTGGGTTACGATGAGAAGAATTAGCCAAGCTTGAGGTTTAGTTGAAGAGCTGGAAGCTGCGGAGAGAAAGAGAACAAGAGCAATGCTGAAAATCATACACTGCATTTAAAAAATGACCAAAGGCTGCATTTCTCTTAAGGCAGAACAAAGGTACAAAACTGGACGCTGCTAGGGCATTTTCAGACAAGGCACTCTCCACTCACTACACCCTCACCCCCACCCACTATACATGTTGCAGGGCTGCAGTGTTGCCCTATGGGTGCCCTGGAACATGTATAGTGGGTGGGGAGTGTCTTGTCTGAAAATGCCCCTAGGAACAGCCACAGTGGGCCAATCTGGATTCAAGTGGAACAGTCGCCCTATTGGGTGTTTTCACACACACGTTTCTCCTGCATGTTTGCTGTTACATCCTGAACTTTCTGTGTGTCTAAATCAATCACTCACCCAGATCTTAAACATCCGGCTCTTTGAACTTCTGCATAGAACGTCTCCCAGAACTTGTGTGCGTAAAAAGTTCTCCTGGTAAACTGCTTTGCTCCAGGCAGCTGTGGTCACTTGGTTTCCATGGCAGCCCCTCACGTCTATAGCTGCGGCTACTTTAGGCTGCCTCAGGGCAGTGTGTGTGTGTGAAAAATGAATTCGGAACTTACTTATGGACTTGTGAACCCAAAAGATTGAAAAATCTGGAACTTTAACGTGTGTGTAAAAATGCCCAGTGATTTAATTCCCTAACATTCTTCCTCCAAGGATCTCAACTTTTCCCCAGTATTAATTCATTTAGTCTTATAGTCAGGCGAGTTTATTTATTTTAATTTGTATTTCACTCTCTCTCAAGGTTAAGGACAGAAAACAGCATATTAAAACTATTAAAATACATTAAAAAACCATATAAAAATCCCTTTTAAAAAAACCCAATCCCTTTCCCTGCCTGAAAGTACTTCCATTGCCTCGGGAAAACACTCAGAGCACAATCCTCTGCCGTTAAAGTCAATGGCAAAACTCCAATTGACTTTAATGATGGAAGATTGCCCTGCCACCTTCAGACTTTGACAAACCTCCAGAGGAAGATGTCTTTAGTTGGGTAAACTGAGGCACAGAGGATTCCACCCACCGACCCATCCACACACAAAAGCAAAAAACGGCCCTGAAGTTGCCCAACTGATTAACTTTCCAAATGCTGTTTTTTCCCTTTGAAAATCTTAAAGCCTGATATTTTTGAAGAGTCCAACTTGAGTCACCAAAGACGTGGTCTTCAGTTGTTTGGGGCACCTGCAGCGTCCTTGGCTTATACTGGAATGTGTGTGTGTGTTTGGCTCCCAACAACATATTCCCAAATGGAAGCATCCCTGCACCCTTTGAGCAGAAGCGACTTCATCCTCATGCTTACCCCAAGCAACAGTGGCAGAACCCGGAATGGTGACTTCCAACCAGGGACCCCACGTTCACTGTGTTTTCCTCGTTGCCACCAACGGGGAAAATGCACGATCCCTCCTTCCAACCCAGTCCTCCCGCCCTCTCACTCCGTTACCTTTATATTTCTCTAAAAGTTCTTATTTATTCCATTAGACTTGGAGGTCTCTTCTTCTGGTCAGAAGCCCTCTTTTCCTTATTCACCAAGTCATTGCATCTTGCATTAGAGATGGGACCAAGCCCAAATCCTACAGCTCAGCTTTGGATTTGAATCTGGAGACCATTTTCCCTAGTGACTCTCTGTAAGGGTGACCACCTTTCTGGGACTGACCTGGAGTCTCTGGGTTTTCACACATAATCCCCAGGCTCCAGAGCGGATGTCCCAGTTTCCCTGAGTTCTCCAGAGTTGCCATTCAAGTTCTTCAGGGGCAAAAGCTGAGTCAAGAGGAGGGTAGGACAACGAGGCTCTCCCAGACCTTTCAGACATGGCCCCACCTCCCCTGGAGCATTATGCTCCAAAAGGGGCGTGGCTATGTCAGAAAGGTGGGGCAGCCCATTGGCCGCACCCCCTTTCAAGTCTGGCTCCACCCCTTTTGGTTTAGAGCTTCTGGAAGGTATCAAGCCTGGTTCTTCCTGCACATTTAGAGAGAGAGGAGAGCAGTTTTGCCATAAGAGCATGCTTCTCATTTGCACTATATGGCCAGCCTATCTCATCCAGCTTTCCCCAGGGATGCCAACTGAACAGTTACCTCTGCAGCTCTTGCTGTCTTCTTGCAACGTCCCCGTTATGCAGCTGCACAAGGGCCCGTCCACCCTGCTTGTGCAGATCTGCTCACAGCCTCCGTTGTCTTCACACCAGTCTAACCCTGAAGCAGAAGAGACGAATGAGCAGTTAAGGGGGAGCTTCTCCAGGTGGGGTGCATAGGAGCAATGCCGCATGGAAAGGGGATTCCACAGCTCCATCCTGGAGCTGGTCAGGGAAATAGGTTTATGCAGGAGTGGAATGTTTTTCCTCTACCTCTCAGCGGAGCGTACTATACTCACGCTTTCTCCTGATGGGCCCCACCGAGATGATCTGCTCCTTGGCCTCTTTGGCAAAACCGGTGGCCATCCTGGTGTTCTGGGGGCAGTTCTGCTCAAACAAGAAGGCAACGGGAATTTGTACAAGTTGGGTACAACTATGACGGGTCAGTCCCGGATCAGAAAACAATGAAACACGGGATCCGCTACTGCTCCCTCAGCGAGATCGGCAATACAACTCCCACTGGGGAGGAAGACTAGGAAAATAATGGGGTCATTTGTCATCTTCCCCTCTGGATTTCCAGACACCCTGGAACCCACGTGGATTTATTCTGTAGTCCCTGCACCGGGGTGCAGCAGGCTGAGTTAGGGAGCGGGGCAGACAGGAATTCTAGACGGACCTGCTGGTTATTGCACCTTGAAGAGCAAGGAAGGAACAGCGTAGCTCCTGTGGTAGCTGAACCCCCTTCTCCACACACACACCCCTTTCTCCCACTCCTCTTCCCTTTCGCACCCTCCTGTTGCTTCCCCTTCCTCCCCTCCCCCCCTTGTTCTTTGACTCACTCTCCCAATTGCCACCCCATTATTTTGGAGATTCCCCCTAGCTCAGAGAACGTGCGGAGTTAGATGTTTTCCAGTTGGGCTTCTTGCGCCCTTCCCTCCCAGGAATACTTTCCACATCTCCCCTAGGGGGCATGCCCCTGCCCCGCCCCACCCGAGAACCTGCAACGTAGGGGAATGATTCCAATACAAAATATCCCCCGAGGTGTGAGAGACTCGCGCTAAGCCCAGCGGCACTTACTATTTTGCAGGAGTATTTTTCCGAATCGCAGAGCGAGACGGCGCAGTGGAGGTGAACCTCATCGTAATCCCCAATGAACTTGAAGACGGTGACGTGGAAGCGGCAGGTCAGGGACACCCCGTTCTCTTCAATCCCAATGGTTTTATCCTTCATGTTCTGGCACCTAGGAGGAAAGACAGAGCCTCAGCTCTCTGTCCAGACACTACCGTGAAGTTCTAGAACATCCAGCAGATCATAGAATGACAGAACCTCAGGGCGGGAAGACATCGAGTCCACCCCCGTTTGGATGGAAGTCATCTACAACATTCCTAACAGATGGACGGCCAGCCTCTTTTTGAAAAACCTCCACAGATGGAAAGCCTATGGTGTCCCTAGGCAACTGGTTCCATTGCTAAACGGCGCTTCTGGTTAGGAATTTTTTTCCTGACATCTAACCTAAAGTTCCCTTCTTGTAATTTGAGCCTATTATTTCTAGTTTTGTTCTCTGTACCCAAGAAAAGTATTTCCTTGCCATCTTCTTGGTGGCAGCTCTTTAGATATTTGAAGACTGCTATCATGTCTCCCCTTAATCTTTCCTTTGCTCGACTCAACATACCCAGTTCCTTCAACCTTTTCTCATAAAACTTGCTTTCTGGACCCTTTTATCATCTTTCTTGCCCTCCTCTGAACCTGCTCCAGTTTGTCAGTGTCCTTTAAAATGAAGTGCCCCAAACTGGACACAAGAGTCCAGGTAAGATCTGACCTTCAGCAACTAGGTTTTACATCTCTCTGTAAAATAAAGTCAAGTCAGTTAATAGTCCAGATTCAACTCCCAGTTCCAGCTCATTAACTGGTGTAAATTGGCAAGGCTCCATTCAGTGAAACCAGGCTGTTTAACCACAATGGAGGAACTTGCCCTTAATTGTTCAATTATCAAATAAAACGGAGATGAAGATCTCCCTCCGGCTCATCACTAACCCTTCTTCGATGATGAAGTATCTGAGCTTGTCATTGCTGTCTCGAGAGGGGGTTGCGTAGCATTTGTTCAGCATTAGGATGAGATGGGTGGAATCAGCTCCCACGACAAAGACGCCAACGTACAGCACATCCCGGGTGGTAAGGACCACTTCTCCCTGCCGGTAAGGGTGTTTGTAGGAGGAGTTTTTATACAGCGCCATCTTGGTTGTAAAACTGCCTTCCTGCGTCGGGACTGTCAGATTAATGACGCTAAAGAAGAGAAATCATGCTTGTGAACGATCAGTGTCCTTATCCTCAGAGGCTGCTCCGCAGTTCCGGAACTCCTTTCCCTTGGAGGTTCTCCTAAACCCTCATCTGAGCATCTCCTGGAGGCAGTGCAAGACCTTTTTATTTGGCCAGGCGTTTAACAGGCAGGGCTAGGATTTTGGGGGCAGGGGGGAGGGCAGTTATAAGTGTTTTATGCGGGTTTGGGGTTTTTATCTTGTGTATTTTGTGTGTCTTTTATGATGGTAGAAGCTGACCTGAGCCTTCAGGAAAGGGCAGGATAGAAATATAAATAAATAAATAAATAAATAAATTTAAAAAAACAGAGATGAAAAATGGGCAGAGCAGTCTGGAAATGGGCAGAGCAGTCTGGAAATTGGGGGGGGGGGGGTGTAGGAACGGCTTTTGCTTCCAAGTTGCCAGATCATATACAGCATGAGTCAAAGACAACGGTAAATCATTACCATCCAATGCATGTTTATGTGATGTGAGTTTAGTGTAGTGAGTGAATGACAAATCACAAGTCCTGTTACCTTAACTAACTCGCTTGCTGACAGTCTTGTCATGGAAGCCACATGCAGAGTATATCTCCCTGCTCACATCTGCCTCACCCCTTCCCTTCATACCTTCAAATCCCTCCTCAAGACTCTTCCGCTCTGCCCTCCCTGACTTCTTGCTCCCCTCTCCTAACTCCTGCTGATCCCCTCCATCCAGTACAATCTGTTACCTGAGCTCTGTGTGCTCATATCCTCACCACACGGACCAACCAGCCATAATTCTAAAAGTAACAAAGCCAAGCACGTGCACCTGGGACCTCGCATCCTCGTGAATGTTACACTCCTTGTCTTTCCCTCTGTTCCCCTTCCTTCATCTCCCCCCTTCCCCACACCCCCCATCTCTCAGGTTGTAAGCCCTAGGGTACGGGCCGTGTCTATTTCATTACTTTGTAAAGCGCCAGGGACATTGCTTGCGCTCTATAAATGCTTGCTGCTGCTAATAATAATAATAATAATAATGAAAAGTTGCTAATCGAAGAGATGACTGTGGCAAGTGGGTGGAGCAGAATGAAAGAAGCTTACTGTCCAGTGTTTGTGCTCACCTGTTGGGACTTCGGACTCCAAAGCTGTCAAGACCAAGCAGAATTTCCACTGACTTCCATTCTCAATCATAGTTAACGCAGTAACCTTGGGTCCCCCTAACAAAGATCAGAACAAGGGCTGAACGAGCAGCCCAATTTGTTTCTTACAAGTAAAACTCGCAGACTCAAGTACCAGGACGTTGATCTCGCCAAGATCTCGGTCCCGGTACAAGTTTTCAGCAAGAAACAAAAAATTAAAAATAAATAAATAAATAAATCACTTTGCATGCGCAAAATGGTCACCCGGATGTTTTGTACATGTGCAAAATGGCCACCACCATTAACCAAAATGGCGGCAAAAGCATTGCCACCATTTTGAGTCAGGGCAGCAGATTGCACATGTGCAAAATGGCCACCGCCCTTAACCAAAACACTATTGCCGCCATTTTGGTTAAGGGTGGTGGCCATTTTGCACATGCAAAGTGATTTTTTTATTTGTTTGTTTTTCTTCTCACCAAGAACTTGGTGAATCAATCCTGCTTCTGGGTTCATCCCGGGACAAACCAAGAGCCGGGATTTCAATGAGAATTCTCTTTTGTGCGCCTCGTTTCAGCCCTAGTCAGTACCCCCTTCTGGTAGGCAATGTAGGCGGCTGAGACAGACAGTCCTTACCCTCAAGGAGTCTAAACAGAAAACAAAGTTAGGAGCTTGTGCATTCTTCACTTTTCAGTTGCAGCCATTTTAACAGCATTTTTCATTTGGCCAAATTGTTGCAGAAAGTATCTGCACTCGGAGCAAGCCATTGGAGTGCTGGCATGGTTTCTTGTTGTTATATATTCTGAGGTCATGGGACCCTGGGCCACAGCTGCCAAAGAGGAGCAGACCATGATCACTCAGGGGAGAGAAGAGCCTCTCACTGATATATCTCTGTGGTATTTTGTGAGGTTTTTTTTTACCATCTGAGGTATGCAGAATTGCTGCAATGGCATGCTGGGATTTTGCATTTTAAATTTGCCTCAGCTGTAAGATTTAGATCATTTACATAATTTGTCTTTCAACCACGCTCTGTCAACGAAAACCCAGGTGTTGGACATGGCTTGGAAATGTTTTTTCCAATTACACAATTTGTGTAAGCTACGCCCTTATTTATCCCAGGCTGACCTTGCCGCAGTCACCCAGGCCCTGGTGACTACAAGGCTGGATTTTTGTAAATCCCTCTTCTCTGGGCGACTGGTCGTGCTTATCCATCGCTTGCAGCTTGTTCAGAACGCGGCAGCGCAGCTGCTTACTGGTTTGGGCAGCTGTGATCATATGACACCTGCCCTGCGTTCTCTGCATTGGCTGCCCGTGGAGCGATGGATTGAGTTTAAGATTGCGGTGCTGGTTTTTAGGGTCCTGAACAGTTTAGGTCCTGGTTATATTTGAGACTTACTTCTGGAGCCTCACACTGATGGGTATCTGCGCTCAGGAACGACCCCCTCTTTGGGGGTTCTGCCATCACGCCTTACGTCAGCTGGTGATTAGGCTTTTGCTGTGGCCGGCCCCTCGGTGTGGCACCTGCTCCCCCTGGATGTTCGTCTCCGTTCCTCCCTCCGTACCTTCAAAAAGCACCTGAAAACATTTATTTTCTAGCTGCTTTTAGGATCCACTGCTGGTTCCCTTAAGTGTACTCTGTCCTCCTTTTTTTCTTCCCTGTCTTAAAGTATTGTATTACTGTTTTAAATAGTTTTAAATGGTTTTGAATGGTTTTAAATTGTTTTATACTTTTATATTGTTTTATATTTTGTAAAGCGTTCCGAGTGCCATGCAAGGGGGGCGGGGGAGTGTTATATAAATAAATTAATTTATTATATTAATTATTATTATTATTATTAGTAGTAGTAGTAGTAGTAGTAGTAGTAGTAGTAGTAGTAGTAGTAGTAGTAGTAGTAGTAGTAGTAGTATATATTCTACTTGAAGAATCTGTGCTTCCTGGTTGCAGAATTATTGCAGAATGTGCAGGGCCCTGGACAAAGGTTTGGAGGGAAAGGAATATAACACACACGTCACAGTTGTAGATATCGTGCTTGCCCTATGGTGGGTTTTTTAATGGTTATATTTTGGGGAAGGGTTGGTTTGGCGGGGACTAGCAGAAAATAAGAGGCACAGAAAGGAACAAAGGGATTGGAAGAAAAGTAACATGCTTTGACACTGACACCTTTCATGAAGAAGCAGACATAGTCCAGAGTTCTCTGCTTAGTGTCCTTGCCCCTACACACCTGTTCCTGTATCTTGTTCATTCATAGCAAGTCATCATTTAACTGCATCTTCTTCTTATAGGTGACCAGTATATATGACTGTAGATGGGGCTTTTGGGGATCTGTCCTTCTGAGTTGAGATGAGTTGACTCATATGAGTCTGTCTGTCTGTCTCACACACACACACACACACACACACACACACACACACACACACACACACACACACACACACGGCAAAGGAGGCAGCTTCATCAATTACCTGAGCATCGGTCTCACTACGGAATCCAAAGAAATTTTGATATCAAGCTCATAAGCACAGGAGAATTCCACGTTGATGGTCCGGTCCCGGGTGATGATGTTGCCGGTGTTGTTTGCACTTTCGATCCAGACTGTGTTTTTGTACAGGATGTGGGTGCCATTAGACTGGGCAAGGGAAAGAGGGGAAACAAATATAGTCTTACATCCAGTTCCTGAAAGCAACAGGATCATAGTAATTAGCTAGAAGGGAAATTGGAAGTGGCTTGGAACAAAGGATGGAATTTCCGCTTATGCTTTCACAATGGCTACTGCAACAAGACCCTGATGGGCAGGATTCTTGATATGTTGATTTCACCAACAGAATCCTCAGTCTATCCCAAAGCTTTAACATGAGGTCTGCACAATCCATGTTGGACTTGTTAGGCACCAGATATTTTTGATAGACAAGATTTTCTTGGCAGACCACTGCCCACCCCCATCCCTGGGCCTCAATCCTAGGTTAATGCAGCATTAAGTATCCAGCTGGCACCATCTGGGCAAACACTGGCCCAGAGGTATCGTCCATAAGAGCATAAGAAGTGCCATACTGGGTCAGACCAATGGTCCATCTAGCCCAGCCTCCTGTCTCCAACAGTGGCCAATCACGGGGGCCTGGGAGAAGCACCCCCAGGTCACAATGGGGGATCCATTCCCTGTTGTTTTCCCCCAGCTCCCGTCATGTTCCCTGATCCTGTCTGGCTAATAGCTGCTAATGGACCGATCTTCCAGAAACTTGTCCAAACCTCTTTTAAACTCAGCTATAGCACTGGCCCTTACCACAGCCTCTGGCAGTAGATTCCACAACCCAATTATACGCTGAGTGAAAAAATATTTTCTTTTATTTGTTTTAAACTTGCCACCCATGAGTTTCATGGAGTGTCCCCTAGTTCTAGTACTAGCTGAGAGGGTAAATAACTGCTCCTTGTTTATTAGTTCCACACCACTCATGATTTTATAGACCTCTATCATATCTCCTCTCAGTCGTCTCTTCTCCAAACTGAAGAGCCCCAACCTACCAAGCCTCTCCTCATACGGGAGCCCTTCCATGCCCTTGATCATTTTTGTTGCCCTTCTCTGTACCTTTTCTAGTTCAGCTATGTCTTTTTTGAGATGGGGCGACCAGAACTGCACACAATATTCGAGGTGCGGTCGCACCATTGATTTGTATAGAGGCATTATGACATCCTCAGTTTTATTCTCTATCCCCTTCCGAATAATTCCTAACATTCTGTTTGCTTTTTTGACTGCTGCTGCGCACTGCGCTGTGGATTTCATTGTATTGTCCACAACCACCCCCAGATCCTTTTCCTGAGTGGTAACTCCTAGCTTAGTACCCAGCATTGTGTACGCATAGTTTGGATTATTTTTCCCTACGTGCATCACTTTGCACTTGTCCACATTAAATCTCATTTGCCATTTAGATGCCCAGGCACCCAGTGTCGTAAGATCCTGTTGCAGTTCCTCACAGTCTGCTCGTGTTTTAACTACCTTGAATAACTTGGTGTCATCTGCAAATTTGATCACCTCACTCTTAACACCCTTTTCCAATTCATTAATGAATACATTAATCAGTACCGGTCCCAATACAGATCCCTGAAACAGGTCTCAATGGCCCTTTTTACACGGGTTGCGGCACAGGGGTGTCGTTCAGTGATCGCGCCGGTTCGTGTGCAATGGGCGGGTGGAGATTGTAGACACCTGTCTCCACTCATCTACACGCACGGAGCAACTGCCATTTCCCCCAGTTGCTCCACATGTAGGTGATGGGTGGAGGTGGGTGTGCATGCGTGTTTGCAGGAGTGCACATGCATGCACACCCACCCATCCGCTGCGGATTTTACATGAGACTCGCCCACACATAAACACCCACATTTCTGGGCGTTCATGTGTGGGTGCCACCCGTGTAAAAAGGGCCAATGACATGTACGAATTCAGCAGCCCCATCATGAACGAGATCAAAGAGGACTCATGTTTTATTTACTACTGACCTCTCATTAAAAAGCATCAGATCGGAGCCTCCACTGGCTTCAAACCCCAAATATCCTGGAGGGCAGGGGGGCAGGCACTATCTACCAATCTCTGTACCTTCCTCCCCGCACCACCAGACATACGTCTCCTCCCCAGCATGACTCCAATAGCTGCTCCACCTACTCACCTCCACCCCCCGATTGCCCCTCTCCGTCACCCTCACTTCTTAAAAAGGTGACAAAGCAGCTGACAGAGTAACTTCTATGGGATCAACTTCTGTTGGTGACAAGATGCAAGTTCTCGAGTTCCTTGGATGCCTGAAGAAGAAATGTATGTAATTCAAAAGCTTGCATACTTTCACCAACAGAAGTTGGGGCGACGAAAGAGCTCACCTGAACTTGCACGTGTTGGACCAACATGGCAACCTCTCTGGATTTAAAAAGGTGAGATACAGGGGCTAAAACCCTTAGAAATGTCAGAAGCCCTTTTTTCTATTTTTCATTTCTTCATCCTGACTTTCTCCATGCAGGTGAAAGTCACAGAAAGTTACCCTCTTAAAATGCCACCCCTTGACACAACCTAACTCTGCTTCTGAAGCTGCTTGGCCATAATACACTGATTATAAATCCATTCTAGCCAGCCTGCTTGTCTGAGGAGGACTCAAAGGGTGCAGCCACACACAAGCTGCATAGGGCCCAAATTGCGTGATCCCCTTGCGGCCCCCAGGGTGGGCAAGTGCAGCTTCCACACTGCGGGACCAGCGCAGGGAGCCGGGCAGACCGTCAACCTGCTCCCTGATCTTTCGCCATGGCCGGGCTCAGCCAAGGCACCAGTCACACGAGTGGGTGCTTAGCCCTGCCCCGGCCCAACCAAAATCCCATCCTCATCCGTGCGATGGGCAACAGGGCCTACCACTCAAAGCCCCACTGCGGAGCTCGCCATGAAGTTGGGGCAACGAAATATCTCACCTGAACTTGCACGTGTTGGACCAACATGGCAACCTCTCTGGATTTTAAAAAGGTGAGATACAGGGGCTAAAACCCTTAGAAATGTCAAAGGGTGCATGGTAGCCTGACTAGGGCAGTTCGTGTGGCTGCACCCTAGGAGGACAATCCTCCAGCCATTAAAGTCAATGGGAGTTTTGCCATTGATGTCAATGAAGGAAGGATTGCACCCTGAAAATGTACAAGAGTAGAAAGTTCTCACATTTAAAGCAGTATCTTTCATCCTCAAGGAGCCCAAAGCAACATAAATATGTTACTCACCCCCTCTCCCGCCTACTACTGCCCCCTCTACCGCACTGAAATGCAGCCACTTCTGGACTGGATAAGACTGGCTCTAGAACGGTGTACTGCACTGCTCATAAGCCGTATGAAAGCGAGAATACCATTCCTCCTAGGGGCACATTTAAGCAGAGAGAAATTGTCTACCCAGCATGCATTTGGGTCAAAACGCTGAAACAAAACACCCAACCTCTTCCATCATGTAGTCAAACATTTTTGGAACTGCCTTGTTACATCACATAGACAGAAAAAAAATAACCCAGGCCTAGGAGATTGTGTGCGCGTGATCAGTTTTTAATGCAATTTATTGAAGCACGGCGGCATTATTTGGTCATTGGGACATTTAAGTTTAAGCAATAAAGCTGACATTAAAATGATTGTGTGTATGTTTCTTACCTCTTGTTTTTCCATTTTCCCATGCACTGTTTGGTTCTATTCTAAGGCACAGATCTACTACCAAACACCCCAGCAGCATTTACTTTCGATAACACACCATTAAACACCAGCTGCCCAAACACCCATCCCCCACAGCTCTGCTCCCACCTGCACAATATTTCCGCAGTTGCCCTTGGTGTTGTTGATTTGGAAGGAGATGAAGTCTTCTCCTTCGATGCCTGGGCAGTGGCGGTCATTGATGCGCACACCTTCTCTCTCAAAGCCCAGTTGGAAGAGCTTGCATTTGGATATGGACACCTCCATCTGTGCCGCTTTGCAGGTCACCTCAGCATCGAGGATGTCGTGTGTGTCTGTGGGAGAGATTTTGAGAAGGTGGCAGATTTTGAGTGAGTTTTGGATACATATAGGAGAGGACCTTTTGGGAACCTGATGGCCGCGTTTGTTCCTAGCCAGAGCTACAATAGGAAGCAACTACTCCTATCTAAAATACATCTCCATTGTCTCAATCCATGAAAACATGATACATTTACGTATCACCTAAATATATTAAGACTGAGAGGCCTCCCAAAAAAAGGAATAGAAATGGAGATGATGGCTTTACTGCTCTAGCCACAGGCATATTGTAGCTCATGCATTCAGATATACAAGACTTTGCACTAGATCTGATTCTTCATCTATCCAAAATACTCAGAGTAACTTCCACAAAGCATGCTGAGCTCAAATGAGCCTTTCAAATGCTGCTTCCAAATCGGATGCCCTGCAAGGACAGGACCTTTTCTCTATGAGTATTGGCATTTTCCAGTCTAGAGCGAGAGATGGAGACAAAGTTGTTCATGTTGTACCTTTTACCTTGTAAGGAGAACAGGTATAAGCAGAACAACCCCAGGCTGCTTTGAGACTCTAGTATATTTTTTGGCAAGTCTATTCATTTATTAAGTCTCTTTATGTAAAAGAGGGAGGACAGAGATACAAGTTCCTTGCATGAATGGAGGAGATATCTCCGTCAGGTCTTTTATAGGAATTTGATTTTTATATACACAAGATATTTGTATAATTTAAGCGGACATATAACAGTGACTGATTTGTTTTTGATTGTAGTTCATTCACTCTATTTGAGTTTGCGGTCTTCTCAAGCGAATGAAACGAGCAACTTCACTGGTCAGTCATAGACTGACCAATTGACTCTCTTCAGCTGCCAATGGAGGGACTACTTCAATTGACCGTTTGATTTCCATCAGCTGTTAATTAATGTTTATTCTGATCTGCTTTATCTGCCATTCTTGTTGGTTGCATATTTGTAGTCACGACGTTATTCATATAATTCTTTATTTATTTATGCTGTGCGGGCCTTTTGTCTGTTTGGATATTTTTGGTGTGGTACATTTTATTGAACCAACTTCAGCTGGTGGGACTATGTAAACCTTCAGGCCGCACAGGGTCCTTCCTCAGGCATGTAGTGTAGCAACTCAGAAATATATAGACTGAGTAAATGCAGAGCAATATGAGAAGGCATGGCGGCAGTGGCTTGGGTGGGAGTATTATCCAGAGTACTCTTGGCCTACCTTTGTTTTCTATTCGAGACAACACACAATATAGTTAACTCTGTCATCTTTTGATATGCCATTTTCCTTCACCTGGAAAGCTGTTTCCTACTCCCCCCGGCCCTAGCCCCTATGTTTTCTTAAGCTTACTCCTCTATCTATATTTACTGTTACTTATTGTCTCTTAGGGTGTAAACAAATGAGATGTTAGCCTGCTGGAGTCCGTGTTTCGTCCATGAAGCCCCCATGCACAGTTCGGCGCGACAAACATCACAGATGGACAAGCGTTCTTCCCTGCTGTGCTCTGTCCCTCCCCCATTCTCTCCACAACGGAGAAGCGGTCACTCTTCAGATGCTCTAAGCTTTTGCCAACAACTCTATGGTTCTGTAGGCATGTGAGGCCGCACACAACCTGACAAGGGTACGTGGACACACCTTCACCTGGATTAACCAGCATTTGCTCGCATGGCGGAGTTGGTATACGCACAGTCCACGCCGCAAGTGGGAGCTGAAGGGCAACCACCTAATACACGGGCAGATGGGCACGGGTGAGGGTGACTGTCGGCTATTGTCTCGTTTGTTAACGTCCTTAGACTCTTACACCAATGTTTTTTTTACAGTGTTTATGTCTGACATCTATTTTTTCCCACCTATAGCCCCCCTGAGTTTATTTTTTCCTAGCCACTCCCACTCAAGTTACTGCCTCTTCGCATATCTACCTGCCCTGCATTTGTTCAGTCTATAATTCTGACTTGTTCCCAGCCTGAAAAAGGGCCCAGTGTGGTCCAAAAGCTTGCACAGTCTCACCCGCTTACCCAGTGAAAGAAATCACCTGAACTACTCTGTCTCCATCTTTACCATACGCTCCTTGGAGACAGCAGCATTTTCTTGGTCTATCGTTGGCAAGGCACGTTGAAATGAAAGGTGCCTGAAAATGCAAATTGTTCTTTTTAATTATTATTTTAACAAATGAGGAAACTGAGGCACAGGTGCAAAATGGGGATGCATGCAGTGAGTTAAAAGTAGGGCTGAAAGTCAATCTCGGTTTTCTCTCGATTCTTGTCGAGAATCACAGTTCTCGACTCATTTTTGGTGAGAATCAATAATTGAGAAAACCCCTGGTTCTCGACACTTTCTTGGTCGAGATATTTTTATCGATTTACTATTGACTGTCTAACCATGATTTACCAGGTACCATATACCAATTTACCGTGTACCACTTACCATGTACCGCGTCTGTTCCAGCAATGCAAATGTGCAAAATGGCTGCTCTTTTCCAAAATGGTGGTGATGTGCATGTGCAGAACAGCTGCAGCGGCGATTTTGCACCTGCACATTACCAAGATGAACACGGTACACGGTAAGTGGCACACATGGTAAATCACAATAAATGGTAAACTTTGAGAAGATTCTCGCTGAGATCTTGAACATTTACCGAGATTGTCCCAAGATCTTGGTAACAATTCTCAATTGTCACAAGATTTTAGTGAGATTCTTGTGTCAGCCCTAGTTAAAAGTGATTTGACACAGGAACTCTGGAGTTCTGACTCCCCGGAACCAGTTCTAATCTGCAGACGGCAACCTCCCACTTCCCCCCCAGGATTCTTTTTCTCCCACTGAATGTTTTCTTCCTCCAAATTACCCATTATTTATAGAAGTGTGCAATATGGACCCATGTCATTATTCGGTTTCATTTTTCCTTTTTGTTATTCAAATCTTCCATTTTCGTTTTAATAAATATCAAATTTTAGTTTTTGTTTTTGATTTTGTTTCTGATTTCCATTGGTTTCAATGGAAAACACATGGCTGTAGTGTTTTTGATTTCTCTTATATTTGGATGCAACATGGATGGATTGTACTTCCAGTGGAAGGCATTATTTGTACAAAATTTCAGAAAGATTGGAAAAAGAAATCCGATTTTATAAATGGTTGAATTGTGTTACTTTGCAAAAATCTGCATATACATTCCTGGCTGTAACGGCTTTGTCTCTCAACTAATGTGGATGAAACCTGGCATGTTTATGCCCCTACCCAAGTTTACCAACTATGCCAATTTTCAGAAGGATTGGATAAAGGGTCCTGGTGGTATAAGCAATTAACTTGTAAACGTATGTGTGACTATAACATCTTTGTAGTCCAACCAGTGTACATGAAATTTGACAGGGCTGTATCTCACATATCGTAAAGATGTGATAAAGGGTCACAATTTTATAAGCCTGCACAGAATATTTATTATTTATTTATTTGTATTTATTGGCCACCCCCTCATGCCTACGGCATCCCAGGGGCGGCTCACAGCAGCTCACAGCAGATAAAACAATACTAAAATACATAAAATGTCAACAGTATATGCAGAATTAGCCTATGCCAGGGATTCTCTTACGTGTCACTGTGTATAAGATCTGTTTTTAATGCCAGTTGGCCAGCAGAAATGTCAGCCAAATATCCTCATTCCGTTCTGTGACCACCCCAACATCTCTCCCCCACTTGTTATTGGGAAGTTGGAAGCATCTGTTTAGTTAAGAGGCAATAGAGATTCTCTTATGTCCTCTGTCACAGTGCTGCAGGATGTGATTGTGATGATAATTGGCCAGCCTGGATGTGTAAACCATGTCTCCTGATTGCTGGGATGCTATCCTCAAAGTCCCAGTTACGTCCCTTCTATGCCCGCCTCACGGCCGCCCCCTATGCTCACCTCGAAGCCACCACCGATTGGTCCTGTAAAGCTGGAAGCATGCAGTAATTACTTAGCGAATGTGTCTGTCAGTCTGTTGGGTTGCTCCCCATCCTACAGCCTCCCACCCCTGCCATGCCAGGTGCCTGCCTCTGACTGGCACTGCATGTGCTGCTATTTAACTGAATAATGGTCTTCAAGGGGACAACTTCAATTGCTTATAAAATTGAGTCCCTTTATCAAATTGTCCTGTAGTTTGGAAAAGATGACAGGGAAGGTGTGGGATACATTCCTGCCAAATGTCTTGTGAACAGGATGGAATATAAAAATGTTACAGCCAGAAATGCATTTTCATGTTAATGGTTTATAACATCAAGGCCCTTTATCCAATCTTTCGAAATTTGGCAGGATTGGTAATCCTGGGGAGGGACATAATCTTCCCAGATTTCATGCAAATTGGATGGAAGATAAATAAGTTGTAGCCAGGAATCTGTATGCAGCTTTTCTTAAAATAAAAACATTCAGTTGCTTATAAAATCGGTTCCCTTTATCTAATCATTCCGGACCTTGGTACCATAGGGTGAAAACAGACATGACGCTAACCACCCTTGGTGGTCATTTATGCATGTTTCAGGGCTGCATAGGGCACCAATACAGCCCTGCAACATGCATAAAAATAACCACCAAGGGTGGTTAACATCATGTCTGTTTTCACCCATAGTGCCCTCCATTGGGGGTACGATCTTCCAAGGTTTTATCAGAATTGAATAAAAAACAAAAATGTTATAGCCAGAAATACATTTTTCAGTGTTTGCCCATTATTTTGAAAACAAAAATTTGTTTTTGGTTTTGTTTTTACTATTATTTTTCTTTTTCATTATTACAATAGCAAAAATGGAAATTTTCATTTTCATTGTCATAATAACGAAAAAGAATTGCACACCCCTAATTATTTGTGCAAAATTGAGCAAGTCAAATTAACTGTAAATTCATTAAGATGGAAAAGCCTGCTGCATTAGAGTGTGTGTTTGCATATATTAACAGCTCTACTGATGCAAAGCCCAAAGCAGAGAGGCTGTGATCGTTCCAGTTCTGTAGCCTCTTGTGTATGCTACGCAGGTAGCAACGCCTGCTGACCCTGCAGCAAGCTAGCTACTCTCCTGCATCATTGCTCCAGCCAGTCTGGTGACGACATGAGGAGGAAAGTTGTTGACGTTGCTTGAAAGCTCTTGGCATCTCATTCACTCAGGCTGCCTCTTCCACCTCTGCTCTTTGAAAACGAGGAGTAAAGATCGGCGAGGGGCTACAGCACAAAACTGAGGGGTTTGATAGTCATGACGCTGGCCCAGTTCAGCCTGCTATGGTCCACCTAGGCCAGTGCCTCACCTGCGCATCTGTTTCCGGGCCTCCAGATGCGGGCCCGGTATAGAACCTGGCTGGGTAGGCAGCTGGCCCAGAAACGTGGGCCCGGAAAGAACCGGGCTCAAGGGCCACCCAAGTGGGCTCATCTGTTTCTACAACAACCCTGCCCCGGTGTGGGGGCTTGCCACAGCCACTAACCATGACTGCGTGTTATTGGCTGCCCATCATGGTGGGGTGTAGGGTGCCAACCACAGAACAGGGGGAGGAGCCAGTCAGCCGCACATCACTTCCCGCCTTCCGCCTTCCCTTCCTCAGCCGGGTCAGGTTGGGGAAACATTTATTCCGTTCTCCAACCTGTGCCCCCACCCCCGGGGGACATGTAAACACCGTGAGACTCTGGGAAATCTGAGCTCAGCTCTCAAGTCTACTGCAGACCTGCTGAGTGAACTTGAGCAGGTCCTTTGCATGCTCTGGGCCTCAACCTCCCCATCTGTACAACGGCAATAAACCTTCCCTAGCTCTAGAGCTCAAACAAGTATTTGTAGCGAATAATATTATCTCCCGAGTTTGGCTGCTTTGAACTAAACCCGACAGAGTGGATATTTGCTGCTTTGGATATTTCAGTTTCCTGCTGTTCAGGTTTATTTGGTCTACTCGATTTAGTTGGTATACCATGCACAGGCAATAGTGCTAAGCATTGCCGAAACAAAGTAACCAAGTAGCCAGATATGCAAATATCCCTTTTGGGTGCGGATATTATCCAGACAGCTGTCCAAACATCATCATCGTCAATAACGTCTGGCTGTATTATGTAAGTGTATCATGTGCCCGGTCAGGGTTTCCTTGGCATGGTGTTTTATGGTTTGGCATTCTGTAAGTTGCTTTTTTCCCTGTTTTAACTTTATGACTTGTGTTTTGTATGCAATATGGTCTTCGGCCGTAATAAATCATTGATTGATTGATAACAACAACAATACTTTTAATAGCAAGCCCCACTCCCCGCCAAATAGTGCTCGGAGTACTTCACAACATAAATATACGGTAGACATAAAATTCATTGAAAACATGAATCTATTTAAAAACAATTGAAAAGGGCAAGACAAAGAGGAAGGAGAAGCACATGTTAAGGGGATCCGTCAGCCGTGGATCGTAAAAGCACCTGGAGAATAAATAAGTCTTCAGGTGCTTTTTAAAGGTGAAACATGCAAATACTCTCCACAGATACTTCAACACCTCTTTGTTTCCTCACTAGCAATCATCTCCCAGAAAGGCTTGGATGGATGCATTAACTAATGCTGGTGGTTCTTCTGTGCAAAGCACATGAGATGGGTCAAAGCAGAGTAATTCCCAGGAGCCCTGGAAATTGCTTTCGTGTGGGTTATTATTTCAATGGTGACGTGATGGGGCAGAGTTCATGTACTCTCCACTGGCCTTGAAGAAGGATCTGAGTTTTGATCCAAAGTTGACTGAAGTCAGTGGGAGGTGCCTTTCCATTTATTCCAATGAGCTCTGGATTCTCTCCTTGAAGAACAGGCATTTTGTCCTAGCAGGACATTACTTTTGGAGTGTAGCTAAGGCTGCATTCATTCAAGTCTCTTCTCCCACAGTCTTAATTTCCTGCAGGAGATCACTATCGAGCCTTATCTCTTTTTCATACTTTACTTCCCCCGCTGTCAATGTTGCCTCGTGTCAATGTAGCGACGGCCGTCGCTAGCAATCCCACCACGCTGCATGGCTGGGGTTTGCGTGGTGCATTGTGGGGCACATGTAACAGATACATCCCTTCCCACGTTACGAATAACGTGCATTAAAGAATAGAGATCATCCTTAAACTTTGGTTTCCGAGTTAAACATTTTTGATCAAACGTGCGTTACACCCGCGGCGGCCTGCACCGTAATTTTTTCAGATGAATAAAAAATAAGGGGGGGGGGGGTGGAGGAGGAAGAGATTTTTTTGCTACAGTGTCTTGTGTGAATGCAGCCGGAGAGTTGAACCAGGGCTTTTAGCCTCCCCTGTGTTTCCTCTGGGTCTTGGGGCTTCCATTCTGGATGGGCCGCTTTGCACTGAGGTGGTGGGTTCTCACCAGTTCAAGTTAGGATTTCAGCTGATGCTCATCTTTTTCCCTCCTAAATTAGACCAGAGAACATTGAGCAGGCTCAGTGCCCTCGTGTAGCTTCAAGCCAGAGGGTTGGGGCGAGGGGGCAGGCTTCAGGAGGGACAAGCAGCGTGCATCTTACATCATTGTTTAATGAGATGCCTGCCCTCCCCGTGTAACGACAGGGCAAAAGACCAAGCTGGGCAAGCTCAGACAACAAGCCATTTATATTCATTGATGGGAGAAGACAGAACTGTGCAAAATTGATTTTTTTAAAATTTATTTTTAAAATGTATGCACATTTGTATGGAAATTAGGTGAGGCTCTGGGCAAGCTCGAAACAAGGCTGGACAAAGCAATAGGAAAGCTGCCACGGGAACAAATCCAGCACTGGGCCTCACCAGGATGGACTAGATGAATTCATCGGTCTTTTTAACTGCAAGGGCTGAATCCTCAGCAGATGTAAACCAGAATAGAAGCCATGCGTTCCAATTGCGGTGCCGGCGCAGCTGACGGAGTGACACCGGCCTTCTCGGACTGAGAATTGGACTCCTAATATATCGGATTGCATGAAAGCTTCAGTCCCTCGGCTCAAAGTAGGAGTCTTCTTCCAGCTCAGGCAGGGACTGCAATGTGTTACGATGCCTACGTTCTGTTCAGTTCATAATGAAATCTGCATTTCCACCCCCGCCTCGAAAGTGGATTTTCAGATCAAATCTCAGGAGTTATAAATCAGTCTAATGAGCGTAGCACCTTCTATTTAAAGCTCTCAAAGAGTTTGCAAACGCTAATCACGTTCGTTTCGCAACCCCCTCCTGTGAAGCAAAATCTCGCTGGATCTTCTTTACAGAATGGGAAAACGGAAGATCCAGAAAAGTGACATTGCCGCAGGTCACACAGCAAGTCAGTGGCAGAACAGAGAGTAGAACCAAAGGGGGGGGGGCAATCCTCATTTGCCCAGTGGTAATAACTAGGGCTGTTTTTACACGAGCCTGAAGCAGCTTCGTTTCTAGTGGTTTTCAGACTCCTCAAGAAAAGAAACTAGCACAGAAGAGTTTAGACGCTCCCGCCTCCTACGCGAAGTCCAGCGGCTGCCATTTGAAACAGCGGCTGCCGGCACACTAGCGCTTCTTGGAGATGCTGCCTCGTGAAACCTCGATGATGTGGCTTTGACAAGGGCAGCATCTCCAAGAAGCGCCACTTTGCCGGCAGCCACTGTTTTAAATGGCGGCCGCGCGACTTCCAGTGGTGGCAGGGGAGCGTTTAAACTCCCCTGAGTTAGTTTCTTGTGGACTCTGAAAACCGCTAGAAATGAGGCTGCTTCAAGCTCGCGTAAACACACCCTAGGGCTGCACCAAATAGTAAAAAAAATAAAAAATTAAATGTGAATATTTCCAAGTTTCCAAGGATCGGCTCTGACTGTTTGGTTGATCCCCGGTAACTCAGCCGAATACTCAATACTCAGTAAAATACTCAGTAAAATAAAACCAAGTACTGAGTTCTCTTATATAGGACCAGGTAACGCCCCATATTTTTTTCCATCTGAGTATTGACCCGAGTACCTAACCGAACACAGGGCTGATTCCTCAGTAAAACCAAGTTGAATACTGAGATACTTGGCAAAAGCCGTGTAACTCTGAATATTGCGTTTCAGCATCAGTAATGACGTATTGTCCCACACTAGGGAATGCACCATCAGACTTCTATCACCTAAGGGAGAATACACAGCATAGCCATTTTTGCAGGCAGGGAGAGGGGTTTGATCCCAAATAAGTTTTGCATGTGTGAAGGCAGTTGCCATTCAGGAACTCTGGGAATTCTGCACATGTTCAGACCAGTTGTAAGATGTCATATGACTCCACACATTGGAAACTGAGCCCAGAAACCAACACCCCCCTCCCTGCCTGACAAGCTGTTGTGCCCGAGTCATTCTCCCTTCGGCCGTTTGAGTCCGATAGCGTGCTCTTTCCACAAACTGCTCATCTGTCTGCCTGCCCACATCAATGGCAGCCTTGCACGCAGGCTATTACCACAGAGAAACGAGGATGGCGTCCAATGAGTCTTGACAAAACAAAGTCCAGCACCGTAACCACATGAACATCTTTTCCCTCCTCCGGTGAGTTGGATTGGAGGATAGAATTCTATGCAGGTCTGAGCGGAAGGAGGGCATCGCTATAACAAATTCAGACAGTGCAGCTAGCCCAAGGGTCTAGAGAGCTCACATACCTATGTGAAATGTGTCCGTAGGCAAGTGGGTGATTAGCACCCACTGAAGACTTGCTAAGTATCTTGGGGGAACCTCACTGCATCTTCTTCACCAGGACCCATCCCAACATAGCTACGCCTCGGAAGTTGGATTCTGAAGGAGTTGGCTTATCTAAGTCCCATGTGAATGTTTATGGCCTAATTTTAGCTTACTGGAACAGGGAAATGCAAGAGCTGGGGTTCCCAGTGAGCCTCTTGAGGGATAGAAAGGATGCTGCTCTTGCGCTTACTCACTGTTCCCGTAGGGTGGCGGTTCAATGCAACCACACAGCTCCCCTCCGTTGTCAACCTCACACGTTTTGTTGGGACAATCAGCCCCCAGGCAGGGATCTTCAACCACTCCTGCTAAAAAGGAGAAGACAGGCAAGGACAACCAATTTGTTTTCAGATCAGTGGGTTATTACTAGTCTCTTACTCAAGATAAAACTCCCACCGATTCCAGAGAAAGAAAATCCCTTGAGGTACAGGCTGATGTTAAGAGAGAAATTCATCCAGCCTCTTGCTTCTATGTCCGTCGCATGCTTTGGGCAAACCCACCCCCCCAAAAAAAACAACCACCATTGAGTTTCACAGCTAATACCGGGCCATGACAAGACCCATTTTCCATCATCACTACTGCAAGCCATCAGAGAAAAACATCCCCCTAGGGTAACTGTTTGCCAGAGCCTCGCTCCAAGCTCGGACAGTCAGGACTAAGGCTGTTTTTACACAAGCCACCCCCACACATGGACATCCACTATCCATGTGGGGGAGCACTCATCTGAAATTGGTGCATGGGGACGGGACGGTCCTGTGACCCACGCACCATCCACCCATGGCCATGGATACGCTGGAAAAATCCAGAGTGTCCCATCCGTAGACAGGGTGGGTGCATGCATGGGGCAGTCATGGGGGGGGGGGGCTCATTTGAAGCACTCCCCCTCCCCTTACACTGACTGCGCCCCCCCCCTTCCTGTCCCACCCATCTCCTTTGAAAACACCCTAGGGTTCACAATCAAGGACCATCCAATCTGTGTCCTCTCTTCAAATACAAGAGGAAAACCTTGACTGACGTGAGCTGGGAGAAAGGGACAAGTAGGGCCAGCCTTAGGATTTGCAGGGCCCAAGGCAAAGATAAAAATACAGGGTCCCTGGTGGCCCCTCTTCCCCATTCCTCCATGGGGCCCTAAAGGTGGTTGCGTCTGGGGCCCCACTGGGGAGGAGTGAGGCCTCCGCATCCTGCCCCGGTAAAAACGGGAGCCACTTTGGGGGCCCCGAAGGTAGAGAAAAGAGCAGGGCCTGGGGGTGGTTGTCCTGCGGTAAGACCGGCCCTGGGTGCAAGGCTCCCACCCCTTCCAAGGCCTTTGGGCAGGGAGGGGGGCATGATCACATTGGAAACAGGCAGGGACAAAGGCCCCTCACCCCAAATTTAATTCTGCCAGCATCCCTGGTCACGGAAGAACAAACGGCCAAACTAGAGAGCCTCTAAGTTGATCAGACCCCCAGGTTGTCTGCTGCTAGCTGCTCTAGTTCCAAACTCTCTGCATTAGCCCAGAGCAGACTGAGCCCGGTGGCCGGCTGGAGACAGAACAATGGAGCATCTAAGCAACACATCCCAAACACCAAGGAGGAGAACGGAGTCGGACTAGCTCTCTTACAGCAATTCTCCTTCTCAATCCACTCCGTGCTGAGGATTCCGAACGAGCGACAGGCCTCCCCGTAGGCAGCCAGAGACCCACAGAGCTGGTGCTTCTTCTGGTTGTAGCAGCCGTCGAGGAAGCACGACTCGTAGAAGGGGATGGGATCCAGCAGCCCGTGGCAGGGCTGGAAGAAACCCTTCATGTCGGTCAGCTTGAGGCAGTAGCTGTCGCTCTGCAGCATCTGGATCTGCACGTTGTCGCAGGAGGCGACGTACTGAGAGTACTGCAGCTCGTTACAGCTGTGAACGCACAATCGCACAAGCGTCAGTTCGGAAACGGGAGGGCTGAAATCGAAATCTTTGCCCGGTTCCGTTTCCATTGGAACGGGGCATTTCATTCAGTCTGAATAAAAAATTGGAACAGTTGATCGGACTGAACAAAATATTATATGGCCATTTGTGCATGATGCCAAAACTTTTTTTAAAAAATAAATAAATTATTTTTAAAAATTCCAGCCAGAATTATACACGGCTGTTCCATTTTCGTGGAAACGTCCATGAAAACAGAACAGTTGTTCCAAACCGCTTCTAGGAAACATGCACCACCACCCAATCCCCTTGGGACATACCAGCCACACACTTAAGACATGGGGAAATCTCGTCGGGTATCTAATTGTATCCCTCTCTTCTTTGTTTCCTGAAGGACATAATGGGGATGAAATCCTATAGAACTCAACTGAATTACTCAAAAAATGTAAAAGACAGAGAAAAGAGGGTTCAAATGGTAACTTCTATTGGTGAGAGTATGAAAGCTTTCAGGCTAGGAACGGCACCATTCCCCCCCCCCCCCAACCACAGACACACACACACCCCTTGGCAGCACCCCACGAGAAACAGAAGGGAACAGAAGGGGAAAAGGGAAAAAGAAAGAAGAAGGCCCATGCAAAACCGGTCTGGTTGGAAGGAATAAGAGAATGGAACAAGGGAGGCTCCTGGGTAAACAATGGAGCAGTCAAAAACAGGTGGCCTCCCTCTTTTGAGATGAGCCCTCCACAGCTGCCCAAAACTCTGAGCAAGCGATAGCTCGATCGTTAGGCTGATAGCTCCATGCCTGTTTAAGAACAGCTTTCTTCCCCTGTCTATAGAAACTCCCTTTTGCCCTCTTGTTCATCCTTCCATGCCTCCCATTGAAATCCTTCAATGCTTTATTTCCCCAAAAAACATCATGCAAAGGTTTCTTTTTCAGCCCTAGCATTCCTGAGTGCCTCTGGGATCCATGTTTGTGCAGGAAGTGCCTCTGGGACCCCTTTTGTGTAAGAAGTGCCTTTAGAACCCCTTGCGCCGCCTCTCAGAAACCTATAACTGCCCTTGCCCCCATGAGCAAATTGGGTCATTCTTGAACGCAGACACAAGCAGGTTACTCTGTGCGTGCTTGCCTTAAGGATCTCTCCCAGACCATCCCCCGCTACCCGGTCTGTCCAACTTCTCCCCCTCCCCCCTTCCGAACGCCGCTGGATCTACAGGGTCACCTGTCCCTTTTCAACAGGACTGGATAGGTAATATTGATTATTTCCCCCTTTCCCCTCCCTCCCTCTCGCAACGTCCACTTACACCGGGGTAACCAGACCAGAGGGTTTCTCTACGTGAATTATTGGGTACGTATATCAACTGTGTTTGGGGGGAGGATATAGAAAATTACTTGTAGCATCCTAATTGGCCCGTGGGTGAACTGGTTATGTATTGTACTTAGTTTTGTGTCAATAAATTGCCCCATTTTTATCGGAGTATCCCCTTTCCGTGTTGGGGTGTGGGAGGGAAATTCCAGCCAGCTGACAGTGCATCATGTCCTCTGACTGATCCCAGCAGACATGCGTGGACCCTTTGAATAAATTCGACTAATTCCCCCTAAATGTAAGAGGTCATTTGAATATTGGGGTACCAGCCCCCTATATTCACTTGTGGAGTGGGTCTGTGTCCTAACAATTGGTGGAGAATGTGGGCAGTCACGTGTTAACCCACTCAGGACACACGTGGGAACCCACGGAGGCATAGTGTGTAACTGCAGATGGCCGGAATTGTTCAAGGTTTAAATTGTGAATTTGTACCTGAAGACTATAGAGTTAGCTCAGGGAACTAGGAATTGTCTTGGCACCATAGAATTGGTCTCAAGATTTCAGAGAATAGTTCTTGGGGACTACAGAGTTAGCCCCGAGGTTTGGGAGGGTTGTCTTGGAGCCATAGAGTTGGTTCTGAGATCTGTGCTCACATTTGAGGATTTGAGCTATCTTGGGATTGCGCTGGCAGTCTTTGGATCTTATGAAATAGAGAATAGATTTGGGAAGTTCGTCTTGGGACTATAGTGGTTTGAGAATAGGTTTGAGTTGTCTTGGAACTGCATTTGGTAATTCTGGGATATTTTGAGAACAGTTTGAGTTGTCTTGGAATTACATTTGGTAGTTTTGGGACCTGTTGGAATAATTTTGAGGATCAGCAAAGCAGCACAGGGAACAGAGCAGGGATAACATCTAGCAATGGCAACCTCTATGAGTGTAACCGTAGACGGTTTGCTCCGCAAGGAGAGTGGGGTGTCAAAACTAGAAAGATGGATAGCAAAGAAAGGGAAATGCCTGTGGCAGCCCGGAATGTTTTAAAACCAAGGACCTGGTCACTAGGGGTGGGCGCGCCGGTAAATCCGGTATCCGATAATGCCGGTACTGGGCATACCGGCATTATCGGATTCAACCCAGTAAATCTGGTCCCGTTACCGGATTCCGGGTACCGGATTTTTTTACATTGCAGCCATTTAAATGAATGGCTGCAATGTAAGTCCCACCAAAAAAGTAAAAAAAAAAAAACCTCCCTGAGTCCAGGCTGCGTGGGTGTCCCCCCCCTTCCACCCGCGCAGCCTGG
>QEPC01009472.1:9338309-9410372 GCA_003113815.1 Sphenodon punctatus | reverse complement strand
GGAATTGTATTCCATTGATTTCAATGGGGACACAGTGCCCCATTGAAATCAATGAAATAAAACCGGTACCGGATACCGGATTTAATCCGAGAATCCGGTTCTTTTGAGAACCGGAAAACTGGTAAATCCGGTATCCGGTAATTGCCCCGGAGTCCCACCTCTACCTGCATGCAGAATACTGCCGCAAGTTTAAGCCAAAAGGAAGTAAAAAGGAAGTTTGTGCCGCTTGGGCACTATGGTACGCCTGTTGTGATATGCAGGAGATGATGAAGGAAGCAGAAGGTGCAGCTGATAAGATCAGACAGCAGTGGGAGGGGGAGTGTGCAAGGACAAAAGGATTAGAAGAGAAATGTGTACAAAAGGACAAGGAGGGATGTGAATTTATAGCAGAAAAATGGAGGTTGACAAATTCCCTTAGGAGAGCCCAAGAGGAAAGTGACACAGCAATAGCTCAGGCCAAACAAGCAGAACAGGAGCTAGCAGAAACCAAAGCCCAGTTAGAAGAAGCCAGGTCAGCAGCCCGTTTCTTAGCCAACCAGAATCGAGTTGCTACGAACACAGTTAGCCATGAACTTTGTGAGCAGGCCATCCAGAGACTTTGGGGGGAACTCAGTGTGCACTGAGGACTACCCGGAGTTGGAATCCAATTTTTTGCCCTCCAGAGCAGCCCAAATACCCCTAGATGCCATACTGGAGGCCCCTCTTAACCCGGCGTGGCAAGACCCAGTACCTCTTGCCCCTATTGTGAACCATCAGGAAGAGGCGGACAGGCTCATGAGGAGATTAGGGAAATGATCTGATTGTCCCTGACCCAGGCAAAAGCTATAACAGAACAGCGAGGTCCCCTAGTACAGTAATAGCATGGATGGCCAGAGTGTGGCAAATGTACCCAACCGCAGATGGCTGACGTCCATGGTGCTAATTGCGGCGAATGGATGAGGGCGGTGCTGAGAGTTAGGATTCCAGGGCAGAGTTCCCAGAGGTTGTTCCTATTAGAATCCCAGGCTTTGGGCGAGCAATTCGAGGCTTGCGTGACCAGGAAGAAACTCCTGGGGGCTGTAGCCGGAGTAGTAGTGCCAGTTTAGAGGAATGGGCATCAGGTCATGCAATACGATAATCGGGAATTTATCGAGGCAGTTTATGCAGGATTGACTTCACAGACTAGACTGGGGTTAGGAAGAATAGATCTAAACCAGACAACATGTGAGGAAGTGTCAGCAGGTATCCAGCAGGTAGCCAATATTATGAGGGACATGGGAGGACTTTATAGGCCGCTCGGAAACCCCAGCTAGAGCCAGTCCAAGCAGATACGTTTGTTAATTATGGACCCCACTCATCCACTCCCCCAGGACAGGTTACAAACCTCCCGGCTAGACCCAACCCCCAGAGCAATCAGCGGAATGGACCCGCTAATCAGTTCTTGCCACGGGCCCCTGCTAACCGAGAGGGAGTAGTCTCCCTCCGCTCCTGCTTATGGAATTAATTAATTAAGAGCTGCCGGGGTAGATATGAGACAGTATCCCCTGCAGCCCACCCATGTTCTAACTGCAGCCCTAGCTGAGCTCCAGAGATTACAGGCGCAGAGCTCCCAAAGTGGACCAGTAGCTTCTGGGGTCAGGTCCCCAGATTTGAACCCCACTTCCCGGACACTGGAACAAGAGCAGGTGCTCTGAGAAGTGCATAGTATCTGCTAGGGAGGCTTGATTTCCGCAGGTCCCCCTCAGATTGCTGCTCGATTACATCCAGACAGATGGGGGAGGTCTAACGCCAGGGCTAGTACTGGGAATCCGGGAACAGATGCCCAACTCTTAGTAGACAGGTACCTCTGTAAATATTCTAGATCCAGATTGGGTCAACGCACGGGAATCTACCAACGAACAGATAACACTTAGTGGGTATGGGGGAGAGGTTCAGGCAGCTCCAGTGTGGAGAGACATCCCCTTTAAATTAGGAAAACTATCCGGGACAATGGAAAGCTGCGTCCACTGGGGTAAGGAAAAAGGTATTAATGGGACCCCCTTTTTGTGAGATTTCAGGCTCACAATAGATTTGGGCTAATGGGATATTGTGACGGTTCCCAGGAGGTCTCCCCAAAATTTCAGCCATTCACCGCTGCGCAGCCCTTAAAGCTCCTCTCCCCATTCTTCCCTTGACCAATGTTCCATGGACTCAGGACTTTCCCCGAGTATGGATTAAGGACAAGGTAGAGTGTGGAAAGGTAGAAGATGTGGTGCTCCCCCCCACCCCACCCCAAAGGCAATACAAATACCCCACTGAGGCAGAAGAAGGAATACAGGCTAGAGGCTACCATAGACAGCTTGTTGGCACAAGGAATCATGGTGCAAATGGAGTTTATTTGTAATGCACCCATCTGGCCAGTTCTCAAGGTGGACGGGGTGACTTACAGGATGACTGTGGACCATTGAGCACTGAATTCAGTTACCCCTCCTTTTGCCCCTGTGGTAGCTAAGTACAATGAGATGATGGCAGCAGTATCTACGGGATCCCGCTGGCACTCTGTCACAGACCTTGCAAATGCCCTTTTCACCATCCCCTTAGAACCTGCCTGTTGGTACAAATTTGCCTTTACCTACAAAAATAAACAATACACTTTCACTAGAACGCCCCAAGGTTTTCATTCCTCCCCCGACATTTGTCACTCTGTAGTATCAAAAATGTGGAAACAATTGAGACCAGAGTCGAGGAATTCAGTTATTTCTTACATGGATGACATTTTGATCCACTCTCCAGAGGAAGAAATAACTAAAGAAATCACAAGGGAGATATTGTCCATTGTCCAGCATACTGGGTTCAAGGTGAACAGCGAAAAGGCGCAGTTGGTTCAGAAGCAAGTGAAATATTTGGGTATTAGCTTAGGAGAAGAGGGAAGGTCCCCAGATGCACAGAAGGTAGAAGTAATTTTGAAGATCCATGCACCCACTGATTTACACTCCCTTTGGGCAATTTTAGGCACAATGAATTTCTCCAGGGAATGTATTCTTTGCTGAGAAGGCAAGACCCCTATACAAGCTCCTGAAGAAAGGACAAGTGTGGGAGTGGGGCCTCGAACAAGAGGAAGCCCTGGCTACCTTGAAGCAGGATTTAGCACAAGCTTCTGCGTTAGCGCACCCCAATCCTAAGCTACCTTTCCATATCCAATTGGCAGCATCTGAAACATGCATAGGGGCGGCCCTGTCCCAAAACCAGATGGGGAGGCAGCGGGTAATAGCCTACGCTGCCAGGCTCCTCGGTGAGGTAGAGCAACCGTTCATCCCCCTGTGAAAAGGCATGTTTGGCCCTAGTTTGGAGCCTAGAGCACTGGGAATTTATCATAGGAGGATCCCGGGTTATAGTACAGACCCCCCATTCTCCCCTGAAGAACATTATATCAGTCAAGATTCAAGATGGCCAGGTTAGCAACCTCCAGATAGCACAATGGACTTTGTCCCTGGCAAACAGCGGGGTGGGGTTCCATAAAGAGCAGAAAGACACCCCCGCTCCTTCCGGCTTGCTAGTAGAAGGGGAAGAGCATGTGTGTCTGATCCCCGACTTGAAAGAGACAGATTGGCCAGTGCAATGGGGAAAGAGTCAGGAAGAGGCAGTCAAGCAAGGATTTACTGTATGGTACACGGATGGGTTCTCCTTTTATGAACGGGGGGGGGAGCCCAAAACTGGATGGGCAGCCGTCCAAGTATTAGATGGACGGGTATTACATGAATCAGCGCGCCCCGACTCCTCCCGCCGAGGTGCAGGCAGTATTAGCAGTCTTAGACTTTGAACCCCTGGATATCTGCCTGGCCATTTACACGGATTCTGATTGGACTGCTTGCGCCGTGACGGCGGTCTGGTTTCCAATTTGTCTAAAAAGAAAAATGGCTGCCTCAGATGGGAGACCAGTAGCTCACGCGGACAAATGGGGGGAAATCGCAGAACGAATCCAAGCCAGAATGGGCGTGACGTGGGTCGCGCATGCAGCCGGGCATTCTAAAAAGCAGACAGATGCAAATTTTGGGAACAGCCAAGCAGATGGGTTAGCAAAAGAAGCAGCAGCCAAAAGTCAGTCCTTCCCCGGAGCACCCTCTAGCCCCCGTCACTAATAGAGCTCGCTCCCCAGGAGCAGGGGCTACCCTATTAGACTTGGGTACATTACAGCAGGGAGACAGGGAAATAAAGGACTTGGCAGCAAAGGGAAAGGACTCCACAATTATCAGAGACCAAGAGGTTTGGTGGGCTATTGATCCCGGGGTGAATAGACATTGGATAGCCCCCAGTAAGCTACGGGGGGACTTAATACAGTTCATTCATGAGCAAGGTGGAAGGGCAAGCTGCCAGATTCCCCTGACTGTCCGGAAGGTGAATCGCTGGACCCTGCGCACCCACCGGTTCACTCACAGTAACAGAAATTTCTGTAGCAGGGGTTCCTAAGGAGTCCTCCCCTCTCTGCAGCAGCATGAATAGGAGAGTAGGAACAAGAGGGTGCAGGAGGCAAGTATTCCATCCAATGGCGCAACCCCAAAATGGCTTTTTGGTTAGTCCAGCCCTGAGGTTGGCAGCACGGGTGGGAACACTCACCATCTAGCACACCTTTCAATTTAGATTTTGTTATAGTGAGTCCGGGAGTCCACATCAGTCTCTGGTTGGGGTGGCCAGGTGGCAGGCAACGGTGGGAGTTATAGAAAAATTAGTAATTAAATTGTATAGGAATGGCTCCTCCAAATGGGAGGTGTACATGAGAGAAGATCCCCCATGCGATTCAGTTCAGGGCCGGTTGGGTTGGGATCCATGGGATACCCAGTGCTATATGGGAACAGTTCACCCACTACCCACATCTGGAGGGAACTGTGGGAATTCGACCCGTTAATAGGATACGTGAGCGATGATTAAGGCCTCCCCCCTCCATCGTCAAACACACACCCCCCGCAGTCATCGGGGGCAGAGAAGGCCAGTCCCCCTCTCGAGCCACCCTCGCACCGGAGCGAGCCCCCCCCACCCCTACCCTTGTGTCTTCTCAGGAAACCAGAATGGAAGTAGCCCTGTTGGCATGGTGGATGATTGGACTCATGAGCGCAGGAGATCCCATGGAAGGTCCCATGATTCCAGTGAAGGTATGCAGCTGCATCCCTCAGACAGCAAAGTCGGAGTGGAGTTCCTGTGTCGGATGCCAAACTTAGACGCCTGCCGAAATCAGACCAGAACATTTGGATTTCCATACCTCTTCCATGTCAGCTCCGAAGCCAGAGACAGCATGGTCAATTGCACACACCACAGCTCCGCAGAAAGAAGCAAGTTTTGCTTCTACACCATTCCGGTGAAGGTGATGCCAAAGAGAAAAGACTCCAGCCTCCGAGTATGGTGCAAGCCGCTATCTGGAGCCATAAACCCCAGCATGCTCAGAGATACCAACTCAGGAACCTGTGACAATGTAGAAATCACCGCCGTCGTTCAGACTATTAGAACTTCCTTTCACATCGTGGTGGTAGCAGGTACCGAGAGCCCCAGAGACCCGGGAGCTGAACTTTTAGTTACCCTTATTGCCCCTGACAGAAGCACGACTTCTCGGACTACGGTTAATTGGGAGCCACAGGGATGTGAAATTAAGGGTAATGAATTGTACAAATCAGGTTCACCTGACTGGGTTATTCCCCTTGCGGGGACGCATTGTGATAAATTTAAGCCGGTAATTAGGTTCAGTTACTATGGCCATGTTTCCTTTCATGGAAATAAGACATTGGCAGGGGGCTATAAATTTGAATTTGGAACTGGGACCCAAAACCCTGTAGAGATTCATCCCTTGATTGAGCATGCAGAATCTCTTTAGAAATTAACTGCCCCGGCCATGGGCTCACATGGACTCAAACTAGACCAGCCTGTGAAGATATTGTTGAATCCTCAGGTGTCCCTGAAGGAAATCCAAGTTGATTTAGCCAGCATGAATATTTCACAAGTCATTCCCAGGTATGCCCCTTTCCTTAGAGTAGGAGAGGTAGGGTGGTTCAAGTGGGTTTCCATGTGGCAAAGCTTGACCACCAGAACTAGGAATAAGTGTGGGTTAACGGATTGGTTGGGGCCGATAGAAGCAGGGGCCTCATTGATCAACGCAGCTAATATTGAGGTGTTGATTAATAAGGTATCCTATGCAACCAAGGATATGGGGAAATTGAGTGCTTCCCTTACCGGGTCATTTGTTCGCTTAGCAGAGCAGCAGATAGCCATTAGTAAGATCCTGCCCACATGGGAAATGATCCTGGAGAAAGATGAACTACTCCTTCTTTCAGGCATACAGTCTCAACAAAATAATATCTCATTGGCGTTGGCTTGTGCCCAAGCCCAACGTTTTGCCCGAAGTGCAACCTGGGGATGATTTGGCAAGCTAAAATGGGACATATCCCCATGGAACTTGTAAATTTGATCAGAGCTAAATTAACGAAAGGAGAGAACGAACTCCAAGACTGGTGGAAATTGATCAGTGTGAGTTATGACTCCATACAGGACCAGTTACAATTGTAACCTCCACAGCTGCAGAAGCGCTGATGGTATATCCAGTTGTCCTGCTGGGCTGGCAAATTAGCCAAGATCAGGGTTTGTATTCCTGGAACCCCAATCAATTTGCTTTTCCCTGGAAGGGTGGGTTCAAGACTGTAAATACTGGGGGTGGGGGGGTGAGTATAGAGAAGGGTTAGGTTTTATTTGTTTTGATAAAAATTTAGAGATACAAGATTTTTGTTTTTCCCCTGTTCCCGGTAATGATTTTGTATGTACATTTAATATTAGAAATGAAAGTGAATCAGCGATAGTTTACTTAGGAAAAGGATGTGTGTGCATTAGAACTAAGTGTGATTATGTGATTATTAATGATAAGAATATTCACCCTATGATTCCCCTTTTTAATAGATGTTTTTGTAGTATTGTTAAAATAATTGGGTGTGATTTTAAATATGTAACTCTAGTCTGGACTATACAACATATGAGGCTTTTCCCCTCCCTCTACCAATCCATTTACCCAGTCCCCTTAGGTATGGGGCTATCCCTTCTTAAGGCCCTACTCTCTCACCCCTCCTTGAAACAAGAATGACAGAAAATACAACATAATAATCAGGCCATCTCCAAAATCACGGCAGATATTAAGGAGACAGGCCAACATGCCTGGTACGAGACATTGCTTGGCTGGCGCTCTGAGGCAATGGATGTGTTCAATTTGATGCTCCACCCGATCGTGTTGATCATTATCTTCCAAATTAGACTCGTGTTTTGCATGATAGGGCTTGTATGCTGGATCAAGCGAAAGATGGCAAGGCTCAGTGTCAATAGAGGACACCGAAGACATTGAATGTGTGGGGGCAGTGGCCATGAGAATAGCCACGTCCCCAATGGGGGGGAATTGTTCGGAACGGCACCATTTCCCCCCCAAAACCACAGACACTACCCCCCTTGGCAGCACCCCACGAGAAAGGGTGCAGGGGAACAGAAGGGGGGAAAAGGAAAAAGAAAAGGGAAAAGAAAGAAGAAGTCCCATGCAAAACTGGTCTGGTCAGAAGGAATAAGAGAATGGAACAAGGGAGACTCCTGGGTAAACAATGGAGCAGTCAAAAACAGGTGGCCTCCCTCTTTTGAGACGGCCGCCCAAAACTCTGAGCAAGCGATAGCTCGATCGTTAGGCTGATAGCTCCATGCCTGTTTAAGAATAGCTGACAGTGCATCACGTCCTCTGACTGATCCCAGTGGACACGCGTGGACCCTTTGAATAAATTTGGCTAATTCCCCCTAAATTTAAGAGGTCATTTGGATATTGGGGTACCGGCTCCCTATATTCACTCGTGGAGTGGGTCCGTGTTCTAACCAGGGCCGGACTTAGGAATTTTGCGCCCCTAGTCCCTTCTCAGGCTGCTGCCTCCAAGCCAAGCCCTGCCACAAGCCGCGTCCACAAGCCAAGCCCCACCCCCATTCTGCATGTTCATGGGTGGGGGAGCCCCATGTGAACAACGCGGCGTACGCACCTTCAGTGAACGGGGGTGCATGCGTGTGCCCGCTTAATGCATCCCCACTCAACCCCCACTCGTCCTCATGCACGGAGCAACCAGGGGAAACGGCGGTTGCTCCACGGGTGCGGATGAGTGGAGGGTGAGCAGGAATGTGTGCACGCCCCGCCCACACACTGGCACATCCACAGACCCACCCACCCACACCCCACACCCGGCAGAGCCATGTAAAAACGGCCTGTGAGGAGCCACTCAAAGAAGAACATACGGTTGCTGCCTTGTAAATAAGGTTCTTTGAAATGGCTCCTTACATTCTCACAACCACCACCCTTCCAGACCCACCTGGAATTTTTTTCTTATATTCCTAGAAAGGGTTGGAAGGAACTGTCATTCTGAGGGGGAAAAGTTATTTTTATACTAGAGGAGCTCGAGACCATCACGTGGTCTATTTGAATAGGGTGAGCGTGCACGGCCATCCCAGTTGTGAGAATGTTAGACACCATCTCGAAGAACCTTCTTTAAAAGGCAACAACCTTCTGATCACTCACATGGGGAGGAGTTGTTTCTAAACAAACAGCTTGATCTCGCAGCCCGATTGGTGTCCCACTGTTGCTGTTGCTGCTGCTGCACTACTAGCAGGCAGCGAGAAGGCAGAGGCAGGTGAGGGATGGGGACCCAGGCAGCAGGGCTCTGCCGTGGGCAGTAGCCTCTGGGCAGCAGCCTCTGGCCATGCAGGGAGGGGGAAAAAATGGAGCGGGTGGTGCCGGCAATTGCTGCTCTCCCAGAAAATGCCGCCCAAGGCCCAGACTTAGGGGGCCTGCCCCTAAGTCCAGGCCTGGTCCTAGCAACACAGAGTCCTTCCTTCCTACGATTACTTTGTCTATACCTCTAACATTTAGGACCACGTTAGGCTGCATTAACAGCTAGACCCAACATTAGGCTGCATTAACAGAAGCATTGTAAAAATTCCACTCTATTCAGCACTGATGAGACCTCATCTGGAGTATTACGTCCAGTCTCAGGGGCCTCATTTTGAGAAAGGCATTGACATATTGGAGTAGGTTCAAAAGGAGGGCACCAAGATGATAAAGGAAAGCAAGTTTTATGATGAAAGGTTGACAAAATTGGTTATGTTTAGTCTATCAAAGAGAAGGTTAAGGGGAGACTCAGTAGCAGTCTTCCAAAATCTAAAGGGCTGCCAGCAAGAGGACGGCAAGGAACTCTTCTTCATTGCTCCAGGGGGCAGGACTAGAAATAAAATCAAGTTACGGGAAGGGAGAGTTTGGTTAAATATCAGGAAAATATCTCGTCCATGAGAGCCTGATTCCAAGAGACTTAGGCCTGAAGTGAACCCGAACGGATTCCCTGGGGTCCCATCAGGCTTTGCCTGGTCCTCAAGGCTCTGATCTGCCCATGGTAGGGGCATCAAGTAATAGGAAAGTGCTACTGGTACAGATGGGGAACGGAGGCCTACACATACTTGCTCAAGCTCACACTGAGCAGGGAGCTGAGCTTACCCCTCCCAACCCAGCACCCAAATCACTGGCCTGAACCTTCCTGTTCGTGGGCTTGTCTCTGCTTTCACCAATATCAACAAGCAAACTCCCAGAGGTCCCAAGGGGGACAAGGCCCTCCCGAGCTCTGTTCTCACCTCTTCTGCATGCCGTTGGTCTTCCAGCTCTGGGCCAGCACCACGCTGCTGACGACCGGCTTCCCCCGCAAGGTGACGTAGTCATCCGTCTGGTCTCCGTTGAAATTCCCACAGAGGCCACACACCTTGTTCTGCAGTCGCTCGCTGATGCTGATTTTGATGACATTGAAGCCATTGTAGTGGATCTGAATATCCGGGCTGGTGTCAATTACCAGGAATCCTTCCTGGGTGTAGATTTTGGTTGACAAGCCAGTCACAAAGGGAACGCTCACCAGCGTGCCATTCACCTAATTGGGAAAGCAAAGGGTGCTGAAATCTCCCGCCCCTCAGGATACTCCATACAGAAGGACAGATTGTAACCAAGCCAAGCACATGCACTTGAGACCTCGCATCTTTGGGAATGTTACACCCCTTGTCTCTCCTTCTGTTCCCCTTCCTTCGTCTCCCCCACCCCCCTCTGTCTCTCAGATTGAAAGCCCTAGGGCAGGGACCACGTCTATTCCATTACTTTGTAAAGCACCAGGCACATTGCTTGTGCTATATAAATGCTTGATAATAATAATAATAATAATTGTGCCCAGTAGAGAGTTCTGTAGCGGCCACCAGAGAGCACAATGCATCATTGCTAAGAGTGGTGGAGTCTGTTCTGGTTCCTGTTCTGGCCATCTCTGTGGTGCTCTGGAAGCACAGCAAGGCCAGAATCCCACCACATTGTCCCTTGATCCTCCACCCACCCACCCACCCAAAGACAAGTATGAGGGAGCAGTTCTTGCAATTTTTCTAAGACTGTGCGTGGCCTTTTCATGAGGAAAGTTCATATCCTCTGTGTACCTTGAATTCATCTCTAGTGGCCGAGTCAGAGGGCAGATCATGTGAGAGAATGATCACTCGCAACCTCTCTTTCTGCTCTGACAAGGAGAACCTATCTATAACCTTCAACAGGAGATACAGACAAAGGAGGGTATCTTTGACTGAACTGGAGCTGAACTTCTTGGTAATGAGTCGCCATCGGATTTGTAGTAACCGCTCTGCACCGACAAGGGTCAGTTACTGAGCGTTATCCATTTATTATTTGACATTTTACCCAATTAACCACATTACCAGTCTGTACCATTTACCGTGCTACTGCATTGCTGGTTACTAGCTAGTTTCATTTACCGGTAATTCCTTTCCTGTTTACCCCCAGACCTTGGTTCCAATCTGCTGGATGCAACTTTGCTTCCAGTCTAGAAGTAAACTGAAAATGATGGACCTCAGAAAAACAGTCAATCAGCTATGCAGTTAATTTTCTACGTGGTATTTCAGTTGATTGGTTAACTGCCGTGGTAGGCAGTATTCGGTTAACTGAGAGGCTATCCAGAATTCTGGTTTTTAATGGTGGTTACGGGATTACCTATCCATTTCAGCTATATATTGGACCAACTGCTCTTGGACAGAATATGCAGGATGTTGGCTGCAAGGGCTCTTCTCATCCAGGAAGAGTCCAACCCAGCCTGAGAAACTTGGACCAAGAAGACTCCTGAACTGCAGGGCTCTATAATGATTGACCTGTCTCTTACATTTTGGACCATCCCAGCAACCGCATTCTCTCAAGACCACAGCTGAAAAGAGTACTTGCCAAAACGGATACACCTGGCAAATTTCCGGTACCTAAGTCAACCTGAACATTTTTGGTACCCAATGCCTCCTGATTTTCATCCTGGAATACCGACTTTCAGTCCCAAAATACTGACTTCCGGTCCTGTTTTTCCAAGTTTCTGTCCCAATTTACCCATTTATAACCGGTAATCAGTAAAGGTAAATATCAATTTTCCAAGTAATCAGGTGCCTGTTTGGTACTTGGGTAGTCCGTTGGGCATCCAACATGCTACCTGAAATTGCAAGTATTACCCACAGGTACTAAATCAGGTACCCGTTTCAGCTCTATTCAAGGCTTAAACAGGAAGAGAGCCAAAGAGTGGGTCAGCTCCAGGCGGGACTTCACTGTTGCCCATTCCACATGGTACACACTGAGCAGAGAGCACTCTGTCTCCCCCCTGTGGTAGTGGAAGTCAACATGCCTGTTATTTGCCTTAGCTGACAGATGCAGGCCTATTAGCTCAGATGGTACTGGCACATGCTCACAGAGCATGAGTGGTGCCTGCTTCAAGTTCAAGCTTCGTGGCCAACAACCCACCCAGAATATATCTCCTTTATATTCATAGTAATAGGTCAGGGGTGGGGAACTTCAGGCCCAGGGACCAAATGTGGCCAGTGGCTAGTTTTTATTTGGCTTCTTCCCAGTGCCTGAATCTGGCCTCAGTTCCTACCCCCAAGCACTAAAAGACTGAGTTTGAGGGAAAGGAGCAGAGATGAGAGCATTTGCACAAGGCTAGAGGACAGAGCCATGGCTCAGATTCATGATCTGGGCCTTCCTCTGCCTGAGTGTACCCCTAAAAGCACCCCTGCCTCCACCTTCTAGGTGGCTCTCGGAGCTTGTACTGAATTAGTACCATCTGAGCTAAAAGGCCTGCATCCGTCAGCTAAGACAAGTAACAGGCACATTGACTTCCGCTACCACAAGAGGGAGACAAAGTGCTCTCTGCTCAGTGTGTGTGTACCATGTGGAATTGGCAACAGTGAAGTCCCGCCTGGAGCTGACCGACTAGGGCAGGGGTTTGTCTCATCCAGACCTGGAGAATCCCAGGCCAGCCTCTTGCCATTCAGATACACCTAAGCCTTTTCTGGTGCAATAGGGTTTAGCACAACTCAGTGAACGGTCTATGGTATGCAACCCCCTCTCTGCCAGATTCACAGACGGCACAGATGAGCTGCAGTGCCAGGCGCTGTAGCTCAGGCTGCACAGATTCATGCTTTTGGTGCTGGAGAACTTCAGTTCAGTCCCCAGCATGGCGATCAAGATGGTGGCCACCACCCTAGCACCCCACTCCCCAAACCCTGGGAGGTAAGCAGTCCCCAAGGAACATCTGCAAACCCATTGTCAGTACTGTACCTTGACAGTGTTACGGTCACTAATGAGAATCTGCTCCTCGTTGATATAGAAATAAACCGGTGAGATGACCGTCAGGTTGGGGGATGACCACTTGTCAAAGTTGATGATGAGCTGGAAGGAGACATCAGGGAGCTTCTGGCAGATGGTGGACAGGACAAAGGCACAGTTGGCGGGGAAGCGGAGAAAAGCGCCGTCGAAGGTGCGGAACACCCCGCCACCTGCCGCCATGCAGTAGGAGCTCTTCATACTGAAGCAGCCACGGACGCCGTTGCGGAGGGCACACTCCTCGTCTGACTTGCACTGCCGCGGGTCGCACTGGATGAGGTTGCGCCGAAAGCAACGGCAGCGGCGGGTGCAGTCACCGTTCCAGAACAGCTGCTTGGGCTGCAGAAAACCAGAAGAGCAGGACCTGAGTAACATCTTCCTGTGCACATGGTCAGGGTCTAACTCAGGGGTGGGGAAGCCCAGGGGCCAAATGCAGCCCATGGCTAGTTTTTATTTGGCCCCTTTTCCAGTTCCTCGAGGATCTGGTCCTTGGATCCAGTTCCTACCCCCCAAGCACTTAACACCGAACTCAGGGAAGGGAGCAGAGATGAGGACACGCACATACAGATAAGGGAGCAATTCATGATCTGGACCCTCCTCTTCCTGAATACCCCCCTCAAATAGCCCCATCCTTACTTTCTAGGCAGCCCTCAAAGATTGTACTAATTTTCAAAGTGACCTCGTGGGAAGGAAAAGGTCCCCCACCCCTCCTCGAACTGATCTCCAGATTTGGGGTTGGGAAGAATTTTCTCCCACGTCAGATGGGCATTAACTCCGGGAAGGCTTTGTTTTTCCTTGCTTTCCTCCCCTGCGGTGTGGGTGTGGCTCACTTGTTTGAGACGCCTGGATTTTTCTTTTAATAAGATTGTTCCCTCTTATTTCAGGCATCCGTGTGCTCTGGTCAGTCCCGGTCTCTACTTGTAGGAATTTATTTTTACAGGCTCTTCTTGGCAGAGGATTTTTGTGTGTGTGGGCATTTGGCTATGGTGATCCTGTATTCATTCAGAAGGCTGGACCAGATGCCTCCTGAGAACTCTACTACTTTATTGGGGAGTGAAACCTACCAGGTGCATGACTACCAGGCTGCCCTTGAGCCCATCACCCAGGTTTCTGGCCAGGGGAAAAAATCCGCTTAATGGGACAAATGGTTCAATTCTGTCCACCCAGCCCTCTGGCTGAACATAGAAATGCCATACTGGGTTAGACCAATGGTCCGTCTAGCCCAGTATCCTGTCTCTGACAGTGGCCACTTTCCAGTCACTTCACAGAAGCACACAGCAGGTTATAAAGGAATGGTTCATTCCCCTGCTATTTACTCCCAGGTGCCAACAGACCATTGGAGGTTACATCCCATTGACTAACTTTAAATAGCCATTTATGGACCTATTTTATTTAGTTATTTATATTTTTATAAAAACCCTATATCCCGCCTCTACTGCCAAGGCAGCAAAGGGCGGCTAACAAATTTTAAAATAATAATAAAAATAATATAAATACAGTATATCTAATACATCTATTAAAATACTAATAAAAATTGAGGAAATCGAAACCAGAAATATACAAAAACCAAGTCCCCTAACCTTCAACCCCCCTCCCATCACCCTCAACAAAAGCCTGGCGGAACAGCTAGATCTTGCATTGGCGTCAAAAGGAAGGGAGGTTTGGGGTCACTCAGGCCTCTGCCGGGAGGGAGTTACACAGCCTCGGTGCGGCCACCGAGAATGCCCTCTCCATAATCGCCCCCTGGGTTACCTGGAGGATTTCAAAAAAGGCACTCCTGGTTGACTGCAGGGATCAATCCAGAGCCCAGGGAGTGAGTCGGTCCCGCAGGTAGGTAGGGTCTAGGCTTTATAGGTAAGCACCAACACCTTGACTTGGGCCCGGAAGACTATAGGCAGGCAGCGCAGAGAGTGGAACGTGGTGTAATGTGCTCACGGCAGCCCATCCCCGTAAGGTGGGCTGCCGCATTCTGCACCAGCTGCAGCTTCTGAACCATCACCATGGGTAGCCCCACGTAGAGCGCGTTACAACAGTCCAGTCTAGAGGTGATGAAAATATGAATGATGTATGGCCAAAGCCTCCACACCAGATGTAACTGGTGAAATGTGCTCCTTGCCACCGCCCTCACCTGGGCATCCAGACGGAGTTGGGAATTGAGGAGCACTCCTAGACCCGAACCTGAGAGACCAGTGAGGGGCAAACCCCATTGGTGATGGAGGATGCCACTCCCACTGCCCTACCCACCAGCATCACCACCATCTTGTCAGGATTCAGCTTCAGTTGGCTCACCCTCATCCAGTCCCCCACAACCGAGAGACACCAAGTAAGCAGTGAGACTGTCGAGTCTGGGTCAGATGAAAAAGAGAGGTAGAGTTGGGTGGCATCAGCATATTGATGATACTGAACATCAAACCTTCTCACCACCTTGCCCAGCAGCTGCACATACACGTTGACCAGGAGAGGGGACAAGATAGAACCTTACGGGACTCCACACGGGAGGTCCCGGGGGGATGAAGAACAGTCCCCGAGCACCACACGCTCAGTTCTTCCAGCTAGGAAGGAGCGGAACCATTCAAGAACAATCCCGTCCACTCTGGCACCATCCCGCAGGTGAGTCACCAACATCTCGTGGTCAATGGTATCAAACGCAGCTGACAGAGCTAACAGAATCAGCAGGGTCGAACGACCCTAATCCAATTCATGGTGAAGATCATCGACCAAAGCCACAAGCGCAGTCTCAGTGCCATAGCCCGGACAAAAGCCGGACTGCGAGGGATCTAGAAACCTGATGCGGTCCAGATGCCCCTGCAGCTGCTAAAACGGGAATGAGAGAGACCGGCCGATAACTGGCAAGGGAGTCAATGTCCAGTGATGGGTTTTTGAGCAGAGGCTGCACCACCACCTTCCTGAGGCAGCTCGGCACTCTGCCCTCCCTAAGGGAGGCACTGACCACCCTAGCCAGCAACGGCCCCAATGTCTCCCGGCTGGTTAAGGATGGGCACAGGTCTAGTTTGCAAGAGGAGGCTCTGACCTCCCCAAGCACAGCCTCTGCATCAGTGGGTGACACTCACTGAAACTGATCCCACAAAACTGGACAAGATGGGGCTTCCACAGTCTCTGGTTCTCCTATCGTAGTAAGCGTGGTGTCGAAATCATGGTGAATACGAGCAATTTTGTATGCAAAATAGTCAACAAACATGTCACAGCAGGCACTGGAAAATTCCAGTTCCAGGAGGAGGGAGGCAAATCCAACCAGCCCCCTTACCACCCGGAAAAGCTCCTCTGGACAAGACTTTGTGGATGCTATGAGGGTAGCAAAGAATTCCTTCTTGGTTGTCCACATACCCATGACATAGGCTCTATGACGCAATCTGTCGGCTTCAGCACGAGAACGGCGCCACCGTTGCTTTAACCGCCGCCCTTCCTGCTCCAGCTGCCGCAGATCCTCCGTAAACCACGGTGGCCTCCAGCGCTGACGCACAGGGAGTGAATGCCTAGGAGCCTTCCTGTCGATGGCCTCAGCTAATAAGATGTTCCAAAGAGCAATGAGGTCATCAGGCAAACAACCATCAAGATCAGAGGGTAACTCCCCTAGAACACTCCAGAACGTCTCTAGTTCCATCAGCCTCCGGAGGTGAACCAACGGAACCGGTTCCGCACCTCTCCAGGGAGACAGGCCCATAGGAGCTAATGTTCCCTCCATGACAAGGGCACTGCTGACACCTCCCCCATTAACAGATCCCCCACCTCAAAACCGATACAAAAAATCAGGTCCAGGGTGTGCCCCCTCATCATGTGTCGGACAGATGACTACTTGGTTCTTACCTATCTTCCAAGAACCTATCCAACCACTGTTTAAAGCCAGCTATACTATTGCCCTGACTAATATTCTCTACCAACAGGTTCCACAAGTTAACTGTACGATGAGTGAAAACCCTTTCGTTTTAAATCTGCTGCCAGATAGTTTCCCTAGTTCTATGATTGCCCCCTATTTACTCGTTCCACACCATTCATCATGCTGTAAACTCCTTCTATCATGTCTGCACTTGGTAATCTCATCTCAAGCTGAAGAGTCCTAACCCAGGGGTGAGGGACCACAGGCCCCAGGGCCAAATGCAGATTGTGGCTAGGTTTTATGTGGCCCCTTTAGCGCCTGGATCTGGTCCCTGGCTCCAGTTCATACCACCAAGGACTGATAAATTGAGTTCACAGGAAGGAAGCAGAAATGAGGGGCATGCACACAAGGACGGGGGGGGGGGGGGGCAGATCCATGGTCTGGACCTTCCTCTCCCTGAGCGCACCCTTTAACACCGCCCAATTTTTATGCAGCCCTTGTAGAGTGTATGCGTTTTCAAAGTGGCTCCTGGACGAGCAAAGGCTCCCCACCCCTGCCCCTATCCTATCAAATCAAGCATTTCTTCATATGGAAGGGCTGCAAAAATGGAACCGTTAGTGCTTTATTTCAGCCAGAATTCTGATCAGAATCCCGGTTTCTTAAAGGGGAGGTGCATTTTTGCATGCACAAAATGGCACTGCCCATATTCAAAATGGCGGCAGTACCAGCAGCACCATTTGGGATATGGACAGCACCATCACAATCGAAATCGGAAGCTGGGAAAAATCTGGATTAATCCCTACCCTTGATCGTTTTTGCTGCCCTTCCCTCCACCTGTTCCAGTTCTACTATATATTTCCTGAAGCCTATGGAAAAGGCTAGATCTCATGATGTAAGTCAATGTAAGTAAGTAAATAAATTATTGTGAATGTTACCTGAGCCTCAACAGAGACCAGGCTCTGCTAGTATGTGCAGAGTTTGCATAGGGCTTGGGACAGTTCTTGCCTTGCACCCTCCGTAGAGGGAGACCGACAGTAGGTGGGTCCTTTTCATTTTACTGAAGAGTCAAAGCCGAGAGACACGGAGTGACTTCCTTCAAGGTCACTTGGAGGATACCGCAGCAGGGCTAGGCTTAGAACCCAGGTGCTGTCCGCCGCACAGTTCAGGCAACCTGGGCTTTGTCAGACCAAAAGGAAAACTGAATTCCAGAAATCAAAGGAGCACCTTGCTGGAAGTTTTACATCCAAGGGGGTTTAGCTCGGATGACTCAGCTGAGCTGTCAGGATATAACTGAGGATACAAAGTTGGCATTTCCACCAGTAGAGGGCAGTGGTGGCCTGTACATTCCTGCCAGCGCATTGTAATCTTGCACCAGTCCATTGATGCAGCCACTTCTGAGAAAGATCAATACCCCATGCTTACTTTAGTGGGAGGTGGGGGGGGGAAAATAAAAAGAAAGAAAACATCCTTCCCTGCCAATTGTCCAATATTGTACACAGGAGACAAAGAGCCTTTCCAGAGACTGGTCTTGTTCAGTTTACGTCCTGAAGCATGCGATTGGATTCCCTGTCCCTCTGCCTGAAGTACTACGAACATCACAAAATTATCCAGCCCTTTTAAAACCCGAGATGCAGGCTATGACTGGATACCGCTACAATAGCGCACAGCGGGGTGGAGGGGAGGGAATGGCAGTGCATGTGGAGAGGGGGTGAATCCAAGTGGGGGCAACTTCTCTGGAGCCTTCCCAGTTTTAAGAATGAGGGAGTTTGAAGCTACGGCTTCCAAATGATAAGGCTGTGGCAGGCCAAGGCTCTTGTCCCAGTTATGGGACCCCTTAAGAGTCAAGGGGTGGGGTCTCCAGGGTGGAGGGCAGGGCTTACCCATGGAGGCCGTGCCACTCCCGCTTCCCCCGGAGTGGCAATAACCCTGCCAGGAAGGACGTTTTAAGAATGGGTGGAGATGAGGCTATCACTCCATCTGCACCCACTCTGAAAACCTCCTTCTTGACAGGGTCCATGGCAAGCAGCTGGAACGCTGCTAGTAATTTTTTTAAGAGTGGGTGGGGGCAGAGTAGGGTGGCCAGATATGCAAATTTTAGAGGACGTATGAGAAATGCAGATTGCAGGGCTGCACTGGCTCCAAGCAGTCCTGCAATCTGAATTTCTCATGTGTCCTCTAAAAATGGCATCTCTGACTACTCTAGGACAGAGTGATGACCCTGCTTCCGTCCCCTCTGAACATTTCCTAGCAGCATCGGGCCCCCTCAGAGCCTGAGACCGGGGCTCAACTGAGCCCCACCCCCATGGTTAGCTCCGCCCCTGCTTCTAAGGCAACATCGGGCCCCCTCAGAGCCTGAGACCAGGGCTCAACTGAGCCCCACCCCCATGGTTAGCTCTGCCCCTGCTTCTAAAGCAACATCTTCTCCCTCCAAACCCCACTGACGACTGCTATTTTGTACCACGCTGGCAGAACACAAATCAACCTCAACCTAGTATCAGATTTTTAGAATAACCAAGTGTGCGCACTTGCTTTGCCACCGGATATGGGCACTGACACCACATTTTAAAAAGGAAGAACACTGCCGAAACAGAGTGGATACAGACAACGGGTAAACAAGCTATTCTTCTTGAGAACCATCCTGCAAGACGTTCCAAGAGAATGTTAACAGAACAGATGTTCCCTGTGCTTGTATTCTATACCAAGAAATGCGTGAAGCCTATTTTCGGGACAGGTATTCAAAGGGATGGCTGCCATTCACGAGAATAAAGCACTGCAAAAGAGTGTTAATGATCAGAAGCGGCTGTTTGTAAGACAGCCCTGGTTACAGCTTGATGATTAACACGATGGTCCTGAAACAAGTAACGCATTTGCCACCTGTGGGCAATACCCAAATATTCGAGTGTCATACCGCGCACGCAAATGTTGGTTGGGTACCCAACTGCCTGAAAAATACCAGGTATTTCTATTTGCAAGTCACCGCGTTACCGTCTTCTGATCGAAAGTCAGAAATCCGGGACAATTCCCCCCCCCCCCTCCCCGATTGATTGGGTATCCAATGGAATGCTAACTGGATATTGATTAGTACCCAAAATTACCAGTCAAACCGAATACTGCAATTTCGACAGGGATACTCTGTTTTTGCAAGTACTCATTTCTAGGGGTGTGCAATTCATTTTCATTTTTTAAATTACTCAAATGAACAAATCTCCCTTTGTTTTAGTAATTAAAATGAGAAAACAGATGACAAAAGTAACAAAAATAGGCAAAAACGAACCAAAAAAAGCATCAATTTCATTATAAAAGTACAATTAAAAACCCGAAACCCCTGTGCGCGTGCAAAATGACTGGAGCGCCCATTCTGTGCACACGTGACCCTTTCCCAAAGTGGCGCTGGCAGCGCCCGGTGCCATTTTGGGAAAGGGCTGCACGTATGCGGAATGATCCGGCGGCCGTTTCGCACACGCGCAGTGATTTTTTAAAATTTATTTTTCTAAATTATTTAAAATAAAATTAAAAGTACAAAAACAAATGAAAAACAAACCAACCCCCAAACGAACGGTTCTGTTTATGAAAATCCCCAGAACAAAGGGATTTTTGTAAATGAAAGCAAAGATAAATGACGTGCCAGCTGCACCTGCCTGCTCATTTCAGCTCTTCTAAGGACCAGGTTATTTCAAAGTGATGTCGATGACCAAATCAAGTTGACTCGGGCCCCAAAGATTCAATGAAAGTCAGCGCGGCTTAGTTGCCTCACTTGCTAAATTCCTTTAGGCTGCTGCCCCTGCTTGGCTTAGCTGCATACGTGACAAAAGCAGCAATCCCCAAAACACAGACTCTGGGTAGCCCCACTGAAGCCGGAGTGCTTTGTCGATCGTGGGCAAAGTCGCTTAAAATTGGATTTAAAAACCTAGGGCACTCAGGAAGTCAGTGGAACTTAGAAGATGTTGACTATTTTACCTGTCACGTCTAATCAAACTACCAATCTGTAGCTTGGCTTCTTCAGCATCACCTGGCTTTGCCTTGTAACATCAACTTAGAGCTCAAATTGTTTATTATTCATTAGGCTTAAATTTAGCACCAAAGTCGTTTAGCTTTTTGCAGATTGGCAGGGCCCCGATCTGGGAAGCTGGGTGTGCACTAGTTAAGAACATCATAAAAACTGCCATTCTGGGTCAGATCAATAGTCCATCATACCTGGTATTCTGTCTTTGACAGGACATCAGAGGACATTTACAAGGAACATGCAAAGCTGGCGACCCTGTCTGTCAGTTAGGATATTTTCCCCTAGTAGAGCTAATTAGGATTCAGGAACCTTAATATCATTACCTTTGCATCTGCAGCAGAGGAGTGGGAATACCAAAGATTCAAGGTCAGTGCACTCTAAGGCTGCATTCACATGGGACACTTTGCATGTGAAAAACTCTTCGCCCCACTTTAATTTTTAATGTGTGAAAGGGTTAGGTCACAGGATGCACATTAACTCCCAAAAAGTTAAGCCAGAAAGCAAGGCTTAACAATCATTCCAAATCCACCACGTACATTTTTCATAATGTGTGAAGGGATTACTCTGCCCATTAATCCACCTTAATTGCTGCTGCAGGGGATAGAGGTGATTTCCCCCTCAGGGGATGAATCCCCCACTACCTGTCTGGTTGGGATAACGCATAGTTGAGAAGAAAAACAAAAAATGCAGCATAATGGGATACCTATGGCACATGGTGATTTTTAAAGCAGGGAGGGAATGAGGGGACAATTAAAATGCATGAATGCAAACTCCAAGAGTGCCACATTCTTGGTAATAGAGCCTTCTCCTCTACCCTCCCTGCCATCTAGAACATCTACACCATTCTTCCTCATCAACTCTCCTGGTTTCAAATCTCAGCCGGAAATGTCACTGCTCTACTTTGTACTTATTGTCTGTTCTCCCGATTTATTATTTTAACTCTGCAAAATCCATTATTGAACTCCTTCAAGGGCTTGGACCCAGATTCTCTTCTCACACTGGTGTAAATAAGAAATAAATCCACTGAATTGGATAGTCCTGGGTGTAAAAAAGAAGAATATCAGACCGCTTGGGTGTCATACGACCGGTGCCATAAAAATTAAAATTTCATTTCATTGTATTTTTTACTGCAAGCTAGGCTGACTCTCAGCCCCATCATTAAGAATTTGTCATTCCATTGTGAGAATTAAACTGATTAATATTCCACAATGCAAAGAACTCTATGGCTAAATAGATTAGGATTATCAATTATGCTGAGATCATTCTCCCGGTAACGGCAAAAAAACCGTCAATTTCCGCAGCTCTGCGGCTCAGAGGGAAGAAGACAGCAGATAAAGGAACCTGCAAATTATCTTCCAGGAAAAATCCCACCCTCCTGCAGAAGCAGAGAGCAAAACAGAATTCCCACAGGCTTTATGTTTATGTCCAACATCATCCTATTAGGAGACAACAGGGGTGGAAGCAACAATAGCAGGTGGAGAGTGTTTCAAGTCCTTCTCTTGTTTTGTTTTTATTTAGAAACCATTTACTATCCAATTCCACCGGCAGTTTAGGGGAGAAAAACACCATCATTTGTACCGTTGGCTCTCTGATTCTAAAGGGTTTTTTGTTGCCGTTCCGAGGAATATAGATGAGGAGCGCTCCTTGAAGAAGCTTTCATTCAGATGCAATACTTCCATCCCCCGCAAGAAGTTGTTAGCTAAGAATATCAGAGACGGGAGGAAAAACAGGAGGCACTTATCCAGAAACAACAGGGGGTGGGGGGGGAGGGAAAACACATTGTGTGCCTGATTCTAATTTAAATTAGCTGCTTGGGATTGCTTTTACTTACCTTAACTTTCACTGAAAGGCCCCTTGGTGTGGACAGAGTGGGGTGTAATGACTCTAAACCTAGTTCCGCGCAGACAAAATGGCACCAGCTTAACACAAAGGGTTATTTCCTACCCAACTTAGTTCATTTGGTACAAAACCCTATAAGGGATTCTCTCATTTGGTTTTAAAAGGCTGCGATCCACAAAGTACAGGGCCATTGGGCTTCAATGGGACCACCCCCAGAGTAAGGTGATTTGTGGATATGGCAAAAGTGGCTTCCCCGCCCNCAGTTGGGTTCCCCCTACATGGACAAAAAAATTACTTTTCATTTACCAAAAGGACGAATTGAAACTGGATTGGTTCATTTACTTTATGACCCTGTTTGGTTAGAAAGGGTTTCTTTATTTTTACTTCCATCCTGGTCCTAACCAAATTGAGATTAAATAAGAATTCAAAATAAGAATGTTCACATTGGGAGCTTACACCAGTTTTGCCAGTTTAAGAAAACTGGTGTAAGTTTGAGTGTAGACACAGCCAAATGTACAGGCCCCGTTAAACTAATGCAACTTGTTATATTGAATTTAGGCTGAAACAATCAGCTAAATTGCTGCTTGCAAGAAATGTTGCTATATTGAGGGTCTCCATCTTGTGGTTGATTTGGCGGGAGACAGTTTGGGGGTGCTGCTGGTATACCGTGCACCTACCTATACAGCGGCATCCCTACATGCTCTGACGGAGCTGGTGTCGGAGGTGGTGTCGCGGTCCCCAAAGACAATAGTCTTGGGGGACTTCAACATCCATGCCGATGCCAGTCTCAGCGGGGCGGAGCATGAGTTCATGGCCGCCATGGCAACCATGGACCTGTCTCAAGTTGTCATCGGCCCAACGCACAATGGAGGACATACCCTTGACCTGATCTTCTGCACTGGCCTTGAGGCAGGGGATCGGTTAGTGGGGGAGGTGTCAGCAGAGCCCTTGTCGTGGACAGATCATTACCTCCCGTGGGTCTGTTTCCCAGCACACGTCTGCCCCCAGAAGGGTGTAGAATCAGTTCGGTTGGTTTGCCCCCAGAGACCGATGGAACCTGAGAGGTTCCAGAATGCTCTAGGGGAGTTACCCTCTAATTTTTACGACCGTCCACTCAATGACCTTGTGGTTTTGTGGAATACTCTGCTGACCAGATGGCTCCTAGGCATTCACTCCCTCAGCATCGGGGCAGCGAAGGAGGAGTTCTTTGCTATCCTGATAGTGTATGCAAAGTCTCGTCCAGTGGAGCTTTTCCGGGTGGTGAGGGGGTTGGTCAGTCCAGCCTCCCTCCGCCTACAACTGGAGTCTTCTAGTGCCCGCTGTGACATGTTTTTTGAGTACTTCGCAAATAAAATCACTCAGATTCACCATGACTTCGACTCCACATTTATGACAATAGGAGAACCAGAGGTTATGGAGGCTCTGTCTTGTCTGGTTTTGTGGGATCTGTTTCAGTGGGTGATGCCCGCCACTGCTGCAGATGTTCTGGGGATTGTTAGAGCCACATTTTGTGAACTAGACCCACGCCTGTCCTGACTGGTCAAGGCCAGCCGTGAGACATTGGGGCTGTTGCTAGCGGGTGTTGTCAATGCCTCCCTGTGGGAGGGCAGGGTGCCAGACTGCCTCAAAGAGGCAGTGGTGTGGCCCCTGCCCAAAAAAACATCACTCGACGTTGACTCTCCCGCTAGCTATCGGTCAGTCTCTAAACTTCCCTTTTTAGGGACGGTTATTGAGCGGGCGGTGGCTCAGCAGCTGCAGGAGGATCTGGACCACACCGGTTTTCTTGATCCCTTGTGGTCTGGCTTTCGTTTGGATTCGGACACTAAAACAGCTTTAGTGGCTTTGGTCAACGACCTTTGCCAGGAACTGGACCATGGTCCTTTGACCCTGTTAATTCTATTAGATCTGTCAGTTGCGTTTGATACCGGTAACCATGAGATGGTGGTGCCTCACCTGCATGACTATGCTGGGGTGTGTGGAACTGTTCTTGAATGGTTCCGCTCCTTCCTGCCTCCAGTGGGTGGTGATCAGGGATTGTTCATTTTCTCCCTGAGACCTCATGTGTGGAGTTCCACAAGGTTCCATTCTGTCCCATCTCTTGTTCAATGTGTATAGTATATGCAGCCGCTCAGCGAGGTCGTGAGATGGTATTGGGTCCAGTGTCATCAGTACACTGATGACATCCAGCTCTACCTCTTCTTTTCATCCAACCCAGACCCAGCAGTCTTGGTGCTTACCTGATGTCTGGCAGCTGTGCGGGACTTGATGAAGACGAACTGCCTGAAACTAAATCCTGACAAGATGGAGGTGATGTTGGTGGGGAGGGTGGTGGGTGTGACGTCCATGATGGGGTCTCTCTCAGCTCCGGAGTCTGAGGATACTCCTCGATCCGCAGTTTCAACAGGATCTCCAGGATGAGGCTGTGGCAAGGAGTGTTTTCTGCCAATTACACCTGGTGCAACGGCTTTGGCAGTATGTCTTTGACTCCGACCTGGTCACTGTCATCCATGTCTTTATCACCTCAATATTAGACTATTGTAAAGTGCTCTACGTGGGGCTACCTTTGGTGACGGTCCAGAGACTGCAGGTGGTGCAGAATGTGGCGGACCGTCTCCTTACCCCCGTAAGGGTCGCTGTGAGCATGAGCACATTACACCAGTGCGCCAAGCTCTGCACTGGCTGCCGATACTCTTCCAAGCCCGATTCAAAGTGTTGGTGCTTACCTATAAAGCCCTATACGGTCTGGGCCCCTCCTATCTGCGCGACCATCCCACTCTCCGTGCCCTGGATCAACCCTTGCGGTCTGCTGGGAGCACCCTTCTTGGTGTCCCCCGGATGGCACGAGGGGCTTCAATGGAGAGGGTGTTCTTGGTGGCAGCGCCCAGGCTGTGGAACTCCCTTCCAGTAGAGGCCCAAATGGCCCCAAACCCTGCCTCATTTCGGCAACAGTGCAAGACCTGGCTGTTCTGCCAAGTCTTTGGTGAGGGAGAGGAGTGAAAAGGGGTGGGGTGGGGGGTGGGGATGTTGTTGTTTTTATTTTCTTTTATGCCTTCCTTTTATGTATTTTATATATTTTATGTATATTTTAAAATATTTTAATTTTTGTAAGCTGCCTCGAGCTGCCTAGACAGGAGAGGTGGGATATAAATGGTGGAAATAAATAAATAAATAAATAAATATTGGGAACCGGGATCGATTTCCAAATTGTTTTCCGATACTGATGTGATTTCTTGATTCCCGCAATACCACGAGATACATCCTGATTTACCGACTTTCCACTTACTGTTTACTGCATACCATTCATTTACCACTTACCGCATTGCTGAGGGTACTTCTGGCTTTGTTTTTTCTGCATTTCTGAGCCAATCACTGTGTGAACAGCCCACCCTGAACCTCCTCTCAGTGCCCCTTAACCTGTACTCCAGGGCCTCCAATCAGAATTGTTGTTCCATGTTGTTCCCTTTCCTTTGACCAAACTGCAACCGGATTGCATACTAGTAAAGGAATCTGCTAGGGATGGGATTCTGGGCAAAATTTTGGTTTCGGTTAATTTCGGTTCTCATGTATTTCGGTTCTTTTTTGATTTTGGTACTATCGGATCTTTTGCACTGATTTTTGTACTGGATTTTTAACATTGCGTTTTTTCAATGGGGGGAAAGCCGTAATGTTAAAAATCCGGTACAAAAAAATCAATGCGAAAGATCCGATAGTACCGAAACTGAAAAAGAACCGAAATTTCGGATTACTCCGAAATGGCCATTTTCTAGTACTTTCGGTTTTATCGGAAACGAAAATTCCCATCCCTAGAATCTGCATACCAGCCAATGAGTGACAAGGAAGTACAAGGGAAAATGGAGTGCAAGAAATGCAGTATTGCATTGGTATTACCTCTCAGGATTTGAAATGGATGGCAAAGTGGTAAATGGCAAAGCAGAAAATGGAATCCCAGTAAGCAGGTGGTCAGTAAATTGAGAAATGAAATGTCAGTCAAGACATTACCAAGTACCGAGAGGTTCTCTGTTTGACCGAGATGGTATCGGGAACTGGGATTTCACAGAGATTTCCCGTTTTGGTGAAATCGTGTTTCAGCCCCATTACTGGTGTGTGGGTAGGTGGGTGTGTTCGTGTTCATATAGTGGGTTTGCACTGAGGTTTTGACTAGATTTTAGGTAAGTTGGTGCCATTTAAGTGTGCAAATAAAAGCTCCATGTAAATGATACCGGTGCTAAGGGTTTTTATCCTGCTGCAAACCACTTGTGCAAATATAAATTAAGGGTTTTAAGAAACAGTGTAGCTTAGTGGATAAATTGTCAGGCTTGGGTCTGGTTGGCCAGGGTTCAAATCCTGTCTTAGTCATGAACTGAAAGGGTAGTTTGGGGCAAGTCACTCTCTCTCGGCCTCAGTAAATGGAAATAACAACAATCTGCTTCAGAGGGTAGTGAACTAAGGACTGAGAAGTGCTATCTAAATTAGTAATAAACCTAATAAACGACTATGTTTGCAGGTCTCTTTATACAGGAGCGAGACGAGCCTACCCAAGGAGTTTTCACTGACTGCAGCTGGTCAAAAACAACAATGCCATTTTCTTGGGGGGGAAAAAAAAAGTAAACCCTGCTTCAAACTGTGGGGTGAAAATGAGAGTGTCTAAAGTGACACAGAAATTTCATGATGCCAAAATGACATTGTGAAATTCCTAACTGGCTATTTCAACATTCCAGACAACCTAGGGAAAAGTTGAAACTCTTCAACCTTTTTCCTCAGTGAAAACAGAACATTCTCGATTGAAACGGGAATGAGTTTCGACTGTCGACATTCGGAATGCTGGGGTCCCAGTTCTGGATTTCACAATGTTTCCCTATTTCAACATTTGAAAAAGGAAGGAAGGTTTGACAATGTTTTCAATACCCCCAGAAAAAGGGGGGGGGGGGTTTCTTCATTGAAATTTGGAACAAGCTCTAGCACTGATATAGCAACACCCATGAAAACCCAAACAAATCCAAGGTCGGCAAAGCCAGAGAGCAAAGAAGGCATGAAACAAGGAAGAAAAGAGGAGTCAGCAATTCCTACCTCGTAATATTTGCCATCGGAGTAGCAGCCACAATTGTGGGGAAGGATGCAGCTCTTGCCATTCAGGACGTAGCCGGGGTCGCACTGGCACCCTTCCACGCAGTAATGGTTGCAGTCGCTCTTCAGCCGGATGGCGGCGCAACGAGGCTGGCACACGGTCACACAGCTCTCGTAGTGGCTATTGGGGGGGCAGCTGATAGCTGGAACCAAAGGTGAACAGGCTTAGTGTACAAACTAGGACAGGGGCAGGGAGGGAACCTCAGGCCTGGGGGACAAATGTGGCCTGTGGCTAGTTTTTATTTGGCCCCTTTCCCAGTTCCTGGATCTGGCCCCTGGATCTAGTCCCTACCCCCAAGCACTGAAAAACTGAGCTCAGAGGAAGGGAGTAGAGGAGAGGGTAGGCCACACAAAGGTAGGGCACAGATCCATGAAGTGGACCCTCCTTTTCTTGAGTGGACCCCCTGAGTTCCCCAGCTTCTATGCAGCGCTGAGAGCTTGGACCCTGGGAGGAACTAGGATGAAGTATAAAAGGGGGAGCAGCAGAGCTGGGGGGAGCGGGTCATTCACCGTAAAGCTTTAAAGGACAAAGCTGAACTACAATAAATACGAGTTTGACTTGTGCTCCTCCTTGGTGACCAGACTGGACACAGTAGGGTTGAAATTAATAACCGTGGGGAATTGTGGATCTGATCATTTCCCGCAATTCATACCATGTCCACCAAAAGGAAGGTTAAATATCAGGAAAAATTCCTGCCAGTAAGAGCCGTGAGGCAATGGAACACGTTTTCCAGGGAGGTCGTAGGCTCGCTCCATCACTGGAGCTACGGCTGGAGCTATGGCTGGACAGTGGGGTTCCAAGCATGACCACTTCTAAGACACAGAGGGTGCCCCGAGGGGGCAGAGCCATGAGAGAAGGGTGAAGACCCTGGGGACCCGCAAATTCTACAGCCGGCCTTGGACATGGCAAACAAAAGGTGAGAAGCAGAAACAAAAGTCCAGAAGGTTGGCTCAAGACTGTATATGGGTCAGTTGTAGAGCCAAGACTAGAATTCAGGAGGACTCCTGTGACCTCATCTCATGGTCTATCCTCTAGACCAGTGGTTCCCAAATTGTGGGCATGGGCCACTAGGAATCCAAAGTAGGTCTGAGAAACCAGTCGTGTCTACAGCGCAGTGGGCTTCAGTTCTCACCACCGGTACCAGAGCCCACCCTTGTGCATGACAGCCACCTCTAGAGATGGCGGCAGCACTGCCAGAGACCACAGCCATCTGCCTGCCTTGTACACCGCGACCAACCCACAAAAAAACACATACCAAGCTGCCGGTCTCTTCAGCAGGGGCAGTTTGGTCCCCGAAGAAATTTCAAGGGTCTACTAGCACACCAGACCACGCTGCCTCTCTCTTCTCCCACCCACTCGCACCCCCCTCCCAGTCTTCTCAAGTACGTATCGCCTTGACTGCATCCTGCTCTGCTTGCCACCAAATCTCAAACCTAAGCAATGGAAAGTAGCCCAGTCCATTCCTACTCTCTCCCTGGTTCTAACTGCTGTGAGCCAGTCCCTGGGTTTCAGGAGTATTAAATTTAACTTCAGTGAATTTGTGGATAAGAAAGAAGAACGAGCCAAATTTAATTTTAAATCTTGTTAGCAATGAAAATTACTTTTTGTCTGATTTGCTAGATAGTCCATCTGCTGGCGAGGTTTTGCGGCTCCCTTCGTGAGGAGCGTAATTGAACAATACATCGCAATCTTATTGACAAGAGCAGCCAGCATTGTTAGAACAAACACATAATCTTCCCTTTGCATAGTACTAATCAAATTCAGGTTTAGCTAATGAAGAATGGTTGCTTTCTGAACTCAGAATTTAACTCCCTCCACCGAAAAATTAGCAATCATGTACGAAATACACAACGCTCTACAGGTGACAAAGAGCCATAAAACACATGCACAGCCAGACCTCTCCTATTCCTGGATTGGCTGGTTCAGCTCATGCTCTGCAGTCCATGTTTGCCTTTAGACACAACGGAAACGGGTGGCTGAATGTGTGTTGTTGACACCATTGTATAGCCACATGTGTTTCCCTGTGTTTAACATGTTGCAGTACTTAGATGCAATGGCTGCATTTCCATGTCCAGGGACTAATTGGGGTCCTACCTGGCCTCGTGCCATAAGCTGTCCTTGCAGAAGCACTCCCATGGAATTTTGGGAGTTATAGTCCATGCGGGAGAGCAGTCGGGTCTGCCCCAAATCCTCCTTTCTGTGCTACAGCTATATAGCTCATTCTTCACTGCTCACGGGTGCTTTGGAAGAGCACAAAGACAGCGTGCAAGCAAGGAACGAGCTGTCCGCCTGCAGCAAGGAACGAGCTGTCCGCCTGCAGCAAGGAACGAGCTGTCCGCCTGCAGCAAGGAACGAGCTGTCCGCGTGCAGCAAGGAACGAGCTGTCCGCGTGCAGCAAGGAACGAGCTGTCCGGCAGTGGCACGGAGTGGAGGATTCAGGGGAGACGGTGGAATTGGGGCAGACAAACCGGAAATGGCTGCGAACACACCACCTGATGTCTTTAGACACAACGTTAGTCACGGGGAGAGGGAAAACACTCAGCTGCTGCACCCGAGACATCCTGGCAAGCAGCAAGGAGTTAATGGGAGGCTAACAGAGGGCAGACCAGTGGCCCAAAATAGTGACGGTGCTTAGACACAACACACAGTCGCATGGCAAACGACTTTAACCACCTGATTGTCATTGTGTCTAAAGATGTCCTCTGGCTGCTGAGATTCTGATTAGCAGCTGTGAATCAGCCACTGTGGCTCAGGTGGAAGGAAGGAAGAGACAGGACTAATTAAGGCAACACAGGGCCCAGAACCAGGCCTGGCCAAAAGCCGCACTTGAATTGTTAAAGAGTCGCATGTGGCTCCTGATCCCAAGTTTTCCCACCATTGCTCTATGGCTTGAGTCTATTCTGTGACCCCCCCTCCAGGACACACAGCACAAGCTTCTACCTTTTTCATCACCTGTCAGTAGCAGAAGACTGATTCAGCCATTGAAAAGAACCATGACAGTCAGCGTGCTACAACTATCTCCAAGTACAGCTGTGATGAGGGGCGCTGCTAGAATACCATCAGTCTCCTCAGTCTCCCCCAGCCCTGGGGGCTCTAAGTTCTATCACTCGTCACCTTGCAGACACACGTTTTTATCATCACAACACTACTGCAGTTGACATCTGGGAAAAAACAAAGTATGGAGGCACATATGGAGCCAGTGTGACCTAGTGATTAAGAGCACAGTACTTGGACCAAGAGGTGTGGGGGAGGCCCCTGGTTCAAGTGTCACCTTACTCATGAACTCACTAGATGACCTTGGACCAGTCACAGACCTATCAGCCTAACCTACCTCACAGGCTTGTTGGGAGGATTAAGAGCTGTTAGTTGTTAATGTTACAGTGAATAAGATGAAGAATTATAAGCCACCTTGAGCCTAAGGGATAGGGTGGGATAAAAAAATCTAAACAACATAGGACACACCCAGTGTCGCAGAGGGAGCCTGTGGCAGAGCTGAGAACTGAACTCAAGTTGTCAGACTTAAAAAATAGAGGTTACTTACCAGTAACTCTGTTCTTCGAGAGAGCTCCGCGTATTCTCACTCTTGGGATTCACTCCCTGCTCTGCAGGCACCGGAAAACCTTTCTGTCAGCAGTATCCAGGCAGAACTTGCCTGGAAAAGACTAAAACGTGGTGAGGGCTCTGCTCCTCCAGCCCCCCTCCCGTCCCGACAAAAACGCGGACTTCCGTCACATGGGACGGGACGGTATAAATAGGGGGAGGAGCCCTCGCCGCCTCAGTTCCTTCCAATCCTGGTTCGGAAGACCATATGAGTCAACCGAGACTGAGGGAAAGGAGGGCGGGATGTGAGACTACGCGGAGCTTTCTCGAAGAACAGAGTTACTGGTAAGTAACCTCTATTTCTTCTTCGAGGATCTCCGCGATTCTCACTCTTGGGAGAGTAATAAGCAGTTTATCACTTTACCTCTAGGAGGAGGGAGTCGAGGATGTTAACCAAAAAGCAAGTTTAGAACTGCCTTCCCCACCTGGGATTTCAACCTGGCAGCGAGGTCCAAAGAATAGTGCTTCGTAAAGGTATGTACCAAAGCCCATGTGGCAGCTCTGCATACGTCCGAGATAGGTATCCCGTACCTATCCGATCAGATTGGCAATGGACGTAGCAGTAGCCCTAGCAGAGTATGCTCTTACGCCCAGGGGTGAAGTCTTGTGAGCTATCTCATAACATCTCCTTATGCAAAGAGTAATCCATTTGGACAGCCATTGCGAAGAGATTTTGACTCCAATTTTTTGTCCTCCATAGGAAATAAACAGGGAGTCGCAAGCTCTAATATTCCTAGTCCTTTCGATGTAGAAAGCAAGAGCTCTCTTGACATCCAAGGTATGGAGTGCTCGTTCTGCGTGCAAAGCATGGGGCTTTGGGAAAAACACTGGTAATGAAATTGTTTGATTCAGATGAAAAGGTGAGACTACCTTAGGTACGAAAGTAGGATCAGTTCTCAAGTCAACCTTGTCCCTATGAAATAGAGTATAAGGGGACGAAGCTCACTCACTCTTCTTGCTGAAGTGATCGCTACCAGGAAAGCGGTCTTAATAGTTAGATTTTCCATGGTACATGAGGACATGGGTTCAAAAGGACCACCCATCAGTTTTGACAACACCAGATTCAGGTCCCACTGGGGGGGGGTCGGTTGGGACCTCGGTGGAAAAGTGTTCATTAATCCCTTCCAGAATGATCTCATCAATCGATGAGAAAACAAAGTTTCCTGACCCTCTGGTTGCAGGCGTGACGACAACGCCGCTAGATGAACCTTTATGGATGTGACAGCCAGGCGCGACTTCTGCAAGGATAACAGTTACGTGAACACGTGATTCATAGTAAGGTTGTGTATGGAAATAGTCTGAGATTCACACCACTTTGAAAAACGCAACCACTTTGCCTCGTAGCACCTTCGTGTAGAAAGCCTCCGGGAATTCAGGAGGATCTCTGACACTTTGGGTGGTGCATTTCTCACAAGAGCAGGATTAGCCAAGCGGAGACGTGGAGCATCTGTAAGTCGTGGTGCAGAATCATCCCTCGAGCTCGTGACAGCAGGTCTGGCATAAGAGGTAAGATCTTGACCTCTGATGCTATCATCTGTATTGCTTGGAACCATGTTTGGTGGGGCCAATAGGGGGCAATCAGGATCATGCGAGCTTTGTCTGTCCTGGCCTTGCCTAGTACTCTGTGTAGTAGCGTGATCGGGGGAAAAGCATAGAGGAAGCTCCCGTGCCAGGATATAGCAAAGGCGTCTGAGATTGAACCTGGGGCGGCCCCCGCGTGACTGCAGTATTCTGGCAGCTTCACATTGTCTTGAGACGCGAATAGGTCTATCATCGGCATCCCCCATTCCACTAATATATTTTGCAGGACTTCGATGTTCATGGACCATTCGTGTTGGTCCGACATCTTGCGGCTGAGAGTGTCCGCCATTAAATTGTCCTGGCCTGTATGAACGGCTTGTATGTGTATCCCTTGTCCTATGCGCCAATGCCAGATGGCTTCTGCTTCTATGGACAGGCGAGTGGACCTTGCGCCCCCCTGCTTGTTCACATACCACATTGCTGTGGTGTTGTCTGTTACAATCAGAATATTTCTTCCTTTGACATGATGCAGAAGGGCCTTCAGTGCCCAGCATATAGTCCTGAGCTCCAGGATATTTATGTGTAGCTTTTTCTCTTCTGTGGACCACAGGCCGTGTACCTGCATGTCTCCCATGAGAGCACCCCATCCCGTCAAAGCAGCATCTGAGGTGATGGATGCATGTATATCTGGAAGGTCGAAGGGCATCCCTTTGAGAACTTGTTTGGCGTCTCCCCACCACCGTAGGCTCTTGTGGACCCCTAAGGGTAACGTCAACTTCATGTTGAGCGGCTGTATCGAAGGGGTATAATTGCGGGCCAGCCATTGTTGGAGTGGTCTGATGTGGAGGCGAGCATAAGGCGTCACCATAGTGGTGGATGCCATGAGTCCCTGCAGATGAAGAAAGTAGCGGACTGGCCTTGTTGGCCGTGCTAGGAGCCCCTCCAGAGCTTTTCTTATGGCTAAGAATCTGTCCGTTGGTAGATATGTCCTTGTCTGATACGTGTCCAGTATCGCCCCTATAGATGGTAGGCGCTGAGAGGGGCATAGATGTGATTTGGGGAGGTTGATCAGGAAGCCTAAGTCCCTGAGTAACTCTATTGTCATTTTCAAGTGTTCATGCAGGGCGTGTTGCGATGCCGCTGCTATTAACCAATCGTCCAGATATGGAAATATCCTTACTCCCTGACGCCGGAGGTGAGTGGCCACCACCGCGACACATTTGGTGAAGACTCTTGGGGCTGTAGATAGTCGGAATGGGAGGACCTTGTACTAAAAATGATATTTTCCTGCAACAAATCGTAAGTATTTGCGGTGAGAGGGTCATATAGAAATATGGAAATATGCATCCTGTAGATCAAGGGAGGCTAACTAGTCGTCCTGCTGTAATCCCATAAAAATAACGGGAAGGGAAGTCATACGGAATTTAAACCTACGGACAAATTTATTGAGCTGCCTGAGGTCTAGGATAGGTCGGAACCCCTTGTCCTTTTTAGGAACCACAAAGAATTTTGAATAGAAGCCTGTGTTGAGTTGTGATATAGGAACAGGCTCAATGGCTCCCTTCTGAAGCAATTTCCGTGCTTCAACTAGTATTTAAGTTGGGGGGGGGGGAGCCCCTAGAGGGGGCGGGAAGAGAAGGGGGAGGTGTCGAAACTGAATGGCATAACCAAACTGTACAATCTCCCTGACCCATCGGTCAAAGGAAATAGCTTCCCATTGGGGTAGGAAAGGTAGCAGGTGATCATGAAAGGAGGGACTGTCCTCATGCACTCCCTTGATCAGGTTCTCGCTAAAAGCGGGATTTAGGTTGTTGTCCCGATGACGAGTTAGGGGATGGTTTGCCCCTGCCTCTTTGTCTATTGAAGACTTTGCGCTGTTGAGGTCCTTGCAGTTGGTGGTACTGTATCGTGCGCTGCTGTTGAGACCACTTCCCCATATTGTAACCATAGGAGGTATAAGCGGGCCTCCTGGGTGAGAAGAAGTAGGGGCTCTGCATGGGGTAGGGTCTTTTACAGGTGGCACGTATTACCCCTGTAGACTTAGCCATCTGATTCATCTCTTTGATCTTTTTCAGAGTATCATCCGTAGATGCGGTGAAGAGCCCTTCGCAGTCAAACGGTCGGTCTTCTATTCTGGCCTTATTCTCCTGAGTTAACGCCATGGAATGAAGCCATGCATGTCTGCGCAGTGCTGTAGCGGAAGCCATGCCTCTGGCATTGGCATCTGCTATGTGCATATTCGCTGTCAATTGGAATTGGTCCATTTGTAACCCCTCCTTCTGTAAAGTCGCAATGTGGTTAGGGTCTGTGGTACTGCTGAGTTAGGACCACAGCCAGTGTTGCTAGCCACACATTGCTGATGCATAGTTAGCTATCCTAAAAGATAGGGAATCTGAAGAAAACATCTTCCGTCCTAAGACATCTAGTCTCCTTCCCTCCCTGTCCAATGGGGAAGTCTGCACCCCTCCCGGTCTAGGCTTCAGAGATGGTGCAGCTATCACTAAGGAGTTGGGGGGCGGGTGTTTATGAAAGATCTGTGCCCCTTCCTTGGGGACTACATAGAGCGAGTCCGCCAATTTATTAGTGGGAGTCACAGAGGCGGGTTTGCTCCATATAGTAGAGACAGGCTCCATTAGCTGCTCTAGCATTGGCAGCATTATATGTCCTGATTCACCTGCCCCTAAGATCCCAAATATGGGTCCCGTCTAGGATTTCTTGACCACTGTAGTAGGCAGTTTTGGGAGGGAGGTGGCCATTCTCCTCAGCATCCCCTGGAAAGCCTTAGAATTCTCGGTGGCGAGGGAGGGGTTCTGGTCCGATATGGCATAGGGTGGAAGGGGGGAAATGGTTTCATCCTCCTCTAGAGAAGGTGATTATGACGATCATGATCTGGAGGCAGATCTCCCCGAGGAAGCTATAGTAGCTGGTCTCAGTACCGCCTGTACCGTCTGTTCCAGCTCCTCCCTCTGGTTCCCCAGCAGTGAGGTCAAGAGGTCTGTGGCCCCGGAGGGTGCTAACCTTTCTCCCTGCGGCTGAGTCTCCATCATCGCGAGCGGTTCCAGCGCTCTATGTCCAATGTCTGGTGCACTGGTATTCGCCTGCATCGGTACCGAGCCTGTGTCTGATGGTGGTGGGTGAGAGACCGTCGCCGTCGGTGCCGCCCTCGGTGGAGGTGGTACATACAGGTGCTCCAGGCTGGAACGCGCTAGGGCATCAAAGTCCATCTGATGCATGTAGGGCAAGGGACTGCGGGACCAGTAGCGGTATCCCTGTGAGTATGTATACTCAAGATGTCTATCCCTAGGGTTGTAGGGGGAACAGCAGCAGTATGGCGATCTGGATCTCTGTTCCCTATGGAACCATAGCGGGGTGCCACATTCATCTGGGAACCGTGGCGATCTGGACCTTGAACGGTACCATCTGTGCGCCTGGGACCGTGCCTCAATGGGTGCCGACATCAGGAGGGTAAGTAGAAGAGGCGGAACTGTTGGTGTATGCGGTGCCGTCTGCTGCGGGGGGAGCATTTGAGGTGCCGCGTCCGTCGGTCCCGACTGGGGCCGGTCGCCCTGCGTTTGTTGCATCTGGGGAGCAGCTGCGTCCCCTGTGCCCAATCGTTCTGGCAGCTCCTTGGAGCTCCTCTTCTTCTTTTTCTTCTCCTCCCCTTCTATGCGTTTGGCACCCCGTTCCGAGGAATGGGCGGGGCTCGGTGTGGGTAGCCTCCGTACCGTATGGTACCGGGCGCCCGGGGGCTCTCTCTCTGTGTGGGCGGTACCGTGGGTCTCGGAACCGTCACGGATCTCTCGGACCCGGGTTGCGCCGGTTCCCTCTGTTCCATCAGTGATGTGGAGTGCCAGGTGGGAAGCCTGAGAAGCCCCTCTTCTCCACCCTCCAAAGCCCTTTTAGTGAGCAGGTCCTGCAAGCGCAGCGCCCTGGCCGTTTTGGCCCTGTTAGACAGCACCAAGCAGGCTTTACAGGTCTGGATGTTATGTGCCTCGCCCAAGCAGGCTAAACAGCGGGTGTGCTGGTCGCTGACGGACAACGTCGCGGGGCAGGAGCTACACCTCTTGAAGCCCGGCTGTTTGGGCATTTTCAGAGTCCCCGAAGGGCAATTCGTGCCCGGGGGGGTGAGACCCCGCAGGCAAGGGCTGCACTCATTTTGTTTCTCTTTATTCTTCTTACTACTGACCAACGCTGACTAGCGTTGAAAGGTCTTCCAACGCCACGCGGTTGGAAGGAACTGAGGCAGCGAGGGCTCCTCCCCCTATTTATACCGGCCCGTCCCACGTGACGGGAGCCCGCGTTTTTTTCGGGACGGGAGGGGGGCTGGACCGGCGGAACCCTCACCATGTTTTAGTCTTTTCCAGGCAAGTTCTGCCTGGATACTGCTGACAGAAAGGTTTTCCGGTGCCTGCGGAGCAGGGAGTGAATCCCAAGAGTGAGAATCGTGGAGATCCTCAAAGAACAACAATGTTTTCATGTGAACAAAAGCAGAGATAAAGTGAGCTAAGAGGTAATTACTTCCAAGTAAGCATTCAGTAAGTATTCATGTGAACTCTTAGCGAAAGTGGTGGCATGTTACCTACCAGAGTGCAGAGCAATAACTCAAGAGTAGCAAGTCTGACCTTTCCCCCAGGCTGGGCCAGGGGCACTTCCACTCCACTGCAATACTACAATGGGTTTTGCCAACCGAGCCTGGAGAATTACCAAAGACAAACTTGTTTTCTGCCGAGCACTTAGGGAGCCGTCAGATTTCGTGACTGACCCATAATTCATCCTCCATGTGGCTCCATTTCCTTTATGAAACCAGTGACATTAGAGATAATGTGCCGTGACTCCGGTACACATCTCTTTCATGTTGAGCTATTTGCTGAGCTATTTTTCTTCCCTGTCTCTTGTTATCTGTGTCATTTTTATCCAATACTTTTCATTTAGTCATTATGTGTCCTAATCTCGCTCTCTCTGTTTCTCTGGGAAATTCTTGGCGCCTCAAAGATATCCCTTTTCTCTCTCTCCCGTTTTCAGAAAACTCTTTCCTCCCAAAGCCCACCATCATGATGATAATAGACACCATCAATAGTGACACAGGATTCCGTTCATACAGCGCAAAAACATTCCACCAAGGTGAGAAACATCATTCCCATTTTACAGATGAGGCACAGGGAGAATAAATAACACGACCATGGTCACAGAGTAGGTCAGTGCAGAGTTGAGAGCTGAACGATAGAGCTGGAAGGACATTAAAGGTCATCTAGTCCAACTCCTTGCTTGATACAGGAAATACACAGCTACAACATCTCCGACAGAGGGCTGTCTACCCTCTGTTTGAAAACTTCCAGTGATGGAGAGACTACAGCCCCCCTAGGCAACTTGTCCCACTGCCACACAGCTCTTACTGTTAGGAGTTTTTTTTCTGATATTTAACTGAAACCTCTCTTCTTGTAATGTGCACCCACTCTTTCTAGACTTGCCTTCTGGAGCAATGCAGAACAGTTCCTTGACATCTCCTTTGTGGCAGCCTTCTAGATACTTGAAGGTTGCTATCATGTCTCCTGTCCCCTTCTCAAGGCTTAACGTACCCAGTTCCTTCATAAATCTTGATTTCCAGACCCTTTAGTATTTATTTTTATTTATTTTTTGCCCTCCTCTGAATCTGTTCCAGTTTGTCAATATCCTTCTTTAAGTGTGGTGTCCAAAATGAGACACCGTGCTCCAGGGGAAGTCTGACTAGAACCCAGATCATCTTGACTCCTAGTCCTGCACACTATCCATTAGTCAACGCTGTCCCAGGATGGCTGGAGCTGCAGAGGAGGGCAGGATGCTGCTGTCCTCAAAGCTTGTTGGACTTGGACCTCTTACAGGGTCCTGATTGAGGACACCTTCCAGCTCAGCCAGTTGCCGAGCCTATTTAGTAAGAAGCATTGGACGCTTGCTGTGCCTTCCCCTCTTAAAATGTAAAGGGCTTAGGAATAATTCAGTGCTGGTTTGGCAGCATAGGAGGAGGACAGACACCCTGGAACTATGCACGAGCAGCAGCCGTGCAAGCTTCATACATAAACATCCCCACCAACGGCTTAGTTCTGAATCCTGCTCCAGAATGAAAGATGAGCTCAGATTCCACAATCCAATCCGGGAATCGGTTTACCGGTGAGAGTGCGTTTTGCAACCTGGACACGTCTGCAATAGGCAACTAGGCCAACGCCACCAAAATCATTTCACTCTCTTATGGGATCTCCCCGCACAGGCCCCCCTCCCACCTCCACCCACCCCCAAATTCTGCTCTGCTGCAATCCCAGCCATTTTCATAGAATTTTACCTGTGGCCAAATCTTTGTCGTAGACATTGTCTCTGCCAGTCAGCACGGCAGCCTGAGTCGGAAACACTCTGAGCCAGCCAATGTGATGACAGCAGTGTAAACTAGCCAATGGGCTACTGGTGCTGTTAACAGCCGACGTAATTTCTGGGGGCAGCCCCTGCCACCCCACCCCTGTGCTGAGAGGAACTGCCCATAATCACTTCAAGGTAGGGTGGCCATACCTCCCCTTTAGAAGAGGACGCTTATGAACAAATATATGGTACAGGGCTGCATTGGTTCCAGTACAGGCTTTGGGGGAGGGGGGTCATTTTTTTAGCCCTGGAGATGTCCAAAACTGATGCAATGGCATGCTAAGAAAAATTCATTTACATTCAAAACTGGCCTCTTTTGTAAGGCCTCGGGGGCATAGCTAGCACGGAGGCTTTGGACTTTAAAGGGGAGCGTAGCAGAGTGCTGTGGGAGGGTGAGTACTTGCAGGAGCAGGCCCACATGGTGTTAGCACTCTGCTGCTAAGTCAGGACCAGAGGAGAAAGGGTTAGGCCAGCACCATGTAAGCAAAAGAACATGTGACCGGAAGTGAGTCACATGACCCTAGCTAGGGCTCAAGATGGAGAACCCCCTTGCCCTTTCTTTAGACGGGGGTCAGGTGGTTACAGCATGGAGCTAGCAGGAGGGGGAGGAGCTCCCGGAGCAAGCTAGAGCCCCCCCTGCTGGGGAGGCTGATGGGAACCTTGACCCCTGCCTATGGAAAGGGCAAGCAAGGGGGTTCAGGAAGGCCCTGAGGGGCTAGGGTTGAGGAACATGTAAACAGCCATTGGGCAGAGCCCTGAAAAGCAAGAGCTGGTTGCTTCTGTGCTGCAAGGCAGTAAAGAACAGCAGAAGGGAGATACCTAGGAGGCTGGGGCCAGGGACCTCAAGGCACCAGGGTCGGGACTCCAGGTCCCTGAGATGCCCAAGAGACTAGGGCTTCGAAGAGAGGGAGGTGCCTCGTGGGCCGGATCAACGGGAGTGCAGGGCTTGGACTGGGGGTTCTTAAGCAGGAGACACTGGGCATTTTTACACACACCTTACAGTTTCGGATTTTTCAGTCTTCTGGAGTTTACAAGTTGATAAGTAAGTTCCAGATGCATTGTTCTCACACACACTGCCCGGAGGCAGTTCCTGGATGCATTCTCCACACACACACTGCCCTGAGGCAGCCTAAAGTAGCCGCAGCTGTAGACGTGAGGGGCTGTCATGGAAACCAAGTGGCCACAGCTGCCTGGAGCAAAGCAGTTTACCAGGAGAACTTTTGACACATACAAGTTCTGGGAGAAGTTCTATGCAGAAGTTCAAAGATCTGGATGTTTAAGATCTGGGTGAGTGATTTAGACACACAGAAAGTTCAGGATGTAACAGCAAACAACCAGGAGAAATGTGTGTGTAAAAACCACCCACTGCCATTGCTCTGGAATCCTGCCTCACCCAGAACCCCATGGGCGGCGTAAGAGGGACTTTGGGCCCTGAAAAAGGACTGAGGGACGATGAACTGTAAGATCACCTTATGGAAGGGGGGCAGTGATCTGTGTGAGAAGTGAACTGAGTCTACACTCCTCAGGCCTGAGCAAAGAGCAGTGTGGGTGGAGGGGCCTATGGCTTAACTTGTGGAGGAACACCCACCACATGCAACTCTTAGAAGGCTGAGAGATTTCGCTACATAAAAAGGGAACAGTGTGTTCACACACTACAAAACTCCAGCATTTATAACACCCGGTATTATCTTGAGCACTTATAAGAACCCATTTTTGTCATGTGTAAAGAAGGACTTATAGTGGGCCGGAGCACTGGTGTTGCTACAGGGGTCCTTTGTGCTGCTAGGACATTTTCAGAGGAGGGAGGAGTGGGGCCAGCATGCTGCCCCATATCACTCTGAACATTTCCAAGCGGCTCTCAGACCACTTACAAAAGACCCAACCAAGAAGTAAGTTTTCAGAGGGTACAGCCACATAAGATGCTACCCGACTTTGGGCAGCTTCATCCCCACTTTAGACAACGTGACCACACGATGCAGTGACGCGTGTGGCCCGCAGCCCCCAGATGTTCACCAAGCCTTACTCCGTTTTCAGCAACCTTGCTGCACCCTGCATTCTCGGAAAAAGGCAAGGGTTGCCCAAAGCGGGGCTGCTCGTGCGTCCGCCAGCCCAAAGCGTGACAACTGCAATTGCCCGCCATGAGATGGGTGTGGATCGAGCCTGCCCTAAGCTCTTGCTCATGTGGCTGCACCCAGAGTAGGCTGGGGCGGAGTATTGCCCCCATTCCAACCCGCTCTTAGAATTTCCTTCCTGGTGGGGTTGGTGCTGCTCAGGAAGGGGAGACTCTACCCCCTTGTCCATAATTGGGACATAAGCCTGTGCCCACCATAGCCTTGCTACGTTGCTGTAAAGCGTAGTTAATTTGCATCATTTATTTTGCTTGTAAAATCTAGATTTCCTGCTCCCAGAATCTCAGTTTCCTGGTTGCAGAATTTTGGGGGGAAATATTTGCAGGATGTATGGGCGCCCTCTTTTCCAGATTCTAATCTTGCTCCTGCTTAGGGCTGAAACGCGATCTTGATTTTTCTCGCGATCCACACAGAGAATCACAGTTCTTGACTTGCTTTTTTGCGAGGACCAATAATCCAGGAAATCCTGGCTCGCGACACTTTCTCCATTGAAATTTTTTCTCGATATACCATTTATCGTTCCCATTACCATTTACCGTGTGCCGCATTCGTCCCAGTGATGCACATGCACAAAATGGCTGCCCTTTTCCAAACCGCACTGCTGGTGCCATCTTGGCAGAGGGCTGTACATGTGCATTATCGGGAAGAACATGGTACTTCCCTGCATTCACGGTGACAGTGAAAGATATATTGAGAAAAATTCTCAATCGAGATCTTGGACCATTATCAAGATTGTCATGAGATCTCGGTAATGGTTCCTGATTCTTGTGAGATTTCTGTGAGAAAAAAAAATTGATTCTCATTTCAGCCCTACTCCTGCTATGCTTATATTGTCTTTATTTTGTCTCCTCTGCCTTCTCCTTTTGCTGAAATTGGAGATGAAAAGGTTTAGTTTTGGTGACATGAAGAGCCAGACTTGTACAGTGAAATCGGTGGGGCTATCCTACCCCTGCATAGGGTCTGGGGTGGAAGCAGAATGACAATCCCATTAATAACAGGTAGCATTAAATAGAGAGGTTCGGCTCACCACAGGAAGTGAAGTTCCTCCAACCGGTTACAGCTATGCCTTGGGTCTGGCAGGTGCTGGCATAATTCTGCAGCCAGCTGCAGGCGGTCTGCACGTCTCCACCGTCAATGCAGGTGTCAAACAAGCAGTTCTTGTAGAAGAAGGTGGGGCTGGCTTTGCTGTGGCACCTGGCGAAGACGCCAGTTTTGCTCGGGATCAAGCTGCAGAGCTGCTGGGGTTTCCAGAACCCTTCCACCTTCCCACAGGTGGGACACCGGTCGCCACAGCCCACCTGGCAGAAGGTGTCCCGTTTCACCCAGCTGTGGACGAAGTCATTAATATTGGAAACCACCAAGCCGCTGGGGGTCTGGAGATCATCTCTGGGGTTGCTGTTGTAGCGGCCGCAGAGGCCGTATGTGCTGTTCTGGAAGCTCCGTGGGACCGTGACCGAGAGGAAGGTCTTCCAGTCGTACACCACCTTCAGCCCAAAGTCGGTCTCCACTACAATGTGGAAACCAAAAGCAAAGATGTTCACTTTCCCTTGGACCAGCTTCAAGGGCAGGTAAAGACGCTCATTGTTAATCTGCAAGGAGATGGAGGGAAGGGTCATTCATTTGGGTAGACGCATTTGGAGAGCTGCGCACGATTACCCAAGGGTTTAAGCGTAATTCATTTCTCCAGAAAGTGATGAACACCATACTTATTAGTAACATGATTATTATGCTTGATAAGGGCCATCACAGCCCTGATTCAGCTACTGACAGAAGGCACAGACCAGTGGGACACAGCACCATGGAACCCCTTCCCTTCTCTCTGCAATATGGAGAGGGCAAGCCGGCCACAACACCTCCACCCCCTTGTTCGTGCCTCTCAGGCTCAACAATCCCAGGGGTGGTTGGATCAATAGGCTGGGCCTTTGGGGATGTTACGCTGGCCATTATAAACAGATTCGTTCATTTCTTTTATTGAACTAGCCACACAGGCCATGTCACAACAAAAATAAAAATACATAAGTACAGCACTTGGGATGCAGACAAGGCAATCGACTTCTGTAAAAATACAGAAGTAACAAAATAACAGAAATTAAAATATACAGTACCGTGCAGCGAACCACCGGGGGTGTGTGTGTCCAAATGAAAAGAGATTCGCCCCCCCCCCTACAAAGGGACTCTCTGGGCCCTTGCCTTGGCTGCCAAGGATGCTACCATGCTAGTCGCCTGAGCTTTAGCATCTGTCAACAAAAGGATCAAAAGTTGCCTAGGGGGCCTGGTGGCATCCACATGTAGGGCCCTAAAAAGACTCCAATGAGTCAAACTATCTAGAGGGCATTCAAGTAGATAATGGATGGGGTCTTCTACTGCACCCTCTCCACGTATACACCTCCTATCAGAAAGGGCAATTGGGTCACTTACCTCGTGAATTGCCCTTCTATTCCCTCGCGGGAGTTCAGTCGGACGTTGGGATGATCCCTGCCATGGACACTAGGAGGCAGCAAACCGACCTTCGACTGGGCATGCGCAGGGGATCTCCCTCACATTCCCCAGGAGTAAACAGCCGAAGAAGCTGAAACTATAACTTAGCAGAAAACAAAATTATCCACTCTATCCTCCCGGAAGGGGGAGCAAGGTAACCGAGGATTACTCGTAAAGATGGCGCCCAGGTAAGGTCGGGTGGGCCGACTGAACTCCCGCGAGGGAATAGAAGGGCAATTCACGAGGTAAGTGACCCAATTGCCCTTTCTATGCCCTCTCGTCCGTTCAGTCGGACGTTGGGAGTTACCAAAGCAGGAAGGTCGGCACGGGTGGGACCAGGGCGCCCATTGAGAACTCAGCACCCCCTGTGAAGCACCCGCCTTTCAGGGCAGTCTTAGCTGAGTCCCGTAAGTCCAGCGTACAACACCCAGGGGAGGTGCGGAAGCGTCTACCAGTGCCAGTAAATTAGTTCGCCTAGGGCTTCCATTAAGCTTAGCTTACAACACCCCCTCCTACAGGTGATAGTAAAAATATGTCGCCCAGGATTAGAGAAAAGGCGGCCCAGTGAGCTGCCACCCGCCTGGTGGAAGAGCCAAGGACTGACCAGTAGCATTATGCTTGATGCCCTGCAGGCATCCGAAAGGGAGGCTGATGTCCAACTGGCCATGGACGTCTGAAAGCCTAGTCATCCTTAGAATGGGGACGGTATGTAACCGAGAGACAGGACGTAGTGTGAATGCCCGCGTCCACTCCCTATATCGTGAGAGGATGGTGGCCGTCTAGGGAGTGTCTTTCCCGTTCCGGCCCGTGGCTGGTTCTAGGATAGAAGGAAGGGAGGCCCAGCTCTGGGACCGGAGGAATAGGGGAAACCTTCGGAGGAAGGTGGGATTCAACTAAGGATGCCCAATTCCCTGCGCGGGGTGACCAGGGCCCTGACGCTGGGGAGGGCTCCGAGCTTGGGGACCCTCCTGGGCGAGACGATGGTAAACAGGAAGACCCCACCCAAGCGAGAGGAAGAAGGGCAGCTCTGGAGGACTGTGGCCCGGGCTGGACCTAATATGTAGAGGCTCCGCTTGTGGAACCCAAGGGTCAATGGGGCGCTACGAGACGTGCAGCCCTCATGAATTGTCTGATGTAGTGTGCCTGAAATGTGTTGACCCGAAGCTCCCCCCGGGTGCTATCCAGTGCTCCTACCTGTGTGGAACAGGGTATCCAGGGGGGGAACAACCCCTCTCCAGCCCCCTCAGGAGAAGGAGAACCTGATATATCGCGGGGGAGGGCATGGCGGGACGAGGGGAAGGGCCCAGGAGCCCAACATCCGTCCGCTGCCATGATAATGTGACACTGTGTAAGGTCGAAAGGCTAGCAGGGCCTGCCGCACTTGGTTCAAACAGTCCCAACCCCCGCCTGGCTGTGTACTCACAGCCCAGCTGACAGACGCTAGAAGCCCGGCTGTATGCACAGGGCTGGGCACAGGAACAGCGGGCCCGGGACTTCCTGGAATCAGGGAGGTGTCCTGCGGCTATGCTGAGGAGGTCTGGAACCCAGGGCCGGCTGGGCCAGAAAGGTCCAGGAAGATACCTGTAGCTCGGAGCCGCTGCTACTGTGTATCGTGTGCCCCAACAGCGGGCAAGGTGAAAGGCACGGAGGAGACCCGCCTGACAGTAGGGGCGTCGTGTGTATTCGCCTTGAGGTGAGGCCATCTGGCGAAGCAGCGTCTCGTCTTGGCATTGCTTGACGAGACAAAGGGGTCGAGGATTGGTAGGTGAGTTTCACCAGTTGGACGGCTCTGGCGCTGAGGAGCCATGCCCCCCCGGTCTATCACCGTTCTGCTCAATCAATCCGCCTATCTTTATCCTTCCTGATATGGTAAGCGGAATAGGTGGGTTCTTGCCCCTTGAGGAGGCATTATGCCAATTTGTGTGGCGTGCGAGAGCTTGAGCCGTCCGGCTTGACTCTGTACGCTAGGACAGTAGTTGTCCGTACCGTTTAACATGTGTCTGTACACGAGATGTGCCTGCCCCGCAAAGCGGGCGAAGGTACTGAAGGGCCAGCCGTACGGCCCTGAGCCGTCGTTGTACTCAGGGACCCCGAGGGGGACACCCTGCTCGACGTTGTGCGGGTTCTCCCAGCAGTGAGCGAGTTGAGGGTGTCTCGACTGGCTAGATGCTGGATGCTAGAGACCTGAATGGGAAACGAAGCGTTGCCCTACCCCGCAGCCCAGGTCTCTGATTTTGCAGTGTGTTACGAGGGGAACCCTCTACCGTGTGCTATATCGACGAGCCCCTGCAGGTGCTCTAGCCGCTAAGAAGGTCTGGGTGGCCCCTGTCCCTGTATAAGGGGAAAGGAAAAAATAAAATAAAATAAAATATGGTGTTCTTAGTAGGCAATGGCACGGAGAAGGTGGCCCCGGGGCCGGTGCTGTTACGTAGCCTTGATTAGTAGTCATCTAGCATGGATAGACTGCGACCCGTTCTCTACCAAGCCAAGATTGGCGATGAGCGGGACTAGGACTTTGGTGAAGGGTCTCAGTACTGTCTCCACCCCCAAGGGGACCGTTCGGTATTGCCAGACAGTCCCCTCCTATCCCCGACGCAGCCAACGTCAGCAAGCCTGGATAATGGGGACGTACTGTACGTGATCTGAGGCCCAGGGAGGCCCTCCGGGCGTCCCTGGCTAGGGCTAACGAGATGGGGTAGTGAGTCATCTCGAAGTGCCATCAGTGCATCTGTACAGCCGCTCGAGGTGGAAAACCCCGTGTCCAGCCACCCGAATTCTGCTGCACTAGGAAGAATTAGAGCAGCGGCTCTTCCTTGTGCGTGCCACGGCGCCCTCTCCATGGCTCCCACACCATGGAGCCTGATTGTAAAGGTACAGGCTTTTTCTCCCCTACTTGATGAGGAGAGCAGCAGCACAAAGAACTAGAACGCATGACCTCTTGTTTCCCAAACAAGGAGTCTTTCCACTAGACCACCAAGCCCTGCCGGGTTCCTAGGGCATTTTACCCCTTCTTGAAGAGGTGTGGGATCGGGGTATGTGTGTGCGATGACGTACCCCCTGCCCATGGAAGACAAAAGCCTGGCCTTGCCGTGGGTGCTGGGCCGGTGGGGCTGATGGGGCTGAAGGACCTTAGTCCAAGCGCCCCGAGGGATCTGGGGCTGGTGCATCTGGCCGCTTGGTCCCTGATAAGTCGGCTGGGGGAGGTTAATGGTTCCTATAGCTGAAGCGTTCGTGTGCCGCTTTGTGAGCGTGGGTCTGCCCGACAGGAGTAGACTAGCCGTTATACAGGCTGTCATGCCCCTGGCGGCCCCGGTTAGTATGCCCCTGCGGAGTCCCTGAGGCGAGCAGGTGCCAGGGTAACGTTGGTGGCAAGATCGTTGGACCGGGCAGCCGATCATTGAGGGCTTGCCCAGCTTTAAACGGCATCACGACTACCCCTAAGACTGAGCTGGGGTGGACACAGGTGAGTGGAACACAGGCACCCATTCCCATTCTACAGATGGGAAAACTGAGGCCGAGAGGCTCTGAGTCACCCAAGGCTCCTGAGCGAGATCATGGTCAGAGCAGGCCCCGAGCCCCGATCCCAAGATCCAATCGCCGAACCCCCCCATTACTACCCCACACTGGCTACTGGCAGTGGTTGTGTGCCACCATTTGGGCCGGGCGGGGGAGTCCCTCTATGGGGAACGGAGATTGGCATGCTCGAGCCGCAGTGGCTGCATTCGCCCGAGGAAGAGCAGAGACCACTCTGCAGATGGCTGAGGTATGGAGGATGTGCCTCAGAAAGCTGGGAGGAACTGGGAAGGATCCCCCATTGAGCCTAGTTTATTTTGCGACAGGCTCTGCCCGGTGGGGCCCCACCGGAGGTGAGAGTCCCTAGTGGATGTATACCCACTGATTCCTCCCCATTAAGGGAGGAGGGGCCTGAATCCTTGTTCCTCGGGGGATGCAGGATGATTAAATCACCCCCCCTGCTCCTGGACAGACCAGGGGCCCTATACCAGGGGAAGTTGTCCATCTGCTTCCCGGTGTCCCTGGAGGAGGGTGTCCTCTCCCTCCAGCCTCGCCGTTGTAACCTACGGGGGCCCAGTTCTTGAACCCTTAAGGTTCTGGAGCAGCCAGTAGCTCCACAGCACCACCGTAGCCCTCTCCCGGGGGGCTGGTTGGCAGCCCCTTGCTCAGCATGGGTGACGACCCAGGTAGGGGGCACCGTGCCAGTTAGAGCGCTTACTAGGAAGGGACTGACTCAGAGCCCGCACGGAGGGGGGGGTCGCGCCTTCCGCGCTTAGGAGGGAGCCCAGCCGGGTCCCCTTGGAGGAGGGGCCCAGGAGCTCCTATGAGGACAAATTCCAGGGGGAAGTGGGTAGCGACGCCCTGCCTGTCAGTGGCCTCGGAAGAGCCCTGAAGGAGGCTTAGAAAAAAAATTTAATCTCCCCGAGGGAGGTTTGGGGAACGCTATAGGGATTTTACACCCTCAATAGATTTGTATCAGGGCTGAGCCCTGAGCTCCCTGGCGCGCTCTCCCGCACCCTGTTGCTTGCGGTGGAAATCCAGCGCCTGGTCCCCACTTACGTGTGGGGAGGCAGCTGAGGCTACCTCCCCCAATTCCAGAGCCTCCTCACCGTGCAGAATTGGGCCCCGTATTGCCAGCAGTCCGGGACTGAGCCGGCTGCGGCGGGGCGGGCCGTAGTTTCGGCGGGCTGTGCTGGCGGGGCTGCAGAGCGCGCAGTTTCGATTTCGCTCCGTGAGTTGCCCGCGGGGCCTGCCTCGTAGCGGGTGGGGTACCGCACCGGCGGTCCCCGGCGCCGCCGCCATGGTTCTGCGGGCCCGTGCGGGGGGGTACCCAGTGGGCCTCACCCCCGACTTAGTGAAGCCCCGTCCCGTGCATCAAGCCGGGAACGGGGAAAGGAGGAGGCTGCCGCTTACCGCGGCTCCAGCGCACACAGCGCTATTGGTATCCCTGCGGGGCCAGTGCCCCCGCTTACCTAAAAAAAACAACGGAAGAGCCCCCCCCCCTTAAGGGGGGAGGGGGGGCCGGAAAGTTGCCGGTGGGTGCAGAGCACCCTGCTACACTCCTTTCTGTTCTGAGGCAGACTTTCGACTGGGGAATGTGAGGGAGATCCCCTGCGCATGCCCAGTCGAAGGTCGGTTTGCTGCCTCCTAGTGTCCATGGCAGGGATCATCCCAACGTCCGACTGAACGGACGAGAGGGCATAGAATAACGAATTCCACCTCAGCGCCCCTGAGCCACTGCTTATTGCATTGTCTGCATCCTAGTAAGTGCCATGAAAGCTTTCCTCCTCACTGGAGGGGATAGGGTCTGGAGATAATGTGAGTCCACTCACCCCCCCGGACTGGCAACCAAAACCTGTACCGTGGTGCAGTTTGGGAGTTAGAAGCCACGGGCCTGGCAACTTGAAGAGCGATATCGATCGTATGCTGTTTTTTTAACAGTCTTCTGGCTTCTGCGATTGGCTTGGCCGCTAGGTATTCAAACTGAAAAGCCCGGCCGACTGACATTGGTGGTCACACTCGTCCGCCAGTCGTATCTACCCATTCTCCCGAGAGCCATTTTTTCTAGGAGACAAAGCTTGGGAAGGGAGCCGCTGGGAAGGTATTTCACTTTCAACCAATAAATAAGTTGAAACAAGGTCGTTCTTGAGGTAACAGAGCTCATCCTGATCTCCAGTTGTAGCAAAGAAACTGTGGTTGGGGGGACTCCCTAATATTGATCTCAAATATTTATTTTGGACCGTCTCGAAAATTCTATATGAATGACACACAACACACACACCTGGGCCCCATAACTTAACTGTGCTAAAACTTTAGCCTCAATGATCTTCAGAGCCGACCTAACCCACCCGCCTCCATTGAGATGAAAAAAACGTAGCTGGCCTGCACAAAGGACATCGCCATTTGTCTCAGGAGGTTCAAATACAGACCCCAGGACCCAGTAGAGGAGAATAGAGCCCCCAAATATTTAAAACACGTAACCTGTTCCAGCCTAAACCCATTCATATACCATGCAAATCTTTTGCATCAAGGAGCAAACACCATGACTTTGGTTTTATTGTAGTTTACCACTAACTCCTCTGCCTGGCAGATGGCACCAAATGCCAGCATAATATGCTTGAGACCCATCCGAGATAATGAGAATAAAATGGCATCGTCCGCATACATAAGAATAGAAACTTGCCTTGAGCCAATCCTGGGCGGCGTGAAGCCCGCTTCATTCTGTAAAACTACAATCAGGGTGTTTACATATAGGTTGAACAGGATCCGGGCAAGTACTAAGTGTAGGCACCTTTGTCTTACTCCCCATGTAGTGGGGATCTTCGCGGAGAGCATTCCTCTCCGGTCTAGCCAGACCTAGAGATCCATGTCCCTGTGTAATGATTTAATCAGGGAAAGTAATCTACCATCTATGCCTAAACATTGGCACTTTGCCCACAGCTTCTCCCTACGAATAAGGTCGAATGTGGAGGAGAAGCCTATAAATATCGTGAATAATTTCTGGTTTCTTTTTGTATATTTTTCGATCAGATGGGATAACACAAAGCAGTAGTCAACAGTAATCCTTTGGGATCGGATCCCTGCTTGTTCCTTGGCCAAAAGGCCATTCTCCTCCACCCAACCCAGAAAGAAAAGAAAAGAAAAGAACGAAAGGAAGGAAAAGAAAGAACGAAAGAAAAGAACGAAAGGAAAGAAAAGAAAGAACGAACAAAAAGAAAGAACGAAGCCAGGTATATTCTGCCAAACATGAGGTTGAAGAAAGAAGGAGTGAGGAAATTTAGATTTAACAATTCTGTGATCATTAATAGCAATAATATAGTGATTTCATCTCTCACGATTTTATCACCAGTCTCGTGGTATTTATTGCGGGGGGGTGTTCTTCTTATGAAGCCTTGTGTCTGGGAATAAAGCCCACAGAATCTCAGCTTTCGTTTAAAATGCAAGCTTCCTGTCCTCTGAGTCAAAGAGAAAAGCTGGGAAACACAAGCTCGAACGCAGAGTTACTCAATTACTTGTCCTGGCGGGATGGATTATTTTTTTATTTTATTTTAAAGAGTTTTTTGGGCTAAAAACTGTGAACATTTGCATTAATTTTCATGGGATTAAATATGCAATATAAATTAAATATAGTGTTAGTAGAGAACTCACGGGGCAGAACATGGGAATGAAAAGACAGGGCAGAAGGGATTGGGAGGATAAGGAGTGAAAGGAGTTAAAATGGGAAGGTTGTGGGGCCAGATGGGTGACCTGGACATTATTATTATTATTATTATTATTATTATTAAACATTTATAAAGCGCCAGTAACAACCTGGCGCTGTACAGAACATATAATCAGCTGCGGTCCCTACCTGTGGCTTACAATCTAAAAGACAAGGAGGGGGAGACAAGGAGAGGGGACAGCGGGAGAGACATGGGAGAAGACAAACAAACATTCAGGCGGATGCGAAGTCTCAGGTGCGTGTACTTGGCTTGGTTACAAGGTGGTCGGTAGCAGCAGTCAGCAGAGGAGGGCTGACAGTAAGAGCAAGGGGAAAGACTAGAGGGCATTGGGAAAGGCAGCATGGAAAAGGTGGGTCTTGAGGAGGGATTTGAAGGAGCGGAGGGAGGAGGCGAGGCGGACGTCGGCAGGGAGGGAGTTCCAGGCATGCGGGGCAGCGAGGGAGAAGGGACGAAGGCGGTTGGGCGAGCAGGAGAAGCGAGGGAGAGCGAGGGAGGGGACAGCGGAAGAGCGGAGAGCGCGCGCAGGAGCGCGTAGGGCGATTAGGTCCGAGAGGTAAGGGGGAGCTTGGTCATGGAGCGATTTGAACGTGAAAACCAGGAGTTTGAACAGGATACGTTCAGGAAGGGGGAGCCAGTGAAGGGAGAGGAGGAGAGGCGTCACATGGTCGAAGCGACGGGCAGAGTGAATGACCTTGGCGGCAGAGTTTTGGATCGCCACAAGGGGGGACAGGTGGGAGCGAGGGAGGCCAGCAAGGAGGAGGTTGCAGTAGTCGAGGCGAGAGATAACCATGGCATGAACAAGGATTTTGGCCGAGGAGACAGATAGAAAGGGGCGAATGCGGGCAATGTTGAGGAGAGCGAATCGGCAGGATTTGGCCACAGAGTCAATGTAAGGTTTAAAGGAGAGGTGCGTGTCAAAAATGAAGCCCAAGCTGCGGGCACGGAGAACAGGACGGATGGTGACCCCGTCAATGCAGACGGTCAGGTCAGAGGGAGAGGAGGGGGAGGGAGGAAAAATGAGGAGTTCAGTCTTGGCCATGTTCAGTTTGAGTTGGCGTCGGGACATCCAGGCGGAGATATCAGAGAGGCAGTCGACGAGGCGTGAGCGGACAGAGGAGGAGAGAGAGGGGGTAGAGAGATAGAGTTGGGTGTCATCAGCATAGAGATGGTATTGGAACCCGTGGGAGGCAATAATTTCACCAAGGGACCGGGTGTAGATAGAGAAGAGCAGAGGGCCAAGGACAGAACCTTGGGGAACCCCAACCGAGAGGGGAAGGGAGGGGGAGGTCGACTCGGGGAGGGAGACATTGAAGGAGCGGTCAGAGAGGTAGGAGGAGAACCAGTCAAAGACAGAGCCACAATCCTACAATGACATGCCTCTCCCCCCGCCCCCCTCAAATACAACACACAGTGTGATGCATCCCACTCTCTCTCTCTCACACACACACACACACACACACACATACACACACACCATCCCTGTTTCTCTCTCTTCCAGTCCTGGATGAGGAAGGGGGCATTCTCCCCTTTTACTTTCTGACAGTGAGGAGCAATAAGAAGGCCAGTCCCCTCCACCCCACAACCCTTTATTAAGACTGAGAGCCATCATCACTAATCTGTGACTCTTCCAGGAGCAAGAAAAAGGAGTGGCTAAACATCTGGCCAAATCAGAGATAAGCATAGCCCTAGTCTCTCCTCCTCTCATCTAGCCTGGCAGGGTGAGGGAGTGAGAGTGGGCAAGGCTAAGCTCAAATTTCAGCTCCAGCAGCTCAGGCTGAGCTTTCTGTGTACAGCGGGGAGTTGAAGACCATTGGAACAGGCTCCAGGGGCTAGGTTTGGCGTTTGGGCCACCTACTGAGGACCCCCAACCTAGAGACATAAAAACCAAAGGAAAGAACTGAAATTATATTATTATTTAAATTTCCTGATTTTTAACTTAACAATGTTGGGGGTGGGGGTACACTGGCTCATGTTTTTCAAATGCCTGGAGTTGAAAGCTCTGGAGATAGGTCTGGTCTGTGAATCTCAGGACCAGAACCTGAACTTCCTCCAATCCAAAACCACAGCTCTGATATGGGGTAAAAGCAAACACACAGCTCCGCAGCCCGCCCCGGGGCTGAAAGCTGCCACCGCTGCTCTTTGGTTCGCCAAGCAGCACAAAAGAAACATGCCTGCATGATCTGGGTAGGGGGGAGAATGCAACAGATGTGCAGGCAGCCAACCCTGCCCCGCTCCCAACACCCCGCCCTGACGCGCAACCATGGCAGCCCTCTCCCAGCGGTGGGGATGGCAGGGCCAAACGGATATGTTGGCCCACTTTGGCAACCCTTGGCATGGAATGGGCACCTGGGCCCAGGGCACATCCCAGGTCACCGTTGGGGCCGAAGCAGGCCCACATCTGGTGGCACATGAACACATGCCCTAGTGGGGCCTGGGCTACAGCGGCCCAGCATCACGTTTGTTAACGCCCTTGGTCATGGATAGAAATAAGCTCCATCGGGATGTTTGGAGATGGCGACTTCAACCAAAAACGCTGACGGCGACCAGGAATCTAGAACCCAGGCCTTTCACGAGACTGAGCCAGTGCCTTACCCACTTGTGCCGCCACCCACCCAAGGCTAGACCAGGGAACTACGTCTCCTGGAGCCGGCTGCAGCATTTAAACCGGCTGCAGCCTGATGGGGTCGGGCGAGCAAGAGGCTGCTGTTCATCGGCCTTACTTATTTCCATTCCTGCCACACTTCCCTTGCCTGAGCCTTTATAAGGCTGACTCAAAGCAGCCCGTCTGCCTTCACAGAACGTTCCGCCAAAAGGGAAGGGCTGTTGACATTTCGACTGGAATTCTGTTCGATCAAAGTTTCCAGTCAGAATTCCAATCGAACAATTTGCACGTGCCAAAAATGGCGGCGGCCATACAACAAAATGCTGGCGGCCATTTGGTGCGTGCGTGACCCCGCAGCGGCCATTTTGCCGACGCGTGATGCAGCAAAGAAAATGGGAGCAGAATTTAAGCCCCAGGCCTTTGAAGACGCACTGCTTCTGCAAATCTCTGTCCCCAGCCTGCCTGTACGCCCAACTAGCCCCTGCACCAAAGCAGTCTGCTACCCACCAGCTATCTCCTCTGCCTCCTCATGGACTGACTGCTTGGCTTTGAGTCCTTGGCCTGGACCTTTGGATTTGCTATCCAGCTGTCCCTGATCCTGCAAGAACCTAGGGTGAACTCACGTGTAACTCTGCTAACGCCGATGTCTGCAGGGCCCTGGAAGCTGTATAATTTCCCTGGATGATCCCCGGATCGCTGTTACAAGTGAGGGAGACGCTCGGAGTTCCAGCCCCACTTTAAACTCAGATCTGATGAATACATCAGATGTAAATGTCAGATCACAGTTTAAAGTAGGGCTGGAAATCGGAGTGCCTCACATGCACGCAACAGCGATCCGGGGGTCATCCGGGGAGGATTATACAGCTTCCGGGGCCCCGCGGACATTGGCATTTAGCAGAGTTACATGCGAGTTCACCCTTAGCGTCCCGATTGCAGCCCCAGTAACTGGCAGCACAAACAGCCCAAGACTTGGAAATCATGATGAGAAGCTTCCCAAGTAGCTTTCATCTCCTTGATGTAACCAAGCCAAGCTCATGCACCTGGGACCTCACATCCCCGTGAATGTTACACTCTGTGTCTCTCCCTCTGTTCCCCTTCCTTCGTATCCCTCCTCCCCCAGTCTCTCAGACTGTAAGCCCTAGGGCAGGGACCGTGTCTGTTCAATTACTTTGTAAAGCACCAGGTACATTACTGGCGCTATATAAATGCTTACTAATAATAATAATAAATAATCTCCTCCTACCTAGCTCCTTTCATTCTAAGTTATGCTCAGAAAACAGTATGGCCTTGGTCAGTTAGAACGTAACTTGCTTCAGAAAGAGCTTTCCATTCAGTCTGTATCACCCAGCGCTGCAAATCCTGTAACTTTCCCTTTGAGTTCAGAATGCTTTTGTGCGGATAGAGCAGGTTTGCAGGGTCAGGCTTTCTGTAATGGAGCTTGCTGGTGCTTCTCCCTTGTGGATAGCATCAGCAAAACCAAAAATCACTATCTGGCCTCCCCAAAGCCTCAGGTGCAACACGGTTCGAAACAGGAGCCCCTTGCAAAGCTGAAATCAATAGCGGCCTAATGAAACCAGAGTCTTGAAGCACCGGGAAAAGCCTCCTAACTAGAAGGAATCTAGGTTATCTAGCAAGACAGAGTGTGATTGAGGCTTAAGTGCTGCAGCGAATGGGGATGGAGCAAGACAATTGGGGCCAGGATTGACCAAAACTTTGGACCAACTCCCCCAATCCATCAGGAAATTCTGCTCCCTCTCAATGAGTGCTCAGTGTGTGTTGGACCCAGGGGGCGTAGTTACCATGGAACAGGGGGCTGCAGTTGAGCCTGGGTCCTGGACTCTAAGGAAGAACTTTTGAAAGCAGCTTGAATACCCTGAAGAAAAATTCAGAGTGCGCAGGGGAGAGAGCAGGACCAACACTCTCCCTCCACCCACTCGGACAGTTTTCTAGCAACACACTTTAAAAGGGCCCTTCCAAGAAGGGAGTTTTCAGAGTGAGGCAGGGGTGGAATGCTGCCCCTATCCATTCTTAAAACTTCCTTCTGGGCAGGGCTGCTGCCGCTCCAGAGGGGGGCGCTGGGAGACAACATGACACTGTCCCTTTTTACAGGGGATGTCCAAGGCTAGCTGGAAACCCCCTTGGAAGGAGGAGTCTCCTTAGGGAGACTCTGCCTCTTGGCCCTTGAGTGGGGTCTGTAATTGGGACACGAGTGTGGGCCCACCGCAACCTTGCTACACTGGGCCCACCCACAAAGTGAGGGTCTTACAACCCTCCCCTGGTCTGCAGGGGAATGTGTCCCTACAAGCTTCCTCCTCTGGCAGTCCCAACCATGTGGGCAGGGTTTATGTGGATCAAGGGGATCCAGATCCCCCGCACAAATTTTAGTTCAGCGTTACATCACGGGGCATGACCCCTCCTCACCCCACAATTGACTCACCATCACAGTGTGCTTATAGGCCCGGTGAATGATGATGTTGTAGTTGAAGATGTCCACCTCCACTTGCTTCACCCACAAGGCCAAGGAAGGGTCCCGATCTTCGTTCTTGGCCATGACAGTGAATTCAGGGAACGTATCTGATCTCTCGGACCTCTGCCTGGAGATGGTTGTGCAAAGGACCAGTGGGCAGCTGCTCTGGAAGTCAAAGGCAAACCCATCGAAGGTCAAGTAATGGCCATAGCCAGAGATGATGCAAGAAGCATCAGTCCGGGGCTGGCAGTAATAGAGTCCGTTCTCCTCCAGACAGTACTCATCCCCCTTGCAGGGGATGTTCTCACAGTGCACACTGTTGTCGGAGCCATTGCAGTAGCAGAAGTACTGGCAATCGATGTCCATCCAGAAGGTCTGGTTGGTAGAGAGCTGATGTCCCTCGAAGCTGCAGCCACATTCACTCCTGGGGATACACTGGGTTCCTCGAAGAGCAAAGCCATCGTCGCACTGGCAGCCTTCCACGCAGCTGTCTAGGCAAACGGGGCCGGCAACCAGGGATTCACAGGTCTCTGTGCAGGTCATGCACTCCTCAAAATGGCTGTTCTCAGGGCACGTGAGAGCTGGAAGCAATAAAAACACATGCACAAGGTCAATGGCTTATTTAAGAGAGGCTCCAGGGTCACTGGAGTCAGTTCAGTCGGAAGGTTAAAAGCAGTCAAAACACTAATGGAAGAGACTATTAGGAACATTAAAGAAAGTAGTCTTCCTTCTCATCTTCACTATGACTTCTAACTGCCCTCCAAGCTCCGGTGACACCTCCAGAGGTTTCCTAGCAATCTAGTCCCCTCCTGTATGCCACGTTCCCCAACCTCTCTTCAACTTGGAGAACAGATGGCTGAGAAAGGACACAATAAGTTTACAAGATCATGAAAGGTGTGGAATAGGTAAATAGTAGGAATGGGACTCTAGGCAAAATTTCAGTTTGGGTCAATTTCGGTTTCAGTTCTCATGAATTTCAGTTCTTTTCCAGTTTCGACACTATCGGATCTTTTGTATTGATTTTCATACTGGATTTTTAACATTGCGGTTTTTCAATGGGGGACAAACCGCAATGTTAAAAATTCAGTAGAAAAATCAATGCAAAAGATCCGACAGTACCGAAACGGAAAAAGAACCGAAAATTTGGATTAAACCGAAATGGCCATTTCCGGGTACTTTCAGTTTCATCCAAACTGAAATTCCCATCCCTAGTAAATAGGCACATGCGGTTTATCACAGAACCAGGGGTCACTTCATGAAGCTAACAGGGAGCAGATTTTAAAAACCAATAAAAGGAAGTACTCTTTTACCCAGCGTACAATACAATTGTGAAGTTAACTGCCGGAGGATGTTGGCCAGGCCAGTAGGGTAGCAGGCTTCAAAAACAGACCGGATGAATTTGTGAAAGCCAGATCCATTACAGGCTACTAGTTTGGCTGGTCAAGGAGATGAGACCCTTGACCGTTGGAAGCTGTGGGAGGGTGGCAGGAAATGCATTACTCAGTTGTAATCTGCTGCGTCCTCCCCTGAGGCAACCGAGGCTGGTCGCTGTCAGAGACAGAATGCTGGGCTGGATGGACCATTGGTCTGACCCAGTAAATGGCACTTCTTACGGTCGTGTGTTCTCCCATCTGTAAATGTACCAGCATTAACAGATATGACTTTGCAGATAAGGCCTCTAACCTGGGTGCTCTTATCACATAGACTCCTCTCCCTGAGGAGAAACAATTACCCCATTAGGATGCCCAGCCTACTCCCATGCAAGGAGACGTGGCCAGGAGAGACTGAAAAAAGTGAAATAACTCTGGAAATAGCTCTCCAGAGAGGGCGTAGAAGTCCTTCATCAAACATTCTCTCTCCTCATTCAAGGAGAAGGCCAAAGAGAGAAACTGCCTCTGATCCCTCACAAGGCAGGGGGCCTAGAAACATCCGGAGGAAGCACTTGAAAGAGCGCGAGCAGCCTGCCAAGGAGAATGTGTGGTGTGCACACTGGTATTTAGAGGCTTGAATTTATGTGCCTTAAGGTCCTGTATGGTTTTTAACGGCTCCAAGCATTTTGTGTATGATGAGGTGGTCCCAAGGGCTGACTGCAGTCCACTAGGCCTCAGCCACAACAGGAGGGCATGTGAGTAGGTATTTTTGGCTTGTTAACGGCTTTCTGCAGGGTGGGAATTAAATTTTTCATACCACTGAATTGCTGCCGTTTGCATTTCATACAGTTCTTATTTATAACCCGTGTGTGAGGTAACTGGCTTGGGGTCTCCAAGTAACTAGGTAAATCAAGTCACCATTGTTGGTAAGTGGTCCCCTCCAAGCTGTCTTAGCATTATAGTGCTGAGGGGGCCTAGGGAGGGTGGAGGAGGCACTGCTATTGTAGTATTTGGGACAACTAAAGTGCAGGGGTCAGAACCGGGGTCACAGCAAACCCAGGCTCCCCCACAATTCGACCTGGGCAGGCTGGGAGCGGGGGAGGGGTGATACCCATCCATTAGGGTTGTCAGATATTCAGGACATTTATGAAAAATAGACATTGCAGGCCCCGCAACTCTCTCCGACTTTAGCCGCAGCTCCAGGTGCTCAGCAGCACCTTTGTGGATTTTTCAGCCCCTTACAAGATTACCTTTTTGTGCCAGGGAACAAGTACTCCCCAACAGCATCTAAGATGCCAATGCAGGCCCTGTAGCATGTGTCCTCGGGAAAAAAATTACATATCTGGCAACACTAGCGTTTATCCCTTCTGTCACCTTCCAGGGCTTTCTCTGTGTTCAAACTCGGAATACAGCTCAAAATTGCAGCCTTGCTTTTTTTCAGCCTCTCAGTGGACTTTATCCGACTCCTACTTCAATATCAGTTGAAAACTCCCCAAAACCGCCTTCTACCAGCAATCCTGGCCCACATCGGCATGTCTATCACATGTTACATGTATAACAACATATGTACATGTATGTGACAACCCTCCCTTTTTCCTTCAGTTCAAATCTGAGTCTCGCTTTCTTATCTCATTGTCGTCTTCCTTCTTGAATTTCTACACTGCTTTACTATCCCCGTTACCTATTCAGTTTAATCTTTTTTCTATTCACCAGATCCATAATCTTGTGCTTCCATCTTCTCTCCTTCCTAGGATCTCTATTTTTTGTAGATTCCTCTCTTTCTTCCATACTTAGCTTCATATCTTCTGCCAACAAATCTCCCTGCAACTGGAAGCGTCTCTTCTTTCTTGACTGCTCATGCTCTCCCCGTCACCCTCTTCAAATCCACCTCTTTAGGAATCTCTCTCGCTCTCTTTGTCTCCTCCTAGGCAATGCACCTTTCATTGTTTATTCTTCCACAGCTTTTCTCCTTAACCTCAAGGTTAGATCGTGTGAGCTGATGAGCACCCTTGACTCCCAAACCCTTGGACTGCAGTAGGAGCTTACTCAGAGAATGCTGAGTCACCTCAGCTGTAGCTCCAGGTGCTCACCAGCATTAGGGAGATTTTTTCAGTCCCTTCCAAGGTTACTTTTTTGTGCCAGGGAATCCCCGTTCCCCCACACGCTCCCCTTACCACGGCGGCGGCCTACAGGGGGGCGGGATTTGCCCAGCCCCCTTACGAGGGAGGAGACAACCCAGGGACATTGGGCCGCCGCCACCACTAGCTCCAGCGGCGCAGGTGCCAGGTCTCGCGAGACAGCACCTCAGCGGGCACCATTTTGGGGGGCGGCTGGGTCCGAGCCAGTCGTGCCGAGGAGGAGCACCACAAGGAATCAGGGAGAGGCCGCTCCTGCTCCTACTCCTGCTCCTTCACTCACCGCCTTGCACAGCCCAAGCCCCCTCCCCGTTGCTACAAAGAAAGGATCCGCGCTGGTAGGCGTGTGGTGCGGCCGCCCAGGTGGCGAGGGTTTTTCTCGGAAGGCGGGGGTTGGGGAGGAACAATCCCTCCCCCCCCCCCCAGCACACACCCAGAGCAGCCAAGAGCAGTCTGCGGCCCAGCCTTTGTGCACGACTGGGCAGGAGGGGCAAAGGGCAGGGTAAGGGCCCAGCCAGGAGACCCCCAGCAGGGGGCAGGGAGCAAAGGCACCTGCAAGCGGAGGCAATCATTGCCTCCCTGCAGCAAAAAATGGGAGGGTGCAAAGAGGTCTTGAGGGACCTGGCCGGGCATCTGCCTTCACAGGGAAAAGACCGCGCAGAACCCCGGCCCAGGAGGGAACAGGAGCCTTTGCCACCAGCCCCTAACATACCCCACAGCAGGGATTATTCCCCCCTTCCCAAAGAGAGGGGTCCTTAGAGCCCCTGGCTGGGGGTGGGGAAAGGTCCCCCCAGCAGCAGGTTAACCCCCCCCCCAGCTACCCTAGCCCGGCGCACTGAGAGGCGAGCAAGACTCCCCGCCCGGTACAGGGATGTTCCCCCACCCCCATCCCACAGGCTCCCCCTCCAGCCAGGTGTGAGACAAGGCCCCACACAGCGCCCAGGCAACACAGGGACAGGACTCCCCCTCGGCGGGCAACCCTGCCCGGCATCTCCACCCCGCCGGGGCGGGGAAGGTGGCACCAATTGTCTCCCAACAGCCCCAGCTATGAGACCCCACCCAGGCACCACCTGAGGAACGACCCGTCATGGACCATACTGGAGTAGCTCCAGAACTCATGGGGAGGATGGAGTCACTGGAAACTATGGTGCGCGCAATGGCGGAAAGGCACCCCCGAACGCCAGAGGACGAGGCACCAGCGCACGACACAGAGCCAGGACCGTCATTCCGCCCACTCAGCCCCTGCCGACACCGTGAGGTCCCCGTGCAAGGCTGGTTCATGGGTACCGTGGCCCACCCAATCGACCCCCGGCCCTCAAGGGGGACAGGTCAATAGTCACCCCCCATGGGGCTCCCCCACCTGCAGCGGAGTCAACCAGCAGGTGGCTCAAGTATGAGCACACCCGGGACATTACACCATGCCATTTCAGCTGGTCTACCCCCCAACGAGGGAGGCAACGCCCATGGCAGGGGGATACGAGGAGGTGAACGCCCCAATCAGGGCACACTTGATGCAGGCCACCAGGGATATGGAGGGATGAATATGTGTATTTGCCCTTGTCTTCAGCGACCCCATCCCTGACCCCAACTCCAAGGAGGAGGGCAAAGACAAGGAGAAGTTCAAAAGGCCCAAGGCAGACTGTAATTGGTCCAACTGGTCAGCAGCCTTTTCGATCCTAACGGGAGTCATGTTGCAGATGTCCTCAGAGCGAGCCACCAAGCTAATTAAGTACCAGGACATAGTTTGGAGGGCATACAACACAGGTAACCCAGGGGCGTGGCTATGTTTCAACGAGGCCTTTAGGAAGCAAGCCCCCATAACCCCCGGGCTCAGGTGTGACAGATATGCACAAGACCATTGGCTCAAGTGCATGAGCAACGTCAACAACATCCCCCAGACAGACAGCGGCCATGCCTTGGTCAAAGGCAGGGTGGTGCCCATGAACAACCCCTTTCGGTCGGAGGGCGCCACCCCCCTAACCAAGGGGGCAACATGCTCAAAATGCAATGGGTTGGGGAGTTGCGCCCGCTCCCCCTGCCGGTTTTGGCACGCCTGTTCCCACTGCACAGGCAACCACACAACCTGCCACCGTAACAAGGTCAGATCCCAGACCCAAACCAGACCACAATCCAAACACCCACAGAGGGACCAGGGTGCAGGTGGCAGCAAGGGCCCCAACCCCGGTACAGTATAGGGCCCTAGACAGAGCCTTGCGCGACTGCCCTCTGTGAGGTAAGGTGCAATACATAGTGGAAGGTTTCAGGGAGGGCTTTTGGATCCCTGCAGGCCACCTCAAAGTAAGGAACTGGGTGGAGAACCTTAAATCCATCAGAGGCATGGAGAACTTGGTGCACACCAAGCTCCAAAAGGAAATAGCGGAAGGCAGGGTTGCCGGCCTGTTCGATTCTCCACCCATGGCATTACTGCACATTTCTCCACAGGGAATTGTGCCAAAAAAGATGCCAGGCAAGCTCCGCATCATTCACCATCTTTCATACACCAAGGGGGAGTTGGTCAATGGCGCCATTCCCGAGGAACTCTGCACCATCCGCTATGCGTCCTTCGACACAGAAGTTGACATGGCCAGGGCCTGCGGCCCAGGGGCACTCCTGCAAAATGCAATATTAAATCTGCCTTTCACCTGCTGTCAGTCCACCTAGACGATTTCAAACTACTGGGCTTCCAATTTCAAGGAAAATTCTATTTCAATAAAGCCATGTCGATGGGGTGTTCCATCTCCTGTTCGGCTTTCGAACGGTTTAGCTCGTTACTCAACTGGTTGGTCCGCCACAGAGCGCAGTCTCGTTTTGTCATCCATTATATCAATGACTTCCTGTTCTTGGGCCACGCAGGCACAGGCAAAGGTGAGAGACTCCTTCAAACATTCCACTCCATTGCGGATGAGCTGGGTATCCCCTTCACCCTGGAGAAAACAGTGGGGCTGGTAACCATGCTCACATTCTAGGGATAGAAGTGGACACTGTCAAAGAGGAGTCACGCCTCCCCCATGACAAGTTGGCGTCCCTCCTAGGGGCAATCAGGGAATGCCTCACTCACACCGAAGTGACAGTGCATCAACTCCAGGGTCTGCTGGGTAGCCTAAATTTCACCTGCTGTGTAGTGGCGCCGGGCCGGGCATCCCTGTCATGACTCTATGTCAAAGTACCGGGCAACCTACCCCTCACTACCATACCCAAGTGATGGCGGACATGAGGGAGGCTCTTGCGATTTGCAGCTGATTCCTGTCCGCCTTCAATGGGGTTAGCCTCTAGAGACAGAGGTTGCTGCTAGAGGCCAAACTCCAGGCCCAGTCTGACGCTGCTGGGTCGCTAGGCTTCGGCCTCTACTTCAGAGGAAAATGGCGCTCTGCCCCATGTCCCCCCACATGGACTGAGTCAGGAATAGCATGAGACCTCACCTTCCTGGAACTCTACCCCATTGTCCTCACGGTTCACCTGTGGCCCGGGGATTTCGCCAACAGAGGTGTATTGTTCTGATGCAATAACTTAGCGGTGGTGCATGTCCTCAATACCGTGACCTCCAAATCCACCAGAATAATGGGGCTGGTTCAGGCCTTTGTGCTGCAGTGCCTAAGTAATAATATTCTGTTTACATCTAAGCATGTCCCGGGAGTTAACAACAGCACAGCCAACGCACTCTCTCGCCACCAGATGGATCGCTTCCACCTGTTGGTGCCAGAAGCCAGCAAGGAGCCCAAGGTCATGCCACCACACATGTGGAACATTGGACAATAGAGCTTTACGAGGAGGTGCAAGGTTCCTTAGCACCCAGCACCGGAGAAGCATACAGCAGGGCATTCTCGGAGTTTCTGGAATTTAGAATGCGCCAGGGATGGAACCTAGACTTGCCCATCCCTGAACCGCAAGTGCTGCAGTTTGCAACGTCTCTGCGCACAAAGGGCCTCGCGCCATCCACAATATCAGGCAAATTAGCGGCAGTGTCATTCTCCAGCAACTTAGCAGGCCACATGTCTCCAGACCAAGGTTTCTTTACAAACAAACTGATCGAATTCTGGTCACGCCAGCGAGACCTCAGTGCAGACCCCAGGTTACCAATCACCCCAGAGATCCTAGCAGCTTTGGCAGGTGCCCTACCCCAGGTCTGCTTCAACAGATTCAAAGCCACCCTATTTGATGCAGCCTTCAAGTTAGCCTTTTGGGGGGCCTTCCGGGTCAGTGAATTGGTGGCCGCATCCAAGTCGGCCCCTGCTGTCAGAGTAGTTCGTGATAGGGACGTATCTATACGGGGCCAATCCCTCACAATCCTCTTTCGTGGCTCTAAGACCGACCAAAGCTCCAGGGACAAAATTATAACACTCCACAGGGTGGGCTCCCCTGAGCTGTGCCTAGTAACAGCAACACAGCGGTACATGTCTATCCACCCCACTTTACTCATACACTGTCCACCAATTCTCAGTCATCCTTCACCAAGCCCTGCTCAAGATTCACCAGCCAGCCCATCAATTTGGGTCCCACTCCTTCCGCATACACGCAGCAAGTTATGCTGTGGTGCTTGGCCTAGCGGAGGAAAAAATCCGTAACAGGGAGATGGAGATCAGCAGCATTCTGATCATACGTCCATGATCTAGCGAAATGACGGCCCACCTGATTAACTGCAATTTGTTTTGTCAACAGGATCAGAATTGAGGGGCCAACGCAAATTGGCTTGGATAGCTGACCATAGTATTGTCTATTGGGCAGGCAAGGCCACGGGCTGCAGCCACTGTGGTACGCAGCTTGGTGTCAGCGACAGAGTCAAATTTCTCTGGAAGACCAGAAGCAGCATGAGGTGGGAACAGCTGATGCTGCAGATCCAAGGAGCCTCCAGGGGGTGGCACCCCAATATCTTGATAGTTCACCTCGGTGAGAACAATCTTCCTAAATCAACCGGGCTTGAATTGGTAGTTAAAATAAAAAGGTAGAGATGCGCAGGCTACCGCCTGCCACCAAGCTAGTCTAGACACATATGATTAACAGGATACAAGGGACCAACGCGATCTGCCCAGGCAAAGATGACAGAGTACACAGGAAGATCAATAGGGAGGTGGAGAAGTTGGTCCTCGCTCAAGGCGGGGATGTCATCGTCCACAGGGGAATCCGATTTTCATGGCCTGGACAGATGGGGTGCACCTCTCTGAGGTGGGCATTGATATGTACCTGACAGCGATAAAGGAAAACCTAGTCCAGTTAGTTTGAGGCAACTAGCCAAGCACGTGCTGGCAGTTTGCTGTGGCAGGGGTCCAGGGTTTTAATTAACAGGTTCTGTAGAGTTAGCTGTTCATTAAGTCATCTCCTTACGAGATGGGGCCACGGGCGAAGCTAGAGCAGGGGCAGCCAGTTTCCAACCCAGGGCCAGGAGGGAGGGGCAAGCTATACGCCGCCTTCCTCCTACTTCGGTCATGAGAGGTCCTGTACCTCCCCGACCAGCCGGGCGGCTGGAGCGAGAGTGACCTAGCAGCAGTAAGAAGTTCAGCGGCACCGAGGGACATAGGGCTGTCCAAGTTAGACGTTACAGTTAGTAGTTAAAAGTATAGTCTAGGCTGGACCCAGGAGAGTTAATGCCCCCTCCTCGACTTTAACCTTCAGTTAATAAAGGGTGCGGCCTTTAAACCCACACAATGTGCACTTGTGTCCTCTAGGAGGTACTGGGGCAACACGTACTCCTCAACAGCACAGCGATGTGCAAACATAAATTAATTGTGGTAAGGACTAAGAAGTGTTTCTGACAGTGTATTATGAAGGAATGAAAAAGCTCGTTCTCTCGGATTAATAGCAGGGGTGGTGCACTGACTGGACCAGATGGACACTGGATCAAGAGTCACCTGGGTTCCTTAGTGTTGTCCCCACAAAGCCAGGCCCTGGGGCCATGCCCAGTTAACAGGAACTCTGCCTGTAGAACAAGCCCTTGGCTGGGATATCCTTTTCCGGCATGAACGTGTTCCTGCTTCCCTTTCACCAGCTAATGGATAGATCTTTCTGTGCAGGTAGTCTGGGTGTGGGTAATCCTGCACTGGTGCACAGGGTGGCCAGATATGCAAATTCTAGAGGACATTTATGAGAAATACAAGTTGTGGGGCTGCATTGGAGCCAATGCAGCCCTGCAACCTGTATTTTTCATAAGTGACCTCTAAACTTTGCATATCTGGCCACCCTATTGGCGCAAGGACCTGGACTAGATGACCCTCAAGATTCGTTTTACCTCTATGATCAGTGGAGAGCAGGAGGAAAATCTATGTTGCCTGAGGTAACCTAATAGATATGACTGGCCTTGGCTAATGATCCAGTGCAGAAACTCCCCAATTGTAGCCAGCTGATCACTGTCGGTCCAGGAGGACGTAGCAAGTCATCCACAACTAGTACACTGAACTGGCTAGGAGTACAAAAAAGTGGACTTTGGTTCCCCCTCAGCTTCTCTACAGCCAAAATGCTGGTCATCCTCCAGTCATGGAGACCAGGAAGGTCCAGTACAAATATACTATGTGGTGAAGTGGCCTGCTTTTGTGGAGCTGGCATGTCTCGCATTCTCCGATTCTCTCCTGTGATTATTATTACATTACCCACTAGAGACCTCACCGAGCCCAACGGTGCAGTACAAATGCCTAGCGAGAGACAGTCTCTGTTCTGAAGAACTTAAAATTTAATTCAGCAAGACAGATAAATGGAAGGAGGCATAGACAGAGGCATAGAGAGTGGATGGGACTAACCCCAACCCACACAGGAACAGAACATATATCTCCCAATTCCTCATACGGCGCCCTAATTACCAAACTACACTGCCTCTCCCAGGCCTCATCCCCTCCTCTAAGACCCAGGGCATGAGAGACAGAGGCTTGTTCGTTGCTGGTTATGTACTTCTGTAACATGGAATTTTCACATTTGCTTTTGAATAATGGATGTTGTAACACTGACAGCAAGTTTATAGTGATAGTAGAAAAACATGACTTATTCAAATTACCCTCTGCTGATAGCTTGCAATAGTGCTCAGCTCCATCTGCAATTCTGGAACACTCACAGACAGCGTAATAAAAACTCCTGATGTCTCCGGAAATGCTTCTATGAAATTACTTAATTGAGAAACCTGTCTACAGGCAAAGGAGCCGCTTAAAAAAAATAATATCCCGAGAACAAAAGGCGGCAGAGGTTGTAGCTTCATGCCTAAATGAGATTACATTCTTAATTTGTGCAGGCTGCCCATTCACTTGCCAATTCTTTGCGCCAAACGCAAATGAATTCTCGTGGCAACATAGGTCTGTACGTTTTTTTGTGATAGCGCTGGGCTGAAGTGCGCTCTCGACTGCATGAGGATTTGGTAAACAAAGTCGAAAACCTTTGCTGTTATTAGCCCCCAAACGCACAGCTCGATAAGAAAGCACATTATGCATCGCTGGCTACTGTCACAAATATAACTGAGATTCAGAACAATGTATCTCAGGACAATGGGGTCATTTTGGGCTAAATGGAGGAAGTGCAGAATGAAATTCAGTGGCCCATGTAATTGAGGAGGTCAGACTGGAGGCTTATCATAACAGTCCCATCTGGCTTTCTCTTGCCTCAAAATAATCTGGCGGCTGACACTGGCGGCTGACTCCTACAGCTCTGGCTAAGTGCCTTGGTTTCCCCTTACAAACACGACCGAGGACAGGTCAGTCTTCAGAATAGTTTCAGGAGGTGGGGAATTATTATTTGTATAATTTATCATTTATATAGCACTTCGAAGTCCCTTACAATCTTTATCGAGTTCACCTTCACAAGGTAGGCCCTCCTTATGCTCTAGGGGGTTCCAGAATGCTCTAGAGGAATTGCCCATAGACCACAGTGACCGCTCCATTGATGCCCTTGTGGTCCTCTGGAATGACTGCTTGGCTGGGGCTATTGATCGGCGTCCATTCCCAGCATTTCAGCACTGCAGGACTCCGTGGATTACAGATGCCCTGGGGTGGCTCAAGCACAAAGGGAGGTGGTTAGAGCAACAGTGGTGCCGTACTCACGCTGAAGACAACTGAATACAGCATAGATTATTTTTAAAGAGCTATGCCGTGACTGTGCGGGCAGTGAAGGAAAGGTTCTTTGCTGCCATCATAGCATCTGCGAAGTTGCATCTGGGGGAGCTTTTCCAGGTGATGAGAGGTTTGGTCAGTCCGACTTGTCTCCACCTGGACCTGGAGTTATCCAGGGCCCACTGGGACGTTTATGGTATACTTCGCAGACAAAAATTGCTCGCATTGAACACGACTTCAACTCCGTCTTTTCAGGGACAGTGGGAGAGCCAGAGGTTCGGAATGCCCTGTCTTGTCAGTGTATATGGGATCGATTTCAATTGGTGATGCCTGCTGAGGCAGGGGATGTACTGGGATCTGTGAGGGTCATGATGTATGAATTAGATCCATGCCCGTCCTGGCTGGTAAAGGCCAGCAGGGAGATGGTGAGGCTGCTGCTGGTGGGGGTAATCATTGCTTCTCTTGGGGAGGGTAGGCTGCCAGACTCTCTTAAGAGAGCAATGATGCGACGTCTTCTCAAGAAACCATCTCTTGACATTGATTTCCCAGCAAGCTATCGGCCTGTCTCTAACCATCCCTTATTGAACAGGTGGTAGCCCATCAGTTGCAGGCACATCTAGACCACGTCAGTTTTCTGGATCCCTCACAGTCAGGCGTTTGTCTGGGTTATGGCACTGTGAATGTGCTTGTGGCCTTGGTCGGTGATCTACGGGTAGAAATGAATAAAGGACATTCGACCCCAATGGTTTTACTTGACGTGTCAGCGGCTTTTGACACAGTGAACCATGAGGTGTTGGTGACTCGCCTGCAAGATCTTGCTGGGGTGGACGGGACAGTTTTGCAGTGGTTCCATTCCTTCCTAGCAGATAGATCTCAGCGGGTGGTCCTGGGGGAGTGACCTCCTCCCCTAGTGGTCTCCCATGTGGGGTCCTGCAGGGTTCCAGTCTATCACCCCTCTTGTTCAATGTGTATATGCAGCCTCTGGGGGAGGTTCTGCATAGATGGGGGGGGGGGGTATGTTGTAATTAATATGCTGACGACACACAACTGTTCTTCTCCTTTTCATCTGACCCAGGCCCTGCAGTCTCAGTGCTTTCCTGGTGTTTGGCAACTGTAGGGGACTGGGTGAGGCCTAGCTGATAGGGATGTGCGAACACGGTTCGGATGTTTGGAGCAAACTCGGTCTGTTCAGATGACCAAACCGAACTTCTGAACCGAACCCGATCCGAAGTCAAAAATGACTAAACAGTTCGGCCGCATTCGGGTGAGTTCAGATGAGTTCGGGCAGCAAAAATGTGACTGGAAGGCCCAGGGAGGGGGAGGCATCTGAGGAGCAGAGTTCCTGGCACCAGGGGTGGAGAGGCTTGGAGTAGCAGCCAGCCTGCCCAATCATCATCCCTTTTTTCCTCAGACCACTGGCTTCAGAGTCTACGATTGGACATGGGGATCCGGGGGAGGGGGGAGGCTAGGCTGCACAGACCCAATGGGGCTTGTAGTAAGGCGGCCCCAGCAAGTAACAAAAGACATTGCCCTCCCCCCCTTCCAACACCTTCTGAGCTAGCCACTAATCCTGACAGCAGGCGTTTTCACAAGTCTCCCTCTCCCAGCAGTTTGCGTTCCTAATCCATTGCCATCCTCCTCCTATTTCATCCATCCCACACATTTACCTCCCTAGTATCATTTGTTTAGATTAGATTATTTATTTTATTTATTTATTTTATTCCATTTATATGCTGCCCCCTATGCTTACGGCATCTTGGGGTGGCTTCCAACATAAAATAAACAATTTATCACAATATAAAAAATATAAAAATCTACACAGGTATTTAAAACAATTTTAAAATACCCCCATACAAAAATTTAGCCCACCCTCCCCTCCCCACCTCCGAAGGCCTGGGAGAACAGCCATGTCTTACAGGCTCGACGGAAGGCCAGCAGACTCGGGGCCAGTCGTGCTTCCTCTGGGAGGAAGTTCCACAACTGGGGCCCAGCCACCAAGAACGCCCTCTCCATTGTAGCCCCCTGTTTTACATGGGGGACCTCCAAGAAGGCGCCCCCAGTGAACCGGAGAGTCCGTCCTGAGTCATGGAGGGTGAGGCGGTCCCCTGAGGTATCCAGGTCCAAGACCGTACAGGGCCTTATAGATCAATGTCAACACCTTGAACCTGGCTCAACACATTACAGGCAGCCAGTGCAGCACACGGAGCACCGGTGTTATGTGCTCTCGTCAGCCCGTCCCTGTTAGGAGATGGGCCACTGCATTCTGCACTACCTGCAATCTCCGGGCCAGCATCAAGGGAAGCCCCACGTAGAGCGCGTTACAGTAGTTCAGCCTCGAAATGATGAAGGCATGGATCAAAGTGGCCAGGTTGGGTCTGGTGATATATGGGCACAGCCCCCGCACCAGATACAGCTGGCGGAAAGTCGCCTTCGCCACCACATCCACCTGCTGATCTAGGCGGTTCAACAGCAGCCCATGGTCCACTGTATCAAATGCGGCTGAGAGATCTAGCAGGACCAGTAATGTTGAATGTCCTGCGTCCATCTCCCGGCAGAGATCATCTACCAAGGTCACCAACGCCGTCTTCGTACCATGGCCAGGTCGAAATCCTGATTGAACAGGGTCGAGAAAACCGATGCTGTCCAGGTGAGCCTGGAGCTGCAGGGCCACTGCCCGTTCAATAACCTTCCCTAAAAAGGGAAGGTCAGAGACGGGTCGGTAACTGGCGAGTGCGTCCATATCAAAAGATGCCTTCTTCAACAAGGGGCGCACCACGACTTCTTTGAGATCGGGGGACAAACTCCCCTGCCGAAGGGACGCGTTGATAATCCCCGCCAGCACCGACCCCAGTATCTCCCTGGAGACTTTCACCAACCAGGACGGGCAAGAATCTAATTCACAACTAGTGGCCCTCACTGACCCCAGGATCTCCACAGCATCGGCTGGCGTCACTTCCTGAAATTCATCTCAGAAAGATGAACCAGACGGCACCTCTATCACCTCCCGCTCTATTCCTACTGTCTCTAATCCAGTGTCAAAGTTGCTCTGGATCCGAGTGATCTTGTCTGCAAAGTGGATGGCAAACTCCTCACAGCGGGCCTGGGACAAGTCCCCGTCCAGGCGGAGGGAGGCCGGACTAACCAGCGCCCGCACCACCTGGAACAGCTCCGCTGGACGCGACTTTGCAGATGCTATGAGGGTGGCAAAGAATTATTTCTTTGTCACCTTCACAGCCTTAACGTAGGACCGCAAATGGGCCCTGCGGAGAAGTCGGTCGGATTCAGAGCAAGTCCGACGCCAGCGTCGCTCTAGTCGCCTGTCTTCCTGCTTCATACCTCGCAGCCCCTCAGTAAACCAAGGGGCCCTGCGATGTTGAGACAGGGGCAGGGGACATCTCAGAACCACCCTGTCAATGGCCTCCCCTAGCAAGATGTTCCAAGTCTGGACGAGTTCATCCACAGAGCAGCTGGCAGAGTCCAGGGTTAACTCCCCAGGGCCTCCTGGAACCGTTGAGGTTCCATCAGCCTCCAAGGGCGGACCATCCTAACTGGTACCTTCCCCTTCTGGGGGTGATGTACTAAGAAACCGGTCATAAGGAGGTAATGATTCGTCCATGACAAGGGCATAGTTGTTACATCCCCCGCTACAGGATCACCCGCCTCAAGGTCAGAACAGAACACCAGGTCGAGGGTATGCCCCCCCACATGGATCGGGCAGATGACAACCTGGGACAAATCCATGGTTGCCATGGCAGCCATGAATTCTCGCTCCACCTCCACAAGGCCGGTGTCGGTATGGGCATTGAAGTCCCCCAGGACCAAAGTCCTAGAGGAGCCCAACGCCACCACCGAGACCAGCTCCACTAGAGTGGAGAGGGATGCTGCTGGGCAGGAAGGGGCCCGGTACACCAGCAGCACCCCCAAATTGCCCCCCGCCAAATCAAACACCACGTGGAGTGCCTCGATCCCAGGAATATCTGGAACTGGATACCTCCTAGCTGACCATGTCTCTTTAAAAATCACAGCTACACCACCTCCCCGGCGCGAGGCTGATGCTGCACGGCATACCTGGCTTCAGTGAGATCAGCCAAAATTGGCCCCACCTCCTCGTCCAGCCAGGTCTCCGTTATGCATGCAAGGTCCTCTGCCCCATCCAGAATCAAATCCCGGATTATCGGAGCCTTATTTACTACGGACCTCACATTCAACAGCATCAGTTCCCCGCCGTGGGACCCTGGACCCCACTCCCCTGGACCCTCCAGTGGCGGGCAGGCTCTCCTAAGCTCCACAAGGACCCTAGAGCCCCTGGGCGCCCAAGTCCTCTACCCCCATCGACCATACCATCCATGACCCATGACAGCTCCAATGACCCCTTCCTCCCCCCATCCACACCATCCTGACCCCCTCCCGTCGGCTGCTCCCCCAGAGGCACCCTTCCCCCTCCCCTCCCCCTCTCACTGGGAGGCTCCCCCCTCCCCCCAAGACATCCCCCATTCTCTCACCATGGGGGAAAGCCTCCCCCCATCAGTTCCCCCATCAACCCAAACACCACACTGCCACCAAGGGCCAGCATAAGACACCTGTCCTCCTGACAACCATTTACCCCAACGAACAGAAAATCTCAATCTCCCCAACACCCTTCCCTCTCCCCTATCCCC
>QEPC01009472.1:9312897-9336502 GCA_003113815.1 Sphenodon punctatus | reverse complement strand
ACAGAGTCAATGTAGGGTTTAAAAGAAAGGGCTGAGTCAAAGATGAAGCCTAGGCTACGGGCTTGGGGGACAGGCAGGATGGTGACTCCATCAATAATTATTGACAGTGAGGAAGGAGAGGAAGGATGAGGGGGGGTTGCCCATCATTGCAGCTGCATCAACGCTGTGAACCTGCTCTCGGTGGGTGTCTAGCTAAGTCTGGATCTCCTCGCTTTCCGGCATCAACGTAAGACGTGGCTCTTCCAAAAGGCGTTTGGTGGGTTCTTTTTATTTTCTCTGCACACTTTTGACTGCTTTTATTGTATTGATTATTTTAAAGTGTTTTAATACTGTGTTTTATTGTATTATATTTGATAGTTGTACGCCACCCCGAACTGCCAGAGGCAGGAGGGTATTAAAGAAATAAATATAAATAAATTATACAGCTGTAGGACCAAGGCTAAGAGATAGTGACTTGACCAAGGCCACACAGCAATGGTTCAGATGGGATTTGAACCCTGGTCTTCCAGGTCCAAACCTGAAACCTTTGTCCACTGGCTAAACTGACTCTAATTTGTTTATTTACAAACAGCATCAAAGTGTTTGTTCTTTCCATCAGAAAAATAATCCAGCTGAAACAAAATGTCACCCCTAGTCATGACCACTTTATACAAACCTATTTAAGTTGATAAAACAAACAAAACATTTCAGTCAGTATTATTTGCAGTCGACGAGCCCAGTCCATGATGCTTGCATTCTTCGTGCATCGGTGGCGGGCGTGCACCAAGCACAAAATACAGTGCATGAGGGATGTGCATATAGCGTGCACAGTTTGTGCAAATGGTGCACGTCTCCGTGCACCTTGGATCGACTCTACAGAGAATCTTGCAGTCATAATGCATTAATTAAAATGTCCGCACATCCCAGAAAGATGCACTAATTTTAACACACATAATGAACAAGGCTATAAAAATACATAAATAATTCACTAAGCCAGGCATAAAAAATGACTTGCCAGGCTGGGATTTGAAGCCCAGGACTGTGAAAATCCACTCGGCAGCTTAGTATCCTCGCCAGAAGCAAGCTGGCAAGTAGATTTTTTTTAGAGCATTAATGATGAGCCGTTTAAAAAGTTAAATGGGATTTGCAGCAATGCTAACCACCCGTGCATATCCTATCTAGCGCCCTCCATCACTCAGAAATTCACTTAACCAGTCAGCAGGCAGAAACCATGTGGTTATTTTTGCAACCAAGCACGCACCATGAAAAATGAGTAAACAAACAGTCAGAGGAAATAAATCTGCATACAGCCCATAGGCTGGAAATGATTTGTCCAGTATATTCATTGGCTACTTATAAATAACGAAGCCATGCACAGAAAATAAAAATGGGCATATGAGCAATCACTAACAGAAAGGGAAGTTAAATGCATAAGAAATGGAATTCATAACAGCAGTTTAAACATTTCTGACGCTTAAATATTCAGCGGAGAATTGTTCCTATGTAGGGCCTATGTAGAATTTATTTCGGGACCAAATTGCTGTCTGTAACAATATGTTTTAACAACCGCAGTATATATCTTCGTCCCTAGATCTCACTGAGATGCTGGGTTCCAGAATGTGGCCAGAATGTGAATTTGTTAACAAACAAATTAAAGCAGGGAGCCATTGTGGTGTAGTGGAGAAGGTGCTGGACTTGGTCCTGGAAAGGCAGGGTTCAAATCCTGTCTTAACCACAAACGCACTGGGTGGTCTTAGGCAAGTCACAACCTCTCAGCCTCAGTTTCCCATCTGTAAAATGGGAACGTGCACCTGTCTCTCCTTGTGTTCCCCTCACCCTTGTCCACCTTCCTTTGTAAGTCCACTGCGCAAGGACCCGTCTCCGGAATCTGTGGCTGCAAAGCGCTGCGCATGGAGAGTAGCGCTAGAGAGATGATTAGCAGTAGTAAAACTGGATCCCAAGCCGTGCAGAAGCATGTTAATTTCTCAGTAATTTGTATCTGCTTTAGTTGAGAACCGTCTCCTGTTCCATATGTATTTAGCTATCTAGATTCTTATACTGGTGCCTGCTAATTTCAGGCATTAAATGAGGAGGAAAGGAGCGTTAATCAAAGTGATGGCCGAACCTGCCAGCAACATGGTCCCGACTGGATCCAGCCGGCCAACAAACTTCCAGTGGCTGGGTTCCTGTGGAGGGCAGGGAACGGTGCCACACTGCACCCAGCACTCCACTCCCCCCCATGACAGGCAGCCATGGTGGTCAACGATGGCCACCATGGTGGCCAACCATGGCAGACCCAGTCTGGGCCCGGTCACAGCAACCGTAACAAATATTATAGTCCTCTGTGGCCTGCTTTGCCCCAGCCGGGCAGATGGTAGCCCAGGCTGTAATTCTGGAGGTCTCTGGACGAACTCCCGGGGCTGACACCCCCAGGTGAACATCTGGTGGGGCTCACAGGCCGAAGCAGGCCTCAACAGGCCTCTACAGGCTCCTGTAACATTTGTTAACACCGAAGGTTTGCTAACAGCTGTGAACAAGAGGGAATGGATCACTTCATCGATGCCCTTTTTTGGATACTTCGTACAACGTTGGAGACAAGATACTGAGGCTAGCTAGGCCAACGGACTGACCCAATATGGCTGTTCTAATGACAAGCTGAAATGCTGCAGTTGACATTTCTTAGAACTGTAGGCTGCAGAAAAGAATGGGAGGAGGTGGAGGAAAGGAAGGCCATTTGATGGCCTCAGTTAACAAAAACGAAGTGAAACTTGCAAACAAGAGTGTCGCTAGAATCAGTGTCTCGTGTTTACTGTGTTTTCCCCATTGACAGTAATGGGGAAAATGCGGCGAACGCAGTTCCCTGGCTGTAATAGGGACAGGAGGTGCAGCTACACTGGGGTCCCATGAGCCTGGGAGGTCCATGCTTCTGGATACAGCTGCACACCCAAGGGGACCCCATTCCACCTCCAACTCAGCTACGCGTCCACTTGCAAAAATGTACTTTAAAATCACACCAGTTTAAGAAATGCAAAGAGTTTTCCAGACTTACGGCAAAAATTGAAGCTCCTCCACTGGCCGACCTCAACCTCTGCATTCTTACAAGCGCCGGCATAGCGAGCCACCGAGTCACAGAGCTCCGACTGGTTCCCTCCACTCTGGCACAGGCGGAAGAGACAGGTTCTGTAGTAGGCCGAGACATTGACCACCGTGTGGCATTCCAGGAAGGAGCTGTTGGTGGGGTCGTTGATGATGACACATTTTGAACGGCTCCTGTAGTCCTTCAACAGCTCCGAGTCATTGTTGCAGGCCTTGAGCAGGTCGCCGCATTCCCCGTTGCATATCTCGTCAAACGTCGTCCAGCTCTCCAGGAAAACCGCCAGGTTGTCTGTGCATTTCCCATTGGGGAAGCAAAACTCATCACTGCTGTTCCCGTTGAAATAGCCGCAGAGGCCCCCGGTGCAGTTGAAGTAGATAGTTGAGAGTCGGATCTCCAGCAGCCCCAAGTCTGAGTACTGGATGATTATCAGACCTTCAGACTCAATGACTGTCCCGTTCTTACTACGGTAAATTTCCAGTTGGCCCGAGGGGTGGTAAAATGGCAGCTCCACTTCAAAGCCATTCACCTGAAAATGAAAGTACAGCATGGGTGGGGGCACATTCAAAGCTCTGAATTGGACAAAGGGCAGCATCAGACAAGTGAATGCATGCAGTCATGTGGAGTCCTGCAGCAGTGAATCCCATGAGCATTGGGCAGGGAGCTCAAGGGGGCCTGGTTGAATCCCTCCTGGCTCTACCCCTTTTGAGTATTGTGAAAAGGTACACACACCCTTCTCCCCTCCTCTTTCTGACATGACCTGCCCCTTTTTCTGAGCATCATGACATCACAACACTCAGAAAGGACCGTGGTCACCTTTCTAGCATGAGGCAAAGCAGCTCCCCCATTCCAGTGCAACATTTTGAGATGCCAAAAAACCCACAAAAATCAGCATCGAAACCTACCAGGGACCATTTTGAGAATTACTTCAGGCTTTGAGGGCTGCATAGATGAAGTTGGGGGCAGGGGTGCGCTCAAGGAAAAGGAGGAGCCAGATCATGGAACTGTACTGTGGACCTGTTCCCAGGGCCAGCCAGTAGGGGCCACGGCTTAGGCCCTGTGTTCTGAGGCGGCCCCGCAGGGAGGTCAGTCCTGGTAGCCTCGGGTCTAGAGTTCCTTAGGCATCGTGACAACAAGCTACTTCTGCAGGGCCCTCTCCCTGCCTGAGCCTCTCAGCCCTCACTGTGTGCTCCTGCCCACCCACCCCTCACTTTCAGTGAATCACCAGCCCCTGGATCTGCCTTCCCCTATCAGAGGTGTGTGAGAGTGTGCGCGAGAGAGAGAGAGGGTGCGCGTTCACGCTTGTGTGCATGGGAAAGCCTGTGTGCGCACCTCCATGGGTGTGAAAACTTACACTTCTTTTGTAAGCAACCACCAGACTACTCATTGTTAAAGGGATGGGGCTATAAAGGGAAGATTAGAAGGGTCCCCTGTTTTATTTTTGCCCCAGTCCCAACAAATTCTAAGACTGGTCCTGTCTCCTACCTTGTGTTCATGCCCTCATCTCTGCTTCTTTACCACATGCTCCATTTTGTGGGGGACTTGTGGTAGGAACTGGATCCAAGAACCGGAAAAAAAAACTAGCTGCGGGCCGCATTTGGGCCCTGGGCCTGAAGTCCCCCTGACCCCATTCTAGACAAACTATTCGGGATTTGTCCCCATTGAGCAGTTCCAATTCCATCCTCCAGGGGGCAGTGGCATACCGGCACACGCACCATTCATGACAGCATGATATTTGGCTGCAAAAACTGGTTGCTGGTGATCAAAACTAGCTACGCTCAGGAGCGCACTGATCAATCAGGAACCACGTCAAGAATGCCAGGCAGGCAGGTATGGGGTCTGGTTGATAACGGGACCCCATACCTGCCTGCCTCACGTTCATTCATAAGCAACTTTGCCTTGGTCCGACTCAGAACAGACTGCATGTAAACAACACTGTGGGGGAGTTTATCCCTCTGTCAATGTGACCGGATCAAAACGGTTCACTCTCAAAGCCAAATGACGAGGGATTTTGCTTTTATTTTTCCCCTCCCTGCCCAACTCAGACTCACACTGGGATTTGATCAATCAAGCCAAGCTCTTTCTGCCTCTTGCATCATCATTCGCCAGGAATAAAGATCCAGCAAAGGATGCTTCGCTGAGAATGTCAGCAACGGTTTTTTTGCTAATGATGCAGGAGTCAGAAGAGAACCCTGCTCTTTCTGCCAGAGATGTCCTAGCTCAGCAGGAAGGAGCAGAACAGAACGGCGCGTCCGCCAATAAAGCAAGCGGATAAGACCAAGCCACATGCCGGGAACAGATACATTCAGCAATATACTCGGTTGTATTTAATGCGAAGCTGTTTCACTGACTAATAACTGCACTTTAAACGGAGGCTCTGCAGGCAACTGCATTTTAATTAAAATCAGAGGCTTGCAGAACGAAAGCTGTATATTCCCGCCTCTCCCCCTCCACCCAAGTCCCCTTAGTCTTGGCATCAGTTCAGCGAGCAAAGTCTCCATGGGCCAATAGCTCATGGTGCTGCCTTTCCCAGGCAGCAAGTCCAGTGTTGAGCTCAGGAACAATGAATCCCTACATTTACAAGCAGGGTGTGTTCAGATTAACTTGTCAGATCTACCGTTCTTGACCAGGTGGGAGGAACCTCTGGAGAAACTGCCTCTACTTCTGGTTGGGGTGTCTGTACACGTAACATTTACCACCCTTCCAGTCACCTAACAATGGGCTTCTCATTATATCGGGTCTTGCCGCGCAGTAAACTCAAGGTTTGTAGCCCAGAATGTATTCAGGGAACGCATGAACAGACTTGCAGAGCAGCTGGAAACATCTGCTTGTATATCAGCAGCAGATAGGCAAGAAATGTATAGGTACCCTGTCACTCAACATTTGCCAGTTCCGCTGCTAGGGAAATTGGAGGGGGGGGTAGGGGGGGAAGGAGTACAGAGCACCAGCCAACATGTTAAAGAAAAGTTGGGGAAAGAAGCAGGGGGAGTCTGATGGGGTTTGCCGAGCTTCCAGGAATCCGATTGAAAGTCTGGAGCTGGTGCACAGTTAGTCAGTTAAGTTTCAGGGTATGTGTCACAGAGGAACATAGGGTCACACACGTGTAACACGGGACTACACGTAGACTACAAGTCTGGTAAATATGTAATGCCAAAGGTTCCCCATGTATGTAAGGTTACAATTGAGAGCTGTAGAACTCAAATTAGGGCTCTGACACGTCACCAGGCTACAGGAAATACAAAGAGATAACAAAATGGGTATTGAGGACACTTACCAGAAGGAACACTGTAGAGATTTAGATGGGCCTTTGTGTTTGCCTAGGTTGCCTACGTCACGATTCACCAAAGGCGGGAACAGACACAAAGAAGGGGGAAACTATTTAAAGTGGCCAGTGAGTCACCTAGAAGTTCTTCCATTCTAAAGCCATCTTGAGAGCTGATCTACATGTGAAAGCCTGCCTGGCAGCAGCTAGGCTGGAGAAACATGAAGTGAGAGACATGATTTTGCTCTTTACCAACTAAGAAGTCAGCGCCCAGTCATTCTACCTTTATGACTGAGGAACAAGAAGCTTATGGACCTTTATAGAGTAAGAAGTATGTAGGAGCTCAAACAGTATATATCAGGAATGTGTTATAATTACCTTTGATTTCTAGTAATCACTCTGTATCAACTATCTTGCTTATGTAATCAATAAACTTACTTCTTATCTTTATGAAGTGTCTGTGTCTAACATTGGAACACAAGTGAGCAACAAGAGCCCTCAAGCTCTTGTGAACCCAGAGAGTAAAGAGTCTGTAAACGGGAAGGATCGGGCCTTTGTGTGACAAAGGAATTTCACTGTGGCACACTTGAATTAGCCGGAGAGAGAAACTAATTCAAGAGAGCTGTGCACAAGGGAAACTGAGTCACTCAAATCTGGTAAAGTGGGGGGTGCGGACCCTCCAACCCGTGACAGTATGACAGGTAGGATCCTGTGTTTACGATGCTGTCCAGTCTATTGATTCTTGGACTCTGCATCAATTGATCTAAAACATTTACTGAAACACCTATTACTAGCTGGAAGAGAACCCACAAAAATGGGTCTACCTGGTAAATTTCTGGTACCCAAATCAAACCAAATATTTTGGGTGCTTTCCAGGACCCAAACCAGTTTTTGATCAGGTATCCAAAATACCGACAACTGGTATTCCAAAATACTGATTTTGACCCAGATTTCAGAAATGTTGGGGCATTATTTTGGTGTTTGTTTTTTTAGTAATTTCAGATACTTGAAAAATGATACCAGATTTCAGTTTTTTGAGTTCTTGGATGGTATTTGGGTGCTGATTCAGATACCTGAAACAGTACCCATAAACGTGGGCATTACCCATGGGTACCAAATCAGGTACCCGTTTCAGCTCAATCAATCCGTTCATGAATTATAAATGGAAACCTTATTACTGATGAAGATCAACTGTCTAGGGAATGGAAAATTGCTTACAAATAGGCCCTTTTACTCCCCAGCATGTATCTGAACCATTAATTTGCATGCAAGGGGCTAGTTATCCTTGTATGCAAATTAGAGGTGATTCTAGTCCCTTGCATGCAAATTAATGGTTCAAATACATGCTGAGGAAGAAAAGGAGCAATTTGTAAGCTATTTTCAGCTCCCTGGACAATAAATAATTTGTTTCCCTAGGGATACAAGGGTTCCTGACAATAGGAAAACAACACAGTGAACACTGGAGCTGGGTTATTGAATTTTTGGGTCACCTATCATGACCTGAAAAGATGTCAGGCATGTTGCTGTTCAACCTGCTAACAATTGTTTTTACAATCTATCATTTTGGACATTCACCTCTTTAGGGAAGGGGGAAAGCTTAGTTATTGTACTGTCAAGCTCTCTAATGTACCTGACCTAAATGTAAGCTTAATAACCCAAAGTTTGCTCTAGCCACGCATGCAATGCGGCCTCCATTACTTGACTGAGTTATCTGAAGTTTTTCAGGTACTAGCCTTGGTACTTGGAAACTCAGAACCACGGAATAGAATCCTTGGTCAATTCTGAATAAAACCAGGGACCAAGTTTCAGCTCTATTCAAAACTTTGCAGCAAAATCTTTTTTTTTTAATAAATGATTTTTGAAATTGTTCCTTGAAGTTTCAGGTCCATGCCAATTTCAAACCAACTCTTCTGCCAATCACGATCATTCCCATCGCACAGGGACGACGCAGCTTAGAACGCTGCCTTCTACAGGATGTTATTTCTTTAATTAATTTAAATTAATTAAAAATAAAATAAAAAAGACTTAATTTGTGGGGTAAGGGGCTTGCCCCGGCAATTAAATTCAGGGACTGGGGGATGGACCCCAGAAATGTTTCCAGTAGAAGTGTGCACCCTGAGATGTGGAAGACAAGGAAAAGGCCAAGGCTAGCCACTGAGGATTGGAAACAAACACCAGAAAAAACCTAGATGGAAGTCACTGATGACATCCCTGTCCTAACTTGCTGTGCTGGTTATTATATTAGACTAAATCACAAGAACTCCTGTTTTATATTCCATTGTAGAGAGGCAGGTTAGGCCGGAGGTTGGATTGCTAGTTGGAGAACAAGCTTTATTTCCATCCTCCGATAAGCTCTAGGCCAGGAGGCGGGGCTTCTGGGGCAGGGGCGGGCCCCAACGATTCATTCATTTATTTATTTACAAATTAAGCACTGGCCTGGCAGAATTCTTACCTTGATTTCCGATGAGCCGATGCCTCCCACCTTTATCTCCTGGCTGGCTAACTGGATCCTTAGAGTCCGCGGCCAATCGGGGCTCGTTTCTGGTTTCCTTTTGCTGATGTCAATTTCCAGAAAGTCAGGTCTCTCGGGGCAGGTTTTGAGCAGCGTGTAGGAGTAGTCTGGGGGGAAAATGTACATGGCACCATCAAAGGTTTGCAGCACCTGGTTCTGGCTGACGAGACACAAGGTTTCCCTCTTGGGGTAGCAGCCTTGGTAGCCGTTCTCCACTGCGCAGACCTCCCCTTCTCGGCACGTCGTGTTAACGCAACTGAGCTCCCCGCCGTCCTCACACCAACATTGCACCGTGCAGTCCAAAGTGGCCCAGAAAGACTCCCCTACCATGTAGTATCGGCCATCAAAGTCACAGCCGCACTTGTAGATCGGGATGCACTGGTCCAAGCTGAGAACGTAGCCCTCACTGCACTCGCAGCCTTCAGTGCAAGGGGAGCTGCATGTCAGAGCGGCGGTGAGGTCGGAGCAGGTGGCAGGGCAGCTACTAGTGCAGACAGAATAGTGGCTGAACTCCGGGCAGTGCACAGCACTAGCTAGGAGAGAGGAGACGGGAAGACACCGTTACAACATTACACTCCGTGGCTCTCTAGATCGGATCCCTAGTTTCCGCTGTGGCCTGCTTGTCCTTGCTGGTGTAGCCAGCGCTGAAATTCACCGAGCTGCATTGATTTACAACAGCGCAGCATCTCTGGGCCTAACTCTGCTCTAGCCTTAACCGGCTAGGTATTATCCATTGACTTTCGTCTTTTTGGTGCTGATTTACACCCAGTGCGGGATCATCAGAACCAGGCAACCCTGAGCAGCGTGTCCACACACTTGCAGGTTTGAATACAGAGGTTTACCTACACTGGGGCAGCAGTAACATTGCCTTGTAGGGGGCCTATCCCGGACCCACCTCCTTCCCACTCCCCTCTCTTCCAGCGTTGGGGGTAGGGGATTAGCGGATGGGAGAAGAAAAAGTGGGAAAGGAGACCAGAAGATTTGATGTGTGGAGAAGTGGGGGCAAAGATGGCTAATGGGTCAAATTTAAGGCTGTAAGCAACCCGATTAGACATTTTAGTTGATTAATCAATTAAGCCTTTTTTGTCAAGTAAATGATTAATTAATGAATCGATTAAAATGTGCATAAGTGTGTATAGATTTGCCTAGTTCACTTGTGTTGGGTTCGGCTGGAACGCGTCCCCTTAAGCTACAGATTCAGAACGATGGACTGTTGGAAGATCCTGGCAGCTAACCAATTCATTGGGGGACAAATTTTTAACGGTTTTAGACAGATTAATCAGTTCGATTAATCGATTGATGGTTGCAGCCCTAGTAAAATTATTATTATTATTTGTATAGCGCAGGCAATGTCCCTGGCACCGAACAATCATTGAGTCAAACCAGACGTGATGTTAATCTGCTTTGGCCCCTGGTGGCCCAGGATCCACCGGCGCGTCTGTTTACGCACCGCCAGATGCTGGCCGGCTTCGGCCCCAGGGTGCGCCGGTGGCTAGCTCAAACTGAGCCTTGGGAAATCTCTGAGGTCACAGCCCAAGCTAAGGGCCACCACAGCAGGCTAGCACTTCTGTTCGGCCCCGACATACCCATTCCAGGATGGGGGCTGCTGCGGCCGAGCACCATGGCGGGGCACTGGGAGCAGGGCGTGGGCAGGGGCTGCTTGACTGCATGTTTGTTTAGCCCCCTGCCCTACCCAGGGTGGGCAGGCGGGTGGATGGCAGGACGGCTCTCCGGCACATTTGTCAAGGACCCCTCCCTGACCCAGGCCGTGTCGGCTGTGGTTTCCTGGACTGGGGAGTGGTTATTTACCATTTCTTAAAATAATAGAACCGATGCCCTATAAAATGAAATGAAAATAGGTTCAAAACAAAATTAAGTAATTGGTTCCCCCCACCCCCACTTAATGTACAATTAACCTGTGTAACTATCGTCAGAAAACATTGGGAAGGCCAAGGATATAACTGAGTTCAAAAAAGGATTGGGAAAGTTAAGAACATAAGTAGTGCCATACTGGGTCAGACCAATATTCCATCAGCATCCTGTCTCCAACACTTGCCATTTATGATCGTTTTGGAGAAGCAGCCAACAGGTCATACCCTGGCCTGTCCCTAGGCAAACTCATTGCCTCCCATGACTTCCAATATCACCTCTACGCTGATGACCCTCAACTCTCTCTCTCTACTCCCTCTCTCTCTCTCCATCTATTCAAGCTCACCTCACCAGCTGTCTCTGACATCTCTACCTGGACGTCTCAACGTCAACGCAAATTCAACATGGCTAAAACTGAACTCCTTATCTTCCCCCCTCATCCTTCCTCTCCCTCTTCCCTGTCGATCCTCATCAATGGGGTCACCATCCTTCCCGTCCCCCAAGCCTGTATCTTAGGCTTCATCTTTGACTCACCCCTTTCTTTTAAACCCTACATCGACTCTGTTGCCAAATCCTGTCGCTTCTCTCTCCATAACATTGCTAAGATTCACCCTTTTCTCTCTGTCTCCTCTGCCAAAACCCTTGTTCATGCCCTGGTCATCTCTCGCCTCGATTACTGTAACCTCCTTCTCGCTGGCCTCCCACACTCTCCCCTTTCTCCCCTTATCTCCGTCCAAAACTCTGCTGCCAGGGTCATCCACCTCGCCCGTCGCTTCGACCACATGCAGCCCCATCTCTTTCTCTTCACTGGCTCCCCCTTCCTGAACGAATCCTGCACAAGCTCCTAGTCTTCACCTATAAAGCTCTTCACAACCTTGCTCCCCCCTACCTCGCTGCGCTAATTTCCGTCTATACTCCAATCCGTGAACTCCACTCCTCCTTTGTCCCCTCTCTTCCCCTCCGCCTCCCCTGCTCCCCTAACCGCCTTCATCCCTCTCTAGCTGCCACCCATGCCTGGAACTCCCTCCCTGCCCGCATCCGCCTCGTCCCCTCCCTTCGTACCTTCAAATCCCTCCTCAAGACCCACCTCTTCCGTTCTCCTCTCCCCAACTCCTCGCTCCCCTCACCTAACTCCTGCTGATACCCTCCATCCAGTACAATCTGTTACCCGAGGTCTGTGTACTCCTATCCTCACCACATGGACCAACCAGCCATCATTCTTGATGTAACTAAGCCAAGCGCGTGCACCTGGGACCTCGCATCCTCGTGAATGTTACACTCCTTGTCTTTCCCTCTGTTCCCCTTCCTTCGTCTCCCTCCCCCCACCTCCGGTCTCTCAGATTGTAAGCCCTAGGGAAGGGACCGTGTCTATTCAATTCCTTTGTAAAGCACCAGGTACATTGCTGCGCTATATAAATGCTTGCTAATAATAATAATAATAATAATAATGGGGTGATCCTTTCCATGTTGTTCACTCCCACCTCCCAACGGTCAGAGGTGACGTCCTCCAACCAACTTGGCTAATAACCATTCATGGGCCTATCCTCCAAGAACTTATCCAATCCTTTTTTAAACCCAGCTGTGCGATTGGGTTCTTAGAGGACAAGATTCAGCCATGATTATGACCTGTTGGGTCCTTCTCCAAAGTGAAGCAGCTGTGGCCACTGGCCACTGTTGGAGACAGGATGCCGGGCTGGATAGACCATTGGACTGACCCAGTATGGAACTTCGGATGTTCTTATTAAAGGTCTGATAAGCCAAGCCTGCCAGTGAATTTCACAGAACTGGATGCTGTTCTGAGGGTGGGGCTGTCTTCCCCGCCATGTGGTTTTATTAAATGATTGTTATGATGCCTTTATTGCCATAGCGATTATTATTAGGAGCTCTCATTTCATAATGAACAAGATCGGCAGAGAAACATCCCTTCACTGCCATAGGGATTTATTATTAATTAGTGTTATTCCCTCCCTCCCCCCGATTACTGTCTATGGTTTATCATTATCCTCCTTCTCCCCTTATTGCTCTGTCTGTAGCTATGACTGGGTTGCAGCGAGCATGGCATACATCCCTCGTTAGAAGGATTAAACTAGATTAGCATTATTAATGAATATTATTATCCTCTCCTCATTGTGCTCTGGTCACTACTGCGGCGTGGAGAGGTAGTTTAGCTGTTCACTTGAGCCAGGTGCTCCTATGGCAGATGGTAGCCTAGAATGCGGTAACCCGTCTCTCCTCTGCAATTCTGATTGGGGAAACTGGTGGGGTCATTTCAGACTGGGCCATTTGTAGGTTGCATCTGGCAGGTGGTGCTGTCTCATGTTGTGGGGAGCATATGGTTCAAAGGAGAGCAAGCGCAGAGAACCGCCTTGCTAACACCAGCGGCCCATGAATTCTGTACCACTGCAATCACAGCATTTCTGCCGAATTTTGTATCTGGCCAAACTGTCACCAAAACTGCCTCTGGCAGCGTACAGTTACAGCCCAAGTGGGGTGCACGATGAGCTAGTCAATGAGATCTCAGCACCCGGAGCCAGCCAATGGGGCACTGGCACTGCTAATCTATTTTTCGGGGCCTTTGGGTGATGTACCACAGCTGCTGAAGAGGAGGAGCACTCGATGATCACCCAGGGAGAGACAATCCTCTCGGCAGATAGGTCTGTGAGCTGAAAAGGAGACCTGATTTGATAGCCACAGGTAACGCTCACATTTTCAGGTACCGTTTCGATTATCTAAATACCATTCAGGTACTCAAAAGACCGAAATACCAGTTTTTGCAGACCCAAAATTACACACACACACCCCTCCAAAATATCCTCCAAATTTCCTGGAATCTGGGACTGGAAGTCCAAACAATCAGGATAAAATGATATTTCGGTATGCCGGTAATTCAAGTACCTGATCGAAAACCAGTTTAGGTACCAAAAATACCTAAACTTTTGGAGTCAATTTAAATACCAGAAATTTGACAGGCATGCTCATTTTTGCAAGTACTCTATCCATGTGATATTTTTCAAGATTATTTTTTTTTAATATATAAAATGTTTAAAATTGGGAAATTTGTTTGCATTCAAAATGTGCGTAATTTGTAAGGTTTAGCTCATTTGCCTAATTTATTTTGCTTGCAGAATTGGGGGAGGGGGGGAATATTTGAGGAATATGTACAGTCCTAAGACACAGACAACCTAACACTGAGATAGTGATTTTCCCTCATCCCCCACTTACGTAGGGTTGCCAATATATGCAAATGTTTAGACACATGAGAAAAACAGGTTGCAGGACTCCATTGCCTCTAATGCAGCCCTGCAACCTGTATTCCTACACTTGCATCTAACCAGCTGTGCTGTGCTATTTACAGAAGAAGAGATGGAGTGTCTTCTGACACCTCTCAGAGATAACCAGCTTGAGCTAACAGACATAATGCTAGTCCGAGATTCAGGGGACCTGGATTCAGAAGTCGGTCCAAGAACAGATCACATCTGAACTACTTTATCCCCAACTCTTACATTTGGGGCCAACATGGCAATCAATCAATCAATCAATCAATCAATCAATCAATCAATCAATCTCTCTCTCTCTCACACACACACACACACACACACGATGATTTTCACCTCACAGAGATATTGTTCAGGCACAAAATACAGTGGGATACTCTAATGCTAAATACTTAACTCAAGACAGACAAGTGTTACACTCTAAGGGATGGAACCTGATTCATCTGAGCCAAGCTGGTGTAAATCAGGAACAATCCCACTGAAGCCAATGGGATTTCATGCATGCCAAAGCAAGAACAAGGGAGAGAAGGCAGATTGCGTGTCCTTTATTTGTCCTTGCAGTTCTCCCAGCTGAAAATGTCAGCGATTGTTAAATTACCCAGCCCTGACTCGAATTCAACCATGGCGCTTGACTCTGCGGCATCGAATTCCACAGAGGAATCACGCGCCAAGGCAAGAAGAGTTTCCTTCTATTTGTTCTACACTCACTGCCCTTTCGCTACTTCAAGCGTCCCCTTGTCCTTCTCAGATTGTGTCTCAGAGTTAAAAAGAGGGTCTGATCAGCTTTCAGGGCAAGTCTGGCTGGTTCAATCAAGCCCCCCTCTGGCTCTTCTGTCTTGTCGCAAGCAGTTGTTGGTTTGTTTTTTAAACTTCAATAAGGGTCCCTTGAAGACTCCTGAAAGCACATCTTGCCTCACAAGAGAAGCATTTCAACCGTAACGCCCACAGACTTACCACACCCCGTCTGCACTCGCCAGTCTCCGATCGGGATGCCGAGAGCTTGGCACACCAAGGCGTAAGCCTGGATGGCTTGGCAGAAGCCAGTGCCATTATCCCGGACGCTGCACAGGTCGTAAACACAGCTGTGGACAAAAGCCGTCGGGTCGACAATGGCACCGCATTCCCACAAAGGGCCAGTGGTCTTGTTGATGAAGCCGCAGTACTCAGGGGTGAAGTAGAGAGCCTCCGTCGCGGCATCGCAGAGGCTGCAGTTGTCCAAGCAGCCGGAGGAGCATTTCCACTCGGGATGGTAAACTCTCCAGCTCTCGCCCAGATCCACCGCAGATGCCGCTGGCTTCCCGTCAGACCGGAAGGTATCATCCTCAGGGTTCTTGTTATAGTTCCCGCAGAGACCACAGGTGGCATTGATGTAGGTGCCGGGAACAGAAACGGAGGCATAATGCTGTCCGTCATAGGTCACCAAAAGGCCGAAATCGGTCTCCACTGCTGTCGACAAGCCACTCTGGTAGATCTTGATTGCCCCCAGTTCCAGGAAGACAGGCAAAGCGGTCACCAAATCATCTACCTGCAGGAGCAGTACAGAATGCAATGAATGAAAATCATGACAAATTAAATTCATACCATAAGGGGATTTTATTATTACAGGAGATTATGCTTAGGAGATTCTGTCTGACTGGACCCAAGCAATCAGGACTCTTGCAGATTGGAATCAGAGCTTTAACTTGGATCCACAGATGCCAAAGTAGCCTCTCTCAAATTTAGGAAGAGAGTTGGAATTCCAGGATTTTGTTTGGATCTCCCTGTAATAGTTATAGTGGGGGTGGGCAACCTCAGGCCCAGGGGGCTAGTTTTTATTTGGCCCTTTTACAGGTGCCCATTTCTGGCTCTTCGATACCTCCAAGCACTGAAAGACTGAGTTCGGGGGGGAAGGGAACAGAGATGAGGGCATGCACACTAGCGATAGGAAAATCGGATTAATACGATTCAATCGATTTTCATCAGAATCGGATTACGATTCACCCGATTTTCCCAATCCATCCAATTTTCATTGGATCAGATACATTCAGAGGTGCACTCATGCTCATTTCCCCCTCCCTGCTGTTGAACTTTGCTAGACTCTTCTTTGGCCCCTTCATCATTCTAGGATTGGGGCTTAGAATGATGAATGGCCCATTGAACTGAATAGGTTTGGTTTTCCATTGACTTCAATAGAAAATTTTCCCATTGAAGTCAATGGGGAAAAAAATACAATCCGATTCTGATTCAGATACAATTCAGATACGATTATACAATACCAATTTTGATCCAAGTCCAATTTTCAGTAAATTCCCCATCCCTAAGGATAGGAGACAGATCCCTAACCCAGATCCAAGATCTAGAGCGGGGGTAGTCAAGAGGTACATCACTAGCTAGTCTCCAGTAGATGATGGGGACCAGCCTCTCAGAGATCCCCACTGGGAAGGAGAATAGGACTGGCTCCCCATGGAATATCTCGGGGAGGGGATTGGCTAGGAGTGTGGGAGATCCTCTCCACTTCTGAGACCAAGTGTTGAGTAGGGCAGAAGGCACGTCATTCATTTTTATTTTAGATTTCATTTACAAAAAGTTCTTTGTTTTCGGTGGTTCCTTCTCATAAAGGTCTCTATTGTTTTCGTTTATTTTTTCCGTTTTATTTTATTACAAAGTCATCACACATGCACAAAATTGGCCACCAGCCTTTTCCAAAATCCTGCAGGAAGCAGCAGCACCATTTTGGAAAAGGGCAGGATGGCGGAATGGCCCTGGTGGCCATTTTGTGCCTTCACCGTGATTTTTATTTATTTATTTATTTATTTAAATTACTTTTGGTAAAACAAAATGAAAAAAAAAATTAAAAATGAAATTAAATGAATGTCGTTTGCTCATTCATTTGGTTTCGTTACCTTAGTTGCAAAAACAAATGTGGCTCCATTTATTTTTGGAATTAATTAAAAGGATACAAATTGCACACCCCTATTGTTGAGGTGGCTTACATCTAGGAGCCAGAGGGAGAGGTCCTGGTGGGTTTCCTGAGACTGATCAAGTGAATCTTGTGCACTATAAGTCTAGCCGCCCCTGATCTAGACACTCCCCTTGCTGAGAGCTCTCCTTAAGCACCCCTGCCTCCAACTTCGGTGAGCTTCTCAGAACTTGTGCTAATCGTCAAAGTAGCTTTGGGAGGGAAAGGGATCTCCACCTCTGCCCTGTGCACATGCATGAGAAGGTGGGGAAGGCACTGGGTCAGCATCCCTACTAGTTAGAGATGGGGAAATCAGATGAATAAGATTCACCTGATTTTCATTGGATCGGATTAATTCAGGGGTGCGCTCACACTCATTTCCCACTCTCTGCCATTGCAATTTGCTGGGCTCTTCTTTTCCCCATTCATCATTCTAGGATTGTGGCTTAGAATGATAACTGGCCCACTGAACTGAATAGGTTTGGTTTTCCATTGACTTCCAAGGGAAATTTTCCCAAGGAAGCCAAAGGGGAAAAAATACGATCCCATTCCGATACGATTCAAATAGGATTCAAAAAAATCTGATACCGATTTTGATCCAATTCTGATTTTCAATACAATTTTCCATCCCTACGACTAGTGCAAATTACCCTAACTGTACATCATTAGCTCCATGACTGAAGCACATCACCTGAAATTCTGGCTCTGTAAGTCTCCTCTAGATGCAAAGTTTCTCACCTTCACTTTCCCAAAGCTGCCCTTGGGGATGAGGATCTTGTGCGAATAAACCTCCACCAAGATATCCTTCAGCCAGGAGACAGAGGAACCGCCTCGATTCTCATTCTTGGCTTCCACGCTAAAGAAGGGCAGATAGGACCCCGGCCAGCACTGCCTGGCAAGAAGGTAGGAACAGGAACCCTGGAAGTGAAAGAGGAAGCCATCGAAGGTGTGGTAGTGCGGGTCTCCGAACACCACGCAGGTGCTGCTCTCCACCGGCACACACTGGTAAAACTTGTCCTTCAGCTCGCAGATTTCGTAGGGGCCGCAAGCCACCTCCTGGCAGAAGATCTCATTGTTGAAGTCCAGGCAGCGACACTTGGTGGAGCAGTTTGCATTGTCCCAGAATACCTCCCCTTGACGAAGAAACTGCCCTAAAAATACCACCACATTGCATTACTTTTCAGAACACAAAAACCCATGGCACACAACTGACAACATTCAAGCGGTAGGGGAGAGGTGTGTGTGTCAAAACAGCAGCCTGGAAAATGGTAATTAGAGCTAAATGTGCACCCACAAAAACGGGTATAACTCAGCAAATTTCTGGTACCCAAATCAACCTGCAATGTTCAGGTATCCCATGTTGGAGAATGTCGACTACTGATCCCAGAATATAGACTTCAAATCCTGGAAGCTGCCATCTGATTTTTCAAGTTTCCATCTTGATTTACCAATTAGTAACCAGAAAAAAATAATAATCGGTAAATCAGTAATGGAAATGATTGATTTGGGGAGTATTCAAGTACCCGATCAGTGCCCAGGTAGCCTGCTTGATACCCAACACAGCACTTGAAAATGCGGCTCTTACCCATGGGTACTAAATGAGGTACCCGTTTCAGCTCTAAGTAATGCTTCTAGCAGTGGAACTACTAACCCAAGACCTTTCCAGCATCCCATGTGACTTTGGCATTTGTCGACCAACCTCATGCAGAACCGAGCTCTCCCATAGCTCACGGGCAAACGTGGTCTCTGATGTAGATAACAGCCCTGCTAGAGAGGCTGTGGGCATCAGAAGGAGCCAATATTAAACATGTCCTGCAAAATATTGCACAATGCCAGCCCTCTCCTTCCTGGCAGACTCTCCACCAGAAGGGGCGGGACTCTGTAGGGTTTGCTTCTTTCTGGAATGTCTCCTGGAGACTCCAAGTTCTGACCCACACTAGTCTGGCTCCAGGGGAAACCCCTATTTCTCCAGGACAGGCAGGGGTGCCCCCCAGTATCCCAGAGAAATTGGGTCACAGGGGGGGGGACACAACAAAAAAGGGAGCAAATAAGAGGGACATCCCTGCCCCCTTTCCAATGTGGCATCATGACATAACGACACTCTTATTCTTTATTTAAAACTTTTATCCCGCCCCTAGCTGCTTTGCCCTGGCAACATGGTCCTGCCCCCTTTGGGCTTTCACCCAGATGGAGGTGGTAACGGTAGATGGACAGTACCACATATGCACAGGTAGGGGGGTGGTAACACTAGATGGGAGATGGACAGTACCATGTATGCGCAGGTAGGGAGGTGTTAAGGCAAGATGGACAGTATCAGGTATGCGCAGGTAGGGAGGGGTTAACACGAGATGGGAGATGGACAGTACCACGTATGCGCAGGTAGGGAGGAGTTAACGCAAGATGGGAGATGGACACTACCACGTATGCTCAGGTAGGGAGGTGGTAATGCGAGATGGGAGATAGACAGTACCACGTATGCTCAGGCAGGCAGGTGGTAACGCAAGATGGACAGTACCACGTATGCGCAGGTAGGGAGGTGGTAACGCTAGATAGGAGATGGACAGTACCACGTATGCACAGGTAGGGACGTGGTAACGCGAGATGGGCAGTACCACGTATGCTCAAGTAGGGAGGTGGTAACGCTAGATATGAGATGGACAGTACCACGTATGCGCAGGTAGGGAGGTGGTAACGCTAGATAGGAGATGGACAGTACCACGTATGCGCAGGTAGAGAGGTGGTAACGCGAGATGGGAGATGGACAGTACCATGTATGCGCAGGTAGGGAGGTGGTAACGCTAGATGGGAGATGGACAGTACCACGTATGCGTAGGTAGGGAGGTGGTAACGCTAGACGGGAGATGGACAGTACTCTGTATGCACAGGCAGGGAGATGGTAACGCTAGACAGAAGATGGACAGTACCATGTATGCACAGGTAGGCACCCCTGTTCTCCCCCCCCCCCCCCCCACAAGAGACGGCTCCACCCTGGCAGCCAGCAGCCATTTGCTGCCCAGAGTCCAGCAAACAATGGGAAGCACTGGTGTACAAACTTAGTGAGAAAGATTAACCTTTTATGGCCACAATTCCGCCAATCACATAATCAAGGCCGATCTATAAAAAGCCCTACTTCTTATGTGCCAAATAATAAACCAAGGGGTTAAAAGCCAGTGGTTCCCAAACCTTTGGACTCTGTGACCCCACTTTTGAGATTTAATTATAATCTGATAATCCCAGACAAAGAGATGCAGAGTCTTTCAGATACCCATTGGGATCATAACCCCATTCACAGATGGCAGGACTTTACTTGGAGTCCTGACCCTCAGTCTGGGAATCTTTGCGAGGGCGTAGTTCTAATAAACACAGGTAATGCAGCTGCACCAGGGCCAAAAAGCCTGGAGGGCTCACACCCATGTGGGATGCGTGCATGGACAAATGGGTGATTAGCACCCACTGAAGACTAGATGAATACCTCAGGGGTAGGGGTATCGCTACCATGGATGGAGGGAGCTCAGTTGAAGACTCTGGGGAGGTAGGCCCGCTGCAAGTGGCCCAAGCACTGTTAGGAAATTTTCAGAATGGGCAAGGGGAGGAAGCAGGACCAGCTGTAAGGACCCAGGTCTTGAACCGGTTTCCTTTGGACCTCGGTGCCACCAGGGAGACCAGGCTTAGGCCTCTGTTCTGGTCGCATTGACCTTACCCCTCAGCTGGGACAGGTCTGAGGAGGTCTCTGCACCCCAGGCCCTGATAGGTCCCTGCCTGGGCCCACTCAGTAGGCATGTGACTGCAAAGGAGACGACAAGCAGAGCAATGAATAGGCCTCAGTGTCTGTATTTGGGTTGCTGCTGCCTCCGGACTTTGGATTCCTGACTCCATCTCCCCTGTCCCGTGGTTCCTGCCCTTTGCATCCTTAACTCCTGACTCTTGGTTCCCTGTCTTTGCCTTCTGGTTCCTGATTTCTGGCTCTGCACTCCTGATCCCCGCTGCCTGTGCACTGCCTTGGCGTTCCAGCCCCCGCCGGAACTACACGTTTGGACTGCTTCTCTGGTTTTGACCTTGGTCTGGACTTTGCCTATGGGCACTTTCTCACGTTACTGGGGGGGTGGGGGACTTACGTGATTGCAATCGAGGCGTTGTTCTCACGGTAATTAGCGCACATGAGAATGCGCTATTCTGCCTTTATGCTACGAGAACACCTGTCCTCGTAAGACAAGGACCCAGACATCCGCGAGTGTTCTCACGGGATAAAAGCAGAATAGCACATTCTCACGTGCGCTAATTCCTGCGGGATCAGAGCTGCGATTGCAGTTGTGGAGGTCCCCCCCTGGTAACATAAGAAAGTAGCCTTGGACTGTCCGTTTGTACTTGCTGCCTGGCTTGATCTAATTGGAACTCCAGTTTGGCCCTGATCCTGAAAAAACTTACCCAGTTTATTTATTTTATTTGATTTCATTATATTTATATGCCGCCCCCATGCCTACGGCATCTCGGGGCAGCTTCCAACATAATATAAAACAATTTTTAAAAATAAAAAAATCTACAATATCATAATTAAAACAAATTTAAAACACCCCCCACAAAAATTAACCCACCCACCCCCACCCTCCCTTCCGAAGGCCTGGGCGAACAGCCAAGTCTTACAGATATGTTGAAAGGCCAACAGGCCCGGAGCCAGGCGAGCCTCCTCCAGGAGGGAGTTCCACAACCGCAGCCCGGCCACTGGGAACGCCCTCTCCATTGTGGCCCCCCGTCTTACACGGGGGACCTACAGAAAGGCGCCCCCGGTGGACTGAAGGGATCGTTCTGAGGCGCGGAGGGCGAGGCGGTCCCTGAGATATGAGGGACCCAGACCGGGCAGTTGGGTTCTAATTCTGCTAGGACTTACCCAGTCAGTCCTAATCCTGCAAGAATTTACCCAGTTGGACATCAGTCCTGAAGCTACTTACCCTGGACACCCCAGTACAAGACTGACACTGGCACTCTGCCACAACCCACTCTGAAAATCTTCTACCAGGTGCTCAGAGCTGCTTGCCAAGGGCCCCACCAGGAAGGAAGTTTTCAGAGTGGGGCCCTTGGTGTAGACTCACGTGATCGCCCTCTCGTTAGTTTTGCTAACTGAAGTTCCCCACCTCCCGCAACATTGGCAAGCAGCCCTAGTATGTACTAGTATGTCCTGGACAAAACATGGTGGCATTTAGAACTTTGTAAAACCCTGTATCCCTTTTTGGTGGAGGGAGCAGAGGGGCCTTATCACTCTGGTTAAGTTTCAGGCACCTTTCCCTGTCGGATTGAAACTCATTCAGGTTCCATTCTCCAGCGCGGATTTGATATATATATAAAAAAAACAACCCACAACATATTTTGGTTTCACTTCATAACACGGCGACTGTAATTACACCGCACTTAAGGTGCTTGATAGCCTGTCAATTACTAAATCCACACAACATACCGACAGAGCAATTACAGAATAATACAGCATAGTTACTGTGAGTGAATTCTAAAAATGCATGCATCCCCTTTAAAACTAAATGGATAATAATATGTCATTCCTTCCTGCGGACAGTCATCCACTTATATAAGTGACTGGTAATTAGCGATCAGATAGCATTACCACCGTGAAACATCCCGGTGTTATAAAGTGTAACCCATGTTTTCCCAACAGAACAGTAGGCCGTAGGCAGGGGAAACAGAACTCAGTCAGGGAAAAGTGACTGTATTTATGCCTTCCCACCCACCCACCCAAAATCTCTGTCCTCAATCTGCTTCCTGCCGCATGCCCTCTCTGTATTTGTTTCACCACCACCACCAGATTTTGTCTCCGTACTTTTTCTCTCTCATCCGCTATGTTAAACTGCCTCCTCAACATACTGTAAGCACAGTTGCACTTGCGGTGGAGTCAAATTGACACGTTCTCAATACTGGAATGGGTTTAAGATGAAGAAAACAAATCTGCTCGGCTCCACGGTTCGCTATTTAAAAATTGGGCAACCCTTGTTTTTACAGATTGCACTGCGCTTTCAATTGGAATGTTCAACCAGCCTCCAAATGGAAACGGACATGCACGGCTCCCATCAATCTGAATTGAGAACCGTGCGTGCTAGGAGGATTCTCAGAAGCTTCAAAGTCCCATTTTCAAAAGAGACTTCGGTCAGAGTTTCCCAAATTACAGGGCATGAGCTGAGGCTGTCCAGATATTACCTGAAGCCAAATGTTTGCATTTAGAAACTGAGAAGGAGAAACTCTTTGTCCAGCCATAGGTCACCTGCAGGCTTGAGAAATTTGTTTATTTATTTATTTTAAAAAATTATACCCCGCCCCTCCTGTCCGGGGCAGCTAATTTCACCAAGAAAGTACACAGGTGGTTGATTGATTGATTTAAACTTTATTTGCCGCAACCAAAGGTTATTGGCAGTAATTCTTACAAATATCACAGTCAGAATGTCATATTTACAACAACACAATACATGTAAATAAGTCATATACTTCTGTAATAAAACACCCTAAAAAGGCCCACTCGAAATGATTTCCCTATTAAATCTATTTGCTAAGAATAATACTTAGGGAGATTCCTTCTCCAGTAGATAATCTTGCCTCTTCCTCCAAATAGCTTTCCCAAAGACTGCAACCGCCCAAGTTAACTCAGTACCCTTATAATTTAAACATAAATCCAAAAGGT
>QEPC01009472.1:9298299-9308479 GCA_003113815.1 Sphenodon punctatus | reverse complement strand
GGGAGAGGAAGGGTGGCTTAGCTACCTTGGATATTGGGCCCCCAGCCAGTACGGGCCCCGGGAAGAATGTCCCTGTTTGTCCAGTGGTAGCTACACCCCTGCCACGGACATTAATGAACTAACTAGATTGTAACGCCTTTGGAGCAAGGACCTCTCTCTAATTAATGACTGTACAGTGCCAGGTACATTACTGGTGCCATATAAAGAACGAATGAAAATATCTGGATGACCCGTCTCTCCCGTTATGTCCCGGCACGACCTCGGAAGTCAGCTGGGAGAACCCTTTTGCAGGTACCATCTGCCAGCTAAGTCTCCACAACAAGGGCACGCAGAGAGGCGTTCCTGGTGGCTGCCCCTTGGAGCTTCGTCTAATCACATGCCTGCTCATTTTCCAGCGGCAATGCAAGACCTTTCTGTTTGGCCAGGTGTTTTGCAGATGGAGGTAGGAGAGTGGTGGGCTAAGGAGTTTTATTGGGGTATTTATTGCATTATTTTGACCGTTTTCACTTATCGTAAACCTGCCCTAACGCTTAATGGGAAGGGCGGAATAAAAAAATGTGGATAAATAAAATAAAATAATAATAAATAGGCGTATTAAGTAGGGGTGGGACTATCAGTATCGGCTTTACCAGATTTTTTTTTTACATTGCCACCATTTAAAAAAAATCGGTAAAATCGGCAACGTTAAAAATCCGGTATTCCGATACTGATAGATCCAGTATCCGGTATTCCCCCTGGAGTCCCACCCCTAATATAAAGAGAAGAAAGCAGAGAGCTAATTCTTCGTACAATGGTTCAGTCCTTTCAATGGCTGCTGATTTATGTTTTGCCTAGTCTTGGTGACTTATCCCAAAGGTAGATATTCATAGCCCAACCATGCAGAGTAAACCCCTCACGAAACTGAGAAAACCCCAAGATACTTCAGCCTTCATGACATATTTAGATTTTAAGTAACCTGTCCAAGGTCACACCGTAAACTAGTGAGACAGGACTAGAACCCAAAGACTGCCTGCTCCCAGTCCCAAACGTTAACCGTTAAAAGAGTTCCGTGTAAACACCCACATATCAGAAACCACATTCCGACAGATCTGCCGTCTGCATTTTCCTCACATAAATAGGAGGGAAGGAACCCCTTCGCTATGACCTGTTGGGTACTTTTTTGAAGTGACCAAAGGTGACAGCTGTCAGAGACTTCGATGCTGGCCTGACCATTGGTCTGATCTAGAGCTGAAACGAGTACTCGTAAAACAGGTATCCCTGATGAATTTCCATTACCCGAATCAACCTGATAACAACAGGTAGAAATTGGTACCCAACTGTGATCGGATTATGTTCCAGAATGTCAACTTCCAGTCCCAGAATGTCAACTTCTGGGACTGATTTTTCAACTTCTGACACCTATTTGGGGGCATTTTCTGTCCCAGAAAGTTGGCTTCCAGTGCCAATTCTTTTTTATTTCCATCCAGATTTTTCAGTTTTACGTCCCACTATAGTGACTGGTAATCGGAAACTTGAAAAATCTGTACCCAGAAGTTACACCGGTACTGGGTAGTCCGTTCAGTCCCAATGTGGTATGCAAAAACACAGGGTGTTACCTGCGGATACTAATTTAAGTACCCACTTCCCCAAATATGGCACTTCTTATATTTGTCATTTAGATTTTGCATTAGTTTTCTTGGGCCGGGAAGGGGGGGGGGGGAACTGCTCATCTTTAAAAATAAATTTGGCCTTCCAAATATTTTTCGATTTATTCATTTATTTATTTTTTCTAACCACTGGAAAATAAATAAACAAATAAAAACACCTGATATGAAATCCCCCCCTCTTCCCCCCCACCCCGAGTTGAACAGTTTCACAGCAGAACTGAATATTTTCCTCAAGGTTTATTGGCATTTTCTTAAGCCTACTACTTCCCCCTATAAAAGCAAGATTAATTCAAAAATATTTCAACTGGCTGTAGCTACAACAGCAAAGCAGCAGCACGGTTACTGGAAGGAGGGCTCCAGGCATGGGGTGCACTTGCAGCCCCCTGGGTCTCAGCTGGCCCCACCCCTTCCAAGCATTGCAGCCTCGCGGCTCTTGGAAAGGGGCAGGGCAATACAGTTCTCTTGTCCCCCTCCCCCACAATACAGTTCTCTTGTCCCCCTCCCGCACAATACAGTTCTCTTGTCCCCCTCCCGCACAATACAGTTCTCTTGTCCCCCGCTCTGCATGGCAAACTGTTAAGACAGGAAAAGCGCTCTTACCTCTCAGGCTGCACCCATTAGCTGGGTCTATTTCTTTACCATCTACTTTGAATGCCCAGCGGCCGGGGATGTTGACATTGGTTGTTTCTTCAATGCTGACAATCTCAAGAGTTCTGGATCCAGGAATGCTAAAATAATTGGTGCTGTTTCCACCATTGAATCCCGCCTAGAAGAGAGAGAGAGAGCAAAGTTTCACTGGAACACACAGATACACAGCACACAACAGTTGTGCCCCAGCGTACTTGGTGTTTCAGAAATTGGCACAGTCTCCTTGGTTAAACACAGGCAGGTAACTTTAGTCTGCTCCCAGCCCGGCAAACACAGCTTTGCCAACACTGGTTGCAGCAGGATGAGCTGGAAGGTCTCAGTTGCACCTGCTGCAGGAATCTCTTTGCCTGATGATTCGGCTCCCTGTGACCCAGGTAAGGACCTGAGCGACCCAGATGGGGCTACTAGGGCTAACTGAGGCAGGTGATTGGTTGGGACTAGTCAGGTGACCAGAAATGCTTAGCATATAAATCTGGGCTTAGGGCCTAGCCAAGGAGGTCACCAGAGAAGCCTAACTGGGAGAGGTTTATCTAGGGATGGTGCTGCTGCTAGCCTGATCTATCTTGGAGGTGATCCCTGAAGGAAGGGACAGGAGGAAAAAGTATTTATGGCTCAAGGCTTTATTGTTTAGGTTTGTAAGCTGAAGTCCCTAGCCAGGTGTGAATCCCTCTGTGGACTAGGAAAGAACTATTAGTCAAGGAGCTGCTTCTTGGGAAATAGTGCATCTGGTGCTTCCTTCAGTGAGAAACTGAGGACTATCCCCTTGAGGAGAACTTGCCACACTGGCTCTTTCCAGATTGCCCCCTGCCTTCTTGTCCTGTGCAAAACGTGGAATGGACTTGTCTGGATCTGCCACTAACAAAAGGCACTTCCTCATACAGGCTAGGATCCTGGAATGGATCCCTCAAACACTACAAACCCTCCCCATCCTTATGCTTTCTCTCAGACCCTCAGGAACTACTGCCGACAATAGCCCTTATCCGTCACTATTTGCGGATGTAGCTGTTTCATGAACGCCTCCTTCCTCACTTATGATCATGTTAATTTTCCCTTTTGACACGAGAAGAGTATGGTTGCCTTGACTTATTGGTCCCAAACATAAAAGATGAAAGAAAAGTAGTTCAGCTGATAGCTTTTATTGGATCAGCTTTTATTGGATCAACTTCTCTTGGTGAGAGTAGGCAAAAGAACAGCCAGAAGGCTTTCGTGCTCTCACAGACAGAACGTTGCTCCAGTAAAAGATATCAGCTGAACTACATTTTCTTCATCTCTTACGAATGAAGACTACCCTTAGGAAAGATAATTTATTTTCAACTCATACATGTTTAACAGGGACACCAATTACCCCCCCGCCTACCTGATGCTTGAATTAAACAGACTCCTGCTGCTTCTTTCATTGAATCTCCCCATTGCACCTATTTGTACTTTCCCAGGAGAGAAAATAGAGGAAGACAAGCACCACAACACCAGCAAGCTCTTCCTCCCAGACCATTAGTCAAGAGTTCTGTGAATTCCCTTGTCAGGTCTTCCTTAGGAATTGGTCTTAGAACCTCTGGATCTAAAAGCATGAGTCTCTGCTGTTTGAGCTAAAGGACCAAGGGTCATAGACCCATAGAAACTTAAGAGTTGGAAGGTACCTCCAGGGTAATCTAGTCCAACCCCCTGCATGGATGCAGAATGACTACAGTTACAACATCTCCAACAGGATGGCTGTCCAGCCTTTTTTAAAAAAACGTCCAGCGATGGAAAACCGCCCTAGGCAACTTGTTCCATTGGTGCACAGTTCTTACTGCTAGGAAGTTTTTCCAGATATCTAACCGAAATCTACCTTCCTATAAACCAAGCCTATTATTCCTAGTCCTGCCCTCTCTAGCAATGAAGAACAGTTCTTTGTTATCTACTTGGTGACAGCCAGGCCCTTCAGATATTGAAGACTGCTATCACGTCTCCCCTTAATCTACTCTTCACTAAGCTAATGCCCACATCCCTTCAACCTTGGAAGGGAAGACTTCCAAGACTTGCTTTCCAAACCCTCTGTCATTTTTGTCACCCGCCTCTGAACCTGCTCCAATTTGTCAATGTCCTTCTTAAAATGAGGTGCCCAAAACTGGACACAATGCTCCAGATGAGGTCTGACCAGCGCAGAATAGAGCCTGATAGGGATGTGCGAACAGAACTAAGTTTGGAAATTCGGTTCGGTTCGAAAATCGAGTTCAGTTCGGTTGACAGAACTATTCAAGTTCGGTCTGAACTCCGAACTTCCGAACCAAGTTCGCACATCCCTAGAGCCTGATCTTTTTGTTTAATAGTGGGCTCAAACCTCCACATGAGGTCTATCTCCAAAAGGGGGATGAACATCCACACTGCATCAGCAGGCCAGCCATTCTTTTGGCCATTAGCCCAAAGATTAAAACATAGTGTGGAGGAAGACATGCACCGTGCATTGATTAAGAAGTTGCATACATCCCCTAGAAAAGGAAACTCCCCCTGTGATCATCTAAAGCAGAGGTGGGGAGGCTTTTTCCTCCCCGGGGACTACTTTGAAAGTTTGCACAAGCTCCAAGGGCCACATAGAAGTTGCAGCAGGGGGACGTAAGGGCTGCATTCAAGGAAAGGAGGGCTCAAATCATGGAACTGTGCCATGGAACTGTCCCCTCTCCTTGTTTGCATGACCTCATCTCTGCTCCCTTCCCTTGAGCTCAGTTTTTCAGTGATTTGGAGGTAAGAACTGGATCCAAGGGACAGATCCAGGAAGTGTAAATGAGCCACATAAAAACTTGCCGTGGGCCACATTTGGCCTCCGGGCCTGAGGTTCCCCACCCCTAATCTAAAGCCTACAGTGGTTTAAATTCCAGATATGTCCCTAACGTTTGCCGTAGTCACCATTTAGCAAAACACACTGGGGTTGGAACCAGACACCTTCAGAACTAGAAGCTCAAGTCTCCACAGTTTGAGCTAAAGAGCCAGGCTCCATAGCTAGGTGGCAACAGACAAGAATATCTTCTGGAGATCAAAGACAGAGAAGAACGAGCAACGAGTGGGTTACATAAGCGTGGGGTCCATCTTTGCTAGATAGTGGTTCTCTGTCTCCCTTGTCAAAACAAAAGGGCTTTGGGGGTAAAGCAGTTTAGGGGTTCAAATCACCACACAGATAATGAGGAAGATGATGAAAGAGCCTTACTTGAGCCATCACCCCACCAAGTCCAGTCAGAGGGTCTCCGCCACTTGCTGTTCCAGTGGTCCAGTTGATTTCTTCATAATTAAACATAGCAAACGAGGACATGCCATCGGAGATCAGGAGAGCCTGGAATGTGTTGACCTGTTTAAAATACAAATCTACCTGTTATCAAGGAAGTCTAGAGGGCGGTCGCCATGTTGAGCCCAAGTACAAGAGCAGCAAGAGAGAAATGGTTCAAAGAAACACAGTCTTAAAATTGGAAAGAACCTCAAAGGACATGTATTTTAACCTGTTCTGATGGAGGACGACTACAGCTACAGCCTCCCCGACAGATGGCTCTTCAGACTCTTTTCAAAAGCCTCTAGTGACAGGGAAATTACAACCCCCCTAGGTAAATTATTCCATTGCTGCACACCTCTTACTCTTAACAAGGTTTTCCTGGTTTTTCACTGAAGTCTACCTTCCTGCAGCTTGAGCCTATCAGTTCTGCCCATTGTAGCTAGGGATGTGTAAACAGAACCGAGTTCGGAAATTCAGTTCGGTTCGAAAATCGAGTTCGGTTCGAAAGTTTGGTTCGGTGGACCGAACTAGTCAAGTTCGGTCGAATTCCGAACTTCCGAACCGAGTTCGTACATTCAAAACCGGGTTTTTTGGCCTCCAGAACTGATTCGGATTCGACTGAACAGTTCAGTCAAATTCGGTTCAAAAGTTCAGTTCAGTCGACCGAACTATTTGAGTTTGGTCCAAACTCCGAACTTCTGAACCGTGTTCGCACATCCCTAATTGTAGATATGTAGAACAGTTCCCTGCCATCTTTTTGGTGGCAGTTCTTTAGATATTTGAAGACTGCTATCATGTCCCCCCTTAATCTCCTCTTCTGTAGGCTAAATATTAGGGATGGGACACCGGGGAGAATACTGGATTTACCGGTATCGGCATACCGGATTTTTAACATTGGCCACTTTACCGTTTTTTTTTTACATTGCGGCCAATTACTTCAATGGCCGCAATGTAAAAAATCTGGTAAAGCGGCCAATGCTAAAAATCCGGTATGTCGATACCGGCGATTATTGGATTAATCCGATTACACCTGAAAATCAGGTGTATCGGATTTATCAGATACCAATATTCCCACCCCTACTAAATATACCTGGTGCCTTCAACCTTACTCATAAGACTTGTTTTCCAGACAGTTTATATCATCTTTGTTGCCCTCCGACCACCCACCCCAATTTGTCAATTTCGTTCTTAAAATGAGGTGCCCAAAAATGGACACATTCCTTCAGATACTTTTTACTGAACCCAACTCGCGCTCGGTGAGAGGATGCAAGCTTTCAAACTTCACAGAAACTTTGAAGGCCTTTATTCTTGCCTGAGGAGGAGCCCTGTGAAGAGTGAAAGACTTCCTAATCTTGCCAACCGTTGGCCCAATTAAAAGGAGCATCTCAATGACGTCTGTCTCCATTTGCAAAGCAATCACTTTCACTGATTGCCACTGTTTTTCATGACTTCTTCTCTCTAGCATTCCAAATCTGGGAATGTTTAGCCTAAGAAAAAGGAGATTAAGAGCAGGGGCCATGTTCACAGATATTTCAAATATGTCAAAGGCTTCTAATAAATGAAAAACGGTACCCAGTACTGTCAGCTAGAAGTAGCAGGTTCAAATTAAAGGAGAAAAGATTTAGGCTAAACATTAGGAAGAATTTTCTAACTACCAGGGCAGTTAGGTGGTGGAATAATGTGCCAAGGAAGGTTGTAGAGGCCCCAGCACTGGAGACCTTTGAAAATATAAGACATTTCTCAGTGATGGGGTAGGTACTGCAGATCCTGCTTTAATGGCCAGGGCTGGGCTAGAAAACACTTGCAGTTCCTTCCAGCTCCATTAGTTTACAGAAAACAATAGATGAAACAATTGTAATTAATTGAACAGCAAAAGCTAAAATGGTTCCAAGCAGAATCCGGCAATTGACACAAAACCAAGTACAGCAATGGCGAGACTCTACTGTCTTTCCAAACATGGATGTCACAGAAGTTAGAATTAGCCTGTGATATGTTTCAGCACCAGCAGATGGCAGTGGCAGCAGGAGAATCAGATCTGAAAAACAAATCAGCCAAGCTCTGGTTGGTTAAAACTTCTTATCTTAGCATTCCTTTATCATAGCTTCATTTATCACAGTGTCATCTTCCTGGGTTACCTTCCCCATTCTAGCAGTATAATCGTGTTAAAAATGGCTTGTATAAAAGTCAACAGTATATTGTCGCTAATGAAATCCTGCTTTCCCAGACTGCCAGGATGCCAGATTAACCTACTCCAAATATACTGGCAACGAGATCATCTTTATTTCAAATTATTCTCTTGTGTCCCCCCCACCCCATCCCCCAGCAAATATGTCAAACATAAAATTCAGCCGGTAATGAACCAATTCCCCAGGCCAAAATAAGATGCCATTCTGCTGTCGTTATCGTCTTTCAAAGGAGACATAAAAACCATTTTAGGCCGTTTATGGTCATTAAAGAGTCTGCAGAAATATTAATAAAAATAAGGATCCTTTCCTGAAACAGGATCCACGTAAGCAGAGCAGACTGGCCAAATTCCAGCTCGTGGAATTGGACCTTACCTATCTAAATTTCCACAGCATTTCCATTTGGAGGATATGGTATTGGTTCTGCATCAGGTATTAAATAGTCACTATTTTCCACCCCAGTGGGCAACATAACTCTTACTTGTTCCCCCTCCCTTTTTCAGAGAGACATGGAGTGGTCAGGGAAATTAATCAATGTCTGGAAAACGGTCTTTTAATGAAAAGGAAGCACAAAATATTAATCATGTAATATTTAAAAGTCCCGATAACATGTCAAAGGCAGATGCTTGGAGCCTGATCCTCAGGTGGTGTAAATTAGCACAGCTGTGTTGAATTTAAGAAAGTTACAGCAATTTGCACCAGCTGAGAAATCTGGCCCACTGTCTGGAAAATGGACAATGTCAAAGTGATTTTGACTGTAGGTAACTTCGATTTAGGGTCAGATCATGAGAAATGTTTTACAGAATGTATCATTTCAGTCTTTATAAGATTAAAGCCCCTAGAGCTGAAACAAGTAGCTGATTTGGTTCACGAGGGTAATACTCGCATTTTCGGGTACCAGTTTGGGTATCCAAACTGGTACCCAAATACCATTTTAGTATTCAAAATACCGACAACTGGTATACTGAAATACTGAAATTACCCCCCCAAAAAAATAAATTTAGACAAAAGCAGGACAGAATTAGTATTTTTGTATACCGGTTGTCAGTCTTTCAATATACCGGTTGTTGGTATTTTCGGTATCTGATCAAAAACTGGTTTGGTATCGGTATTTCGGTCTACTGGTTGTCAGTATTTCTGTATACTGTTTGTCAGTATATCCGTACTTTGGGTACCTGATTGAAAACCAATCGGGTACCAAAAAGAGCACAAAATATTTTGTTCAAATTAGGTACTGTAAATACTATGGTTATTCCCTTTTTTCTGGGTACTCGTTTCAGTTCTATTGTACACCAAATTTGCCCTTGGTTTAATTCAAGGATGAGGAAACTTTTCCCTCCCAGGGGCCAGTTTGAAGAGAATAGTCCAGATCATGAATCTGTGCCATGGATCAGTTCTCTTATCTTTGTTTGCGTATGTTGCCTTCATCTCCGCTTCCTTACCCTGAGCTCACACTTTCAATGGTTGGTGGTAGGAACTGATTCTAGGTGCCAGATCCAGGCACTGGAAAGGTGCCAAACACAACTAGAGCCATGGACCACATTTGGCCCCTAGGCCTTGAGTTCTCTACCCCTGGTTTAATTCCACTGACTTTCATGGCATTGGACTTGGGATGAACTTGGCTCAGTGAATCCGAAACTCATACCAGAGCTATCCAAGCCCTCATCCCTAACTTGCGTTGCCGTTTTCACTCAACACAGGCTTTCTCTTCCTACTGACTTTTACTGTCAGTCAATTCCCGATTTTGTTTTTAAACCCAGTCAATATGCCTGCTGCAGTTTGCCAAGCCAGTTTCCAATACTGCCAGGCGTGAAGCGTAAAACCAACAGCCTGCAAAGCTTTTCTGGAATGTGGAACACAGCAGAGGAAAATGTCTCCCCTTGAGCGAGTTATTGCTACAAAAACCCATCTAGCTCGGTAAAAGGTGAAGTTTACCAGAGGGTAAAAGTGTTGATTGTGGGCCTTGGGCAGGATCCAAAGCCCGCTGAAGTTAATGGAAAGATTCCATTAGCAGCACCACAAATGCAGATAAAAGATTCCCATTGAGGTCAGTGGAGACGGGACCAAGCCTTCAACATGCACAATCAAGCCCCTCTTACCCAACACATGTGCTCCCCAGTTCTGCTGCCACTGAAGATAAAGTACTATTGACCTCACAGCTACAAAACCTCCTGCCTGTGAGGTCTCATTTGCGAGGACTGGGATTCAAGGCAGCAGCTTGTAGGGCTTCGGACGTGATGGTTGGCTCTGCTGCCACACATTCCACTCTGGGACGACCAAAAACTGAAAATCCAAAGCAGAATACCTTGCCCCCTCCTAAAATGGAATACACGAGGACTCATTTTTTCAATCGTGGATGGTACTATTCCTGTACCTGAAAAGATACCGAAAATGCAAATACTACTAAATTCAGTACGCATTTCAATTCTAATCCTATTAAGTCTTCTGAGCAATTGGGGGGAGGA